>OY756434.1:6372275-6796961 GCA_963576905.1 Mystacides longicornis
TCGCTTCTTTCTCAATCTCAATTCTCATACAACCTCTCCTATTTCTTTTGCTACCTTCTTTTAGGACAGAATTATGAATCATGCCTTCTTACAAATTTTCTTTTAGCCTTATAAACTCTTTTATTTTTATTCTATTTGCATCCATTCTTTTAATATCCCCAAACTATATCAACTTATTAAAACTTAGTTACACCCAGGGCGGAGGAGCTCTGCTTAAGTTATCTTATCTTGATAGATAGGTATTTGAAACTAGCTCTCCCGACAGATGTTATCCTGTAGTCCTTACTATGAATATTGATTTTAAATTTGTAATTTATACAAAAAATAAGCTTAAACTACTTATGTTTGAATATTAAAAAAATATATTTCCGAAAGTTTAAAGAAATTCTATCAAAAATCTGCGTACCAATGTTTTGAAACTCAATGGTTGTCAAGTATAATAAAAATTGTGTTGTTATGGAATTTTTCACAGGTGGCGTGTTTGTCAGTAAATCCATTCCATACTAACTTTAATATTATATTAAAGAATACACGTTCAATATAATGTAGTACATATCACAATTTACATGAATACTATTTTAATGTTAATTTCACCATTAAAATACTCGTGTACATTGAAGAATCCAATAAACCAAGCATCATAAAAAATCTGTGCAGCCGATGTCGAGTTATAAGTGTTCGCACTAACCCGACTTTCTTTTATTGAAATATAAAGCGCTGTTTAATCATAGGAGTCTTTCTCTATAATAATTTTACCCAAATAAGTAGTAAGCTCTTAATCAATTATCTAACATTTTCCCCTTTTTATAAATCAAAATCTATAGGGACACACAACAATCAGTTTACAACATCACTTTTGACAAAGTCTCTACACAATTTTTAATTATTATAAACCAACAACAGTTATGTATACTTTATACAATTATTACTTAATTAATAAATTTGGCATATTATTTAATACATTATTAAAGTAAAGTACAATTATTTCATATAAAAATCTTAGTTTTTATGTGCGTAAGGTCTTGGGTTAATATTATAAGGGATAATAATATTTACATGGGTATATATAACTGAGCCATTCAGTGTAATCATTACCTCTCATAAAAAAAAACCTATTTGATTTCTAAACCTCTGTTCAAAGCCCCATCAGAAAAATGGGATTAGACCAAACAAGCAAAAAATGCCAATTCTATTTTTCCGAATTATTCTTCTTGCGAAAACAGAAACAGACCATTCATTCGTTGCACTACCTTTATTCGCCGAAGATTCTATGGAATGTTTTAAGAACGCTCGCTTGTTTTATACAAACGGCACGTACAAAACTTACGATTCCGACTTCAGTCACTTGAAGAATGACCATCAGTTATTAGTACTCGTAATCAACAGAATGAATGCTGTATTCTAGCTCTGGCTGTTTGTTCGTTTGGTCTAAGCCCACCCGAGGAAGAAAAGATTATGTGGTAGATCTTCTAAAATGTTAATCATCTACGAGGACAGTTTAAGGAATAAGGCAATGTGGGTTCCAAATGATGGCAGAACTGTCAGTGGTGACTTGCTCCAACAGACATGGATGAAGATGAGAAATCTTTCTTACAAAAATGGTAATTAGGGGGCGTTCAAGTATTGAGTCAAGGACGAGAAAGTTAAATTAAACACCTACTTAGATATTTAACAAAATATTCTTTGGGTATGCTTTTATTGCACAAAACAGCTCAATTATTGATAATTTATAAAATTACATAGGTATTTCGGATATTTTCAATCTCATCTTTCAAAATATATCAAACAATTTCAACATAATAATTATTATCAATGTCGCATTTGCAAACAGAGCAGTATTAATTGTCCATTGACTTACTTAGTACTAGAAGCAGCATTTGATTAAAAAAAATATGTCGTATATTTTGGTAGGTAGGTAATGCAATGAAGTCACGAAGAGGGAAGTACTGACTGTGTCAAAAAACAACCACGGGTATTTATTTTCCAGTTAAGTAGTAATGATTATTACTATGTTAATTTTTAAGTTAATTTTTCGCCCAAAATGAATGAGGCTTCTTCCGATCACTCTTGGTGTCGTCATAGTGTGCACATTCTTACAAACATTTACCATAAAAAATATGTTGCTGGTCGTTGATAGATAGGTTAGGTTAAGGATGGAACGTAGTCATAGAGGGGGGTTAAGAAGAGAGCTTTCGAACACCTCCCCTAGTGAAAAGACTACACCTCTGTTAGGCTAAAACTTTTTAGAAGGGTTTGTCAGAAATCGAATCAGCCAGCGAACTAAATAATTACCCTTTTATTTTTCGTATTTTAAAAAGTAAGTAAGTATCTAAGTTAAAATATTTCATAAAAAGTGGGTAAACACGAAAATAAAATAAACCTTTTATCTAACAAAATATACCATATACCAAACGTATGGGTGAAGAAACAGCTTTCTTTTCATAAACCCATTTTAGGAGAATATGCTGCTTCTAGCACGTAAGAATGTATTAAATAAATGTAGCTGTTCTATAAAATCGTCTAGATTTTTTTTCTTACACTGTAGATACATACATAATGATTCGATTAACAAAATATTATTTACCAAAATTCATTCAATTCCTCAACTCTATAGAGTAAAAAATGTAGACAAATTCATATATTTTCTGAAGCTATTACTATCGCATACAAGAAAAGCGGTTAGTATAATAGTAAACACATCCTAGGGACCGTTCATGTATTACGTGCGTACGGGGTTTGGGAATTTAAGAAACTTTCCAATACCTAGAGCAAACTATATAAGTAATAATGGTGATTTTTAGGTATAAATAATAGTCGCATGAGTGCTACGCAAAAGGTATG
This sequence comes from Mystacides longicornis, assembly GCA_963576905.1. Classification (NCBI taxonomy): domain Eukaryota; kingdom Metazoa; phylum Arthropoda; class Insecta; order Trichoptera; family Leptoceridae; genus Mystacides; species Mystacides longicornis. Next base: position 6,375,117 of record OY756434.1, read on the forward strand.
GAGGTATAATTGAACGGCCCCTTATGACTTGAAATTTTTAAAAATTAAAATTAACTATTTGAGACATGGAACAAAAATTATTTAAATTCAAACATGGATGTGATGTTGATTTCGGTAGTATTCAGTGTTAACATCATTTAAAATTATTAGGTCAGTACCTAAATAATAAATCCCGAACAAACCTTTTGTACATAAATTCGTTTCAAACTCACGCTATCGGTATCGCCACACTGGACATAATATTATTAGAAAAATTCATTACATATTTAAAAACTATCACGTTTTCACAAATCAAGAGAATTTCCACCAAGACAGTATACTTATTAGGGAGGGATTGTTCTTTTTTTATAAATAGCATTGTTCTTTTTTATCATTATTAAATAAACATTGCATTGTTCTTTTTACGAAGAAATAAAAAACACCAGTCTTGTAATATTAAGATTCAAATAAGCTGGAATTTAGTGTAAGATTTAAATTTGAATTGATGTTTTTTATTATTTATTTATTGTATAATAAGACATCTGTTGGAGTTTTTGAAAAGCTATTAATGGTTCATTAAAAAATGAACCCAATAGACTTGAATGGGTTTGTTGATATGAAAAGAATGAAATCTTCGAAGATGACGTTATCTATTCGATGATAACATTCTGTATAGCTGCGAAACACCCTTTTGGACCTGATTTTGCAAAATTACCGGGCAATATTAAAGTGGTCGATTATAAAAAACTGAGTAAAAATTTTACTAGAGAACTTTATTGGATGAGCAGAAACGAAAACTGGTTCCTTTATTCAACAGTCACGTGACTGAAGATATATTATTAATAATACTTCATTTTAATTTCATCCACAAGCATAAGACATCATCAAAGCAAAAGTAATTTTGATAACAGCAGTCACGTGGTACTTGTTGGAACCATGTCGTGCAGTAGCACATTATTTCTCCTCAAAAAGTAAAATATAAAAGAATATTGCTACATATTTGATATTACAAAAAAATAATTTGAATACATATACATTATTTATTTTTGATGGCAAATTATGAAAAATCATTACATTGTTTTTCCCCCATTCAATAGCACTCCAATAATTTCCTGCGTATTTGAGCAAGTGTTATCAAGACACTTGACAAGCTGCGGTAGGTAGGTACGTACCTACTTCCTCGTTTCTCTAAACTAGACATTAAAAATTATTGAGGACATTATTAGTTTGCGATTGGAACATTAATAAATGTAATATTTTTCTTACAGCTGCAGGGATCACGAAAAAGTTTAAATTTAGAACTAGACAAACTCAAGAGGGCTTTCCATCTAAACACCCATTTTTGCACTTTTACTTAATTACACCGCGAGTCCTCAATAAAATAAAAAACTGAAATTTATGTATATTGTAAAATTAGGATACATTTTGAGTACCTAATTTTCTTTTTTTTGTGACTTCTTTCCAATTTTTCTCGATACATAACTCCAAAAATTCAATTTTTTTTTTAAATGTGAAGATTAATCTTAATAATTTGTAATTGGAATTGTTCTCATTTACCCAAACAAGATTATTTAGTTTTATAATACCCCTTGAGAAAATGACGTAAAAAGCTGAGCAAAGAGCTACCTAAAAGTTAGGACCCCTTGGTGAAAGTCACCGTTAAACTTTTTTTGGGGAATACCCCTATGTACTTTTGTTTCTAGTAATGCCTACTAGCTTTGGCCTCACACTATTCATACAATAACTGCACAGCCAATAGGACACACAAAGTTACTAAATTAGTACACCATGGTCATACTTATAATTGTATTGGTTTTTCTTTTGATTCCCAAGTGTTACTAGAGTGCTTTTGATCAGGCGCCTTCTAGGTGTTTCCTATGCTCCATCATCATTCGACTCATGTTGGAGATTCTAGGTGTTTCCTATGCTCCATCATCATTCGACTCATGTTGGAGGGAACGTTGAAAGACTCGATCATTCGTTCGTTTTCTTGTCTTACTGCAAAAGAAAAGTAAACGTTATTATTTCAATATACTTAGTACAAAGCATAAGAGGGCGTTTAGGTATTACGTAACGCAATTTGGGGGGAAGGGGCTTTGTAAACCGTTACTGTGCGTTACCGGAGCGAGAGGATGGGTTTGAACAACGCGTTATGCTACATTTTTTACACGCTTGCCACGGCTTGGCAAGCCACCACAATTAATTCCGAGCCTTCACAAACGCTTGGACGCCATTTACACGTTGGCGCGCGCGTCGTTATTTTGATACGTTTCCCGCACATTCCTTTGATCTGTGTCGAAAAACCGACACTTGCCTGGATCGCGACAAGCGTTGGCAAGCTCACGCAAGCCACGGCAAACACCCCATTTACACGTAGGTGTTTATGGTGGTTTGTCAAACCGTGGCAAGCGTTTAAATGCAGCATTACATATTATATTTTTACATATAACTACCGTTCTATATCATGTTTTTAATACGAATAAAAAGTAGGGACTTCAAATATTTCAAGTTTGCAACCCTATTTATTCGTTTGTGTTTTACGGAGAATCCCTAAATTGTATTATAATTATGTATAGTTACGTAATTTTTATTTTGTTTTATGTAGTTGTCAGTATTTATAGTGCATGTTTTAAATACGACATTCACTTCACAAAAAGTTAAAATATGTTATATTGTCAAAAACGCGATTAAAAAAGAATGAATGTTAATTATTAAGCGACCTTTCAGTACTTACATAATTCATACAATTGTAAGTCACAATAATAATTAATTATTATTGAGGAAAAAATAGTCACATGTGTGTTACGTCACGTCAGGGGATGGGGGGGTATAGAAAAACGTTACGGTGTATTACATATTACATGGCTGGAGGGGAGGATCAAATTTTATTTAAATTGCTTTACGTAATACTTTAACAGCCCCTTACAATATATATATATTTTTTTTATTATTAATTCCTTACAATATATATGTAGATAAAATATAACAAAACACACAACAAACAATAAGTTTAATTAATATTAAGTTTAAAAATAATAAAATTCAGTTTGTTTCATAGATTTTGATAACAACTACCTAGATGAAGTTATTCTCTATCTTTTCATAGGAAAAAGTGAAACCTTTGACAGATTGGTTGGCAAAAAGGAATGGATATAGAGATTCGTCAAACTTTTTCGATATTTTTATTTTTATACATGTCAAATGGAATACACTTAGTTCAATGAAATTAATTAAAATCGATAAAGAATATTTTTTAAGAAAACAATCCACTTTTGTCAACCAAACTGTCAAGCGTTGAAATAAATATTTGAGTTCCCCTTTGAATAGGAATCGGTTTTTTAGAACTCTGTTGCAATAATCTATGGCTAAAAAATCATTTTGACATCGATAATTTTTTTTTGATATTGGCAATCTTTATGGAGTGATTTAAATTCAAAATTTGGAAGACAAAGAAAACGCATTTAATTTAAAGGTAAATCTTCTTTGAAATTCGCAAAAAGAACGTAATGTGTTCACAAACTACCTAATTATTAAAAGTTTGAAATAACTACTTAGTAATAATAAACAAGCTTTTACGAACATTTCAGCACATTATAATTAGAAGCAAATAATGCAAAGCTTTAAAGATGATTCGATATTATTAGTTGTAGCTTTGTATTTTGATTAAACATAGCTCATTAAGAAATTACAAAATTATGTAAAAAAACAACAGGTAGGTACAGATTTATTTTATTGGAGAAGAGTTTATTTGAAATTATATACAAAGGAATGATTCAGATTGTTGAGTTTACGAACACACACAGAATGTCATTGTGTTTGAACCAATTTCGTGTGTCAATGAACTGATCCAAATGATAATTATGAGGATCATAAAGTAAACAAATTAATGTACTAACCAATAATTTTACATCGATTTGCATGTAACTAATGCAATGACTAGTTATATCCACGTTACTCGAGTCATAATGTTCATGATAATTGTCAAAAAACTCAAGCAATAACAAATTTATAACAACAGACACATGAAATAAATAAATTATTAATGTACCTACTAGCAAACGGTTTCATACCGATTTCCATGTAAATACATAACTTTGTGACTAGTTTCATCAAGTTATTTTGTTCAATTATGAAGTAAATTGTCAAAAAACTCAAACAGTAATAAATTAATAATAACATTATTTGGTTACTCCCTACAGGGAATTGTGATGTTTATTCACAAAAAAACTCAATCAATATAGAGTCAGCAGCCGATACAACAACGACGAAGGGCCTCCTACGTAGAACAGAGATGAAGACTCTCCACTCCACCCCATTGCAGGAACAACACTCCGGGACAGAGTAAGGAACACAGATATTGGGAGAACCTGCGATGTCCAGGATGTTGTGCAATGGGATAGATTTAGAAGGCGTTTCTGGAGAGATCCAGAAAGGGTTATAAAAATAGCAGCTGAGAGAAAGCTGGACATCCGATTCCCAGGAAAATAGGATGAGGAGGAGAAAAGAGAAGACAGGACGCTGTCCTAACTGAAGAAGAAGAATTTCACATAGATATCCATGCACCCAACGTTGTGACTAATTTCATCCACGCTACAGGGAGTCGCATGTTGTACATTGTCAAAAAACTCATGTCAAATTATTGTAAGAACCAGCAGCCCGATTCACGGAAAAGTTTAAGTGTAAGTTTAGTTCGAAGTTCGAACGAAGTTCGATTCAAACCCTCCGTGAATAGGTAGACTGTAGATAGTCGCCGCCTACAATAATTATTATTACCAGCAGCCCTATTCACAAAAGTTTGAATCGAACTTCGTTCGAACTTAGACTTAAACTTTTCCGTGAATCGGGCTGCAGGTAAGAACACTATATTTTAACTGACATCATGCGCTGATGGGACCATGCTATGTTTTATATTTTAGAACTTCTCTCGCAATTTAATCACTCGATTTAATATTTTTTATACAAACTTTACGTACCTATGTAAATAATCAAAATGAAATTTACTTAGGTACATGAAAGTACAACAACATGTCAACACACAGTTAATCAGCAAGAATACTTAGAGCAGCTGTGTACCTACACCACGCGCTATTACCTTCATTTTACATTTTTATATACAGGGAAAATATCCAAAATGTTATTATTGTATAACGGATTTTCAGCTGTTGACAGACACAAATTATATCGAGATTTTACTGTAAGTAAGTATATAAAAAAGGGAAAGTTCTGTTTGTGTCCACATTGCTTGGGGGGAGTTACGTGTACCTCGTATGGGATATGTTATTACTGTAATACGTAGAAAGAAGAAAGTTTTATGATGTGAAACAGGCATAAAATAAACATAAATATATTTCTTCTCCATAACTAATTGAATAATTTTGTGTATGTGATTATAATGTTTGTTTGTTTGTTCGTAATATTATGCTGAATAGGGAAATAATAAGATAAATCGCTAAAGAGGGCGTAGCGCGATGATAAATGTAACTTGGAAACTGTTGACGGGTGAACAAGGGGAGAGCAGCTTTATATGAAGTTATGACCAATCAAAACGTTTGGAACAATATTTTCGGAGCAGAATTCATATTTAGAAAATTTTTCAAATTACTTAATACAAACATACGTAAAGGTGTTGTTGTAGACTATTAAAATGATTTTTTCAGCTTTTCAACAAATGTCACTACGTGTTTTTTTTTTTAATTCTGCCTTTAATTGCCTCCCTATGCCCCTAAGTGGGACATAGAGAGAGTTTGGATTTATAGGTATTTCTTAACTGAAGGTTATTGCAACAGACCGTTCGCCGGTTTAGCCTTTTAGTGTCTGACAAAACTGGTGAAAATGTTTTAAGCGAAGGATTAGGAAAGAGCAAAAAAATATTCTCTTATGTATTCATTCTCCTTTAAAGGCCCCCTGCACACCGCAAGTCAGCTCGAACGAGACCAATCCGCAGCAAACCCGACCCGGACGAAACCGACCCCACAGCTCAATCAAAGCAATCAGACCGAAAAGCCGGCCCCACACAAATCAAGCCCGCCGCGGATCCTCCCAAACCAACCCACAATGCCAATGCTCTTATGTATAATGAATGTATATTAATATAGGTAGGTATATGTATTGTAATATACATGTGCGTGTGACATAAATCGTTAGTTTACATAATAGGTATTTTTAGAATCTTGTGACTTTTGAATGGGTTTAAAAATCTTATTATGTATATTGTTATTCACGCAAATTTTAGATGCAAACATTGCAAATTGTGAAAGACTTTTGAACGTGATGGTATTCTGTCAAAAAACGTGAGGCTTTACCACCCTAACCACCCAATAATTCTCCTTCTCCTAAAGTAACCACACTTGGCCAGCTTCTGAAAAAATCTTTGTACATAGAAGGCGGAAATTTTACGCAGTAAAAACAAATACCATGTTTGCATAAAAACATGTTGGTGATTGGTTAATGATTTGGCTGAATAAATATTAGAAGCAATTGGCAGCGTTCACGTATTAATATACATATCTTTTCATTATCGATATAGATATCTATGCTTGGATCATTTCATTATACTCATATATCTACTTACCTACTACATTCGGAATTTGTGAACAAATATCAAAATTTTGATTAGTGAGGTGCGGAGGTGAATGCACGTCGAGGAGCAAGTAGTTACGATTTCAGTGATCACACCACAGATGGAATAATTATTAGACTCAATTATTAATAAAGCATGTTCTATGTAAGTGCCCCTTTTTCGCGAAAATAATAGGGCGGCGCTAGATTTATTTATCCTTATAAATTTTTGTTTACATACACCAAAGAACATAGAGCCGGAGCTGACGAAAAAGAGTATACTTTATTGATCGTTGATATTATGGCCACCAAGGAAATAACAACGCTGGGCTTCGTAATCTGTCATCGGCCATTAATTAGTTCTTGATCGTTGATATTATGGTCACCAAGGAAATAACAACGCTGGGCTTCGTAATCTGTCATCGGCCATTAATTAGTTCTTGATCGTTGATATTATGGCCACCAAGGAAATAACAACGCTGGGCTTCGTAATCTGTCATCGGCCATTAATTAGTTCTTGATCGTTGATATCATGGTCACCAAGGAAATATCAACGCTGGACTTCGTAATTTGTCATCGACCATTAATTAGTTCTTGATCGTTGATATTATGGTCACCAAGGAAATAACAACGCTGGGCTTCATAATCTGTCATCGGCCATTAATTAGTTCTTGATCGTTGATATTATGGTCACCAAGGAAATAACAACGCTGGGCTTCGTAATTTGTCATCGGCCGTTGATTAGTTCTTGCTCGTTGTTGTTTCCGTGCTGACCAATATCAACGATTAAAAAAAGTATGATATATTTCGTTAGCTCCCGGGTCTATGTTCATTTGGTGTAAACGCACACTTACATATGCTGTATTCGCTGCAGCTTGTGTTTTCCAGCTTAATGTGGTATTTGTATGACGTCAGTAACATATTGTACACGTATCTATCTATTTCTAAGAATAATATTCTAATAGTCTATGAAGAGTCTCTCACTGATATAAAATCTAAAGCCCCTTGTACACAAAGGTGAATGTTGGCCCGCGCACCACGGGCCATAAAAGCCCGGCGCAAATTAGTCATATAAACGCAATGCACAAAACAAAATGTGATCGAAACTTACATAGACCATATATTCTGAAATGAAAAACAGACAACTGAGTTGCGTCGTATCCAACTGTTATTGAGACTTTTGACATTACTCTATTTTGAAAATATTTTATCCAACACATTAATTGCGTAACTACTGGGAACCGATTAAGTTCTAAGCAAGAGCTTCTATTCTGCAATGACAAAAAGACGATTGATTCCTCGTATCCAATAGTTGTTGCTTCTTTTGGCAGTTCTACGTATTCTGAGTGCATTTAATCCAACACAACAATTGTGTAACTACTGGCAACCAACCGAGTTCTATGAAAGAGCTTTTTTGGTGTTGTTTCAATTGACAAAAGTTCACATTGACAAACAGCTAGTGTATGTGCGAATGTGAGTAGCGCAGTAAAATTGCAGTGGATAAGTGAGTGCATGTCCTCTTCTGTGAAGTGAGAGATGGTGCGAATTCAAAGTTGCTCTGCCCATTTCAAAGTGTTGTTTATTTTCTTTTCTCTCCACCGGGGCAGCACTGCGAACAGGGTGCATGAACGTATGCTGCAAATATGGGGAGGAAAGGCGGGGATAGTACTCGCAAAAATAGAACCCGCTTCTATCACTGTGCAAAGTTCACTCGCAACTCGAAGCTCTGTCCTCACAATACATGCTTATAACACTTGCAACTCGCAACCGCTCACGCACTCGCACATACCACTTAACAATGTGTGCGCCGCCCTTAAGATCCGTTGTTTATGTTGACATGGTGATATTTTGTACAATATTCTGTTTGTCACGCGGGAATTGCGCAGTGATCTATTGTACATAGACAACGTTATAGTTCCGAAATTGGCCACCGCGAACCAAAAATTATTCCGCGGGCTATACACTTTTAGACAGCGCATTTGACAGGACTGTTGTGTTTTTCGATAGAAATACCATAAACAACTCATTTCTCGTTCAGAATAACCATTTCATTGCTTATTGAATCGTGATTGTCAAACACCAATGAAGCACCATTCTATTTGTTACTTGGGAATAGCGTAGTGATCTTCTGTACCTAGATTACGTTGTATGTAGTTTCGAAATTGTCCACCGCGAGCCAAAAAGGATTGCGCCGGCTATACACTTTTTGACAGGGCTGTTGTGATTTTTCCATAGAAATAACATATCATTAGCTCGTTCATAATAAACATTTTATCAACGGATTTTGATTACCACGGAGTCAATTGCAATCATTGATTGCGTTGACTTGGAATGTGAATCTGAGAATACCAGTCAATAACTATCGTCGATAAAAAAAATCATACGATATCGAGTTCAGTACTTAATATTCACACAATTGCCAACATTGATGGCCTACTGATGTCGACCAACGTATGTGCACAATTGTGTATAGGAGGCCTAACACGATAAAGACGGCATATCGTGACCAATAAGCAAAGATTGTGTACAGGAAGCTTTATTAGAGTTCTACCTCATAAACCAACATAGTACAACGTTCGGACACTTAGATTTGCAGGAATAATAGATTCGGCCAATAAGAATACCAACGGATAATTTAGATACGTGCATAAATATATCAGGCAGCTCTTTCAAAACAACTTCTTGTTTAACGCATTATTTTTAATTTATATATTCACAATGATTTCTCGCTTATTCGAACAAACAAACTCGCCGTTGATGTAGGAGGCAGTTTTTTTTTCAGCTAATGACAACTAGCTTTACCGACACACGTTCTTCTGTCCTAACTATGAAGATAAAATTCGAATATGTATAATAATAATGGTTTATTTTACGTAATAAAAAAATACACTCTTAAAATTAACTTAACAATTAAACACTTCGAAACATCCCACAAGACATAGCCTGTTTGTGGACATTGTTACAAAAAACGACAAAAGGTATCAAATGATAAAAATCAAGTATGATTCCGACATTGAATCTGTTTTAAATGATGTTTATGTCAATCGCACCAACTATCAAACAACTGAAATACTTATGCCAAATGCCAATTAAAATGCAAAAAATAGAAATGTTTATATACTGTTAAAAGTACTAAGATAGTTACCTTCGTTAAGCTTTATTTTTTCGTAGAGAAGTGAAATTTGGAAACAGGTAGGTTTTAATACAAAACCTTCCACTAAGAAAGGATTTTTGGAAATTACACCCCTAAGGGGTGAAAAATAGGGTTGAATGTTTTTCAAAGTATGCGAATATCTCGGAAACTAGACATGGTACGAACTTGAGATTTGGCATATGAATTCTCCTATAGAAATGAATAGTAGTTTTCTTGAACAGTTTTTCCAAATTTTCACTAAAAGGAACGAAAAAGGGCACATATAAAAAGGGATGATTTTTAAGTGGCTCCTAAAAAGTTTAAAACTGGTTTTATCAAAATTTCAAAAAATGATTTCTACAAAAAGAGTCAAATTATACTACTTCGTTTTCAAAAGATAACATTAATTAAAGTGGAAAGGGTGGGGGGCGCTTTTCCAACGTATGTGTGTGTGTCCGTCCCCCCTTATAACTTTTGATTAGCTTGATGCACAGGTCCTAAAATTTCAGAAAATATTTAATACTTTAAGCTTACAAAATTTCTATTCTCAGAATTTTGATTTTTTTTTCAGTCAGGGGTAATTGTTTATATGTATGTTCCAGTGGACAGTTAATTTTTTCGCACAATACATGACGAAATCTTCGTTTGTAGTCGAACGCCAATTTTAAAAAGCTGCTAACCTAGGGTAGCCCAGAACTCATAGTATATTATAACAGCCAGAAGACAATTATTATCTTCTCTAGAACAACATATTCAATATTAATCGGTACTTTACAGGGGACCCACTGAAGTTACGGACCTCAAATTTTACGTGCTTGTGTAGGAGCATAAGACCAACCCGTATACCAAATTTTATGAAAATCGAAGACTTTTTTTTTGTTTCTTTTTTAGCCCTTTTTCTAGAACAAGTGAAATTTTCTTTGGATACTTTAAGAGGGTTCCCCTGAAGGTACAGATCTCAACTTTTTACTGACTCATCTACATCGAGGGGCTAACCGTTTTACCAAATTTCAATCAAATCGGATAAGAATTACTATGAGTTATGGGTGCGCACACATTTTTGGTGTACGCGTACGGGTACGCGGAAATTATCGAAAAAAAATTTTTTTTTTGGAATCTACACCCTCGAAAACATCGAGAAAATTAATTTCAGCGAAATCTATTTTTTTTTTTTGAAATGCTATCACAAGACTCATGTATATTCCATATTATGTACTATGAGTAATTTGTCTACGGGGCCTGTTCTTTTTTCTGAGAAAACTTCAGTTAATCATTTTCTATCTATCCCACTCGGATTATCTCTCTCGCACTTACAATTCTTATCGACATAATTACTACGTATTTCCATAAGGACCGAGTGAGATATGTAGATAGAAAATGATTTACAATCGAAGTGACCTCAAAAGAAGAATCGGATAATAGTGTGTTTCGGTTTTAAATTTTCTACCCCATAGGCTGTATCAGATAAAAAAAATAGATTGACTATAAAAAAAATGCCTTTATACTTTATACCTTTGTTATAGAAAATAGTTACCTAATGGTAAAAAAAATAACGATAGTTTCTAAAAAAAAAATATGGAATTTTTTATAATAATAATGAAAAAAGCCGGAATCATTTCAAATCTGAAAAATATCGATGCTCCGTTTTGAGATAATATGTCTTTGTTTTCAGTTATCTCTCAGATAAATATTTTAATATATTCTCAAATAAATCTTTCATTCATAATAATATCGGTAGGTACTCATTCATTCCGGTCCAATTCTCGGTAATAATAAAAGTATATTTTATCGTTTTCAATTTGTATAGTTTCAATCGCCACCCGTTACTGATACGCTTCTTATTATTGTTTGGAAACCTCAATAAACAATAATGAAAGTAAACAATATAGAAATTTAAATAAACAATATTGAAACCTCAATAAACAATATAGAAATTTAAATAAAGATTGTTGAAACCTCATTAAACGATATAGAAATTTAAATAAAGAATGTTGAAACCTCAATAAACAATATAGAAATTTAAATAAACAATATTGAAACCTCAATTAACAATATAGAAATTTAAATTAAGATTGTTGAAACCTCATTAAACGATATAGAAATTTAAATAAAGAATGTTGAAACATCAATAAATAATAAAGAAATAGAAAACTCAATAAAAAAATTGCAACTGGTAACTTAATAAATAGTTAATAGGTAGACAGACAAACTGATTTAGTATGAAGAGGAGACCATTTGGAACACCTTGTGGGTTCTCTGAATTCATATAGGGCGTTGTTTCCTTTTTATTTACAAAAAATAAATTAGATCCAAATATTCAGAAAAAACGTCCATAAAGAGGTAAAAAAATAATGACCCAACAAAGACCAAAGAACGGAAAAAAGTGAAAATCATCTTAATGTCACCTTTAAAATATTCAGAAAAAGATTGAGCTCTTCTAAAGGCGCGTTTCTTCTTTCTTCTTTATCCATGTCCGCTCCCTAGTTGGAGCATATGGACTCCACAAGTCCTCGCCATGCGTTCCTGACCCTGCTACTCCAGCAGCCACACCCCAGTCAACACCAACGGCCTGAAGGTTAGCTTCGTAGAGCCTTTTAATTGTTTGGAGGGGCCTACCGCGTCTTCGATTGCCTTCTGGATGAGACTAAGACGGGTTATGTCCTCTGTAGGCTTCCTGAGTACGTGACCTAGCTAGGACCTATCAAAGGTACGTTTACAGCAAAAAAACATAGAGCCGAATCTAGAAACAGAGAATACATATGTAACAACTAATGAATCTAACAATTCATTACTGATGTTCGATTTTTTAATGGAACAAACCACTACGGGCTTACGACCGTCTTCTACTGTTATTTCGAAGGCTGATGGCTTAGTTTGATCACTTTACGTTAACAACGTTCGCCATGAGGTGGTAATGTATTATTTGTCATTGTTTGTATAGCATCCCTGAAAAAACCTAACTGTAATCGTTGTCTCAAGTGAACTATTGAAAATTCTGCTCGTTTCCGACGACCTCCAAAATATGACATCAGATTCTATCATTTTTGTTCTAAATCCCGTTTCTAGTGTTATAAGTAGTGGCTAAATATTATACCAGATGTATAATACCAGCTAAATAATAATATGGTGGAGCAACTGTTTGGAAAACCTCGTAAACTATCAACTTTACAACCCTGTCATCGTCATCCACACCCAACCAACGCGTCAATGGCCACACCCAGAACTGCTCCATATAGCGTCGTTTATTTTTGATCTTCTGATACTCCAGTTCGCAATACAGCGGGTATAATGTTGTGCTATAATCATTTTTAATGTTGTTACACTTATTTGAACGCAAATAAACATCAGTGGCGTTTATGAAAACGTAAATATCAGTAATGATATTATATAGTTTATTTGTAGGCATTTAATTTTTATTGGACCATTTAAATCTTAATGATTTTAACGGTGTGTTTTTCTCTTAACCACATTTATCAATAGCTCAACGCGTATAATTATGTAAACTAGACATAAAATATGTTTCTTTTTTTATATAATTATTGGTTAAATAAATAATAATTTAATCGTTTTACATTTTATATACTAGCATTCTCGACAGACGTAGTTCTGTCTCTACTTTAAATATTGATGTGGAATTTTTATAATTATAAATTAATTATATATTTAAGGAATGTAATTCCAACCGATACATCTATTTTATACGATATTTACAGCTTACATTCGTCAGAACACAAAAAAAGAATTATCGAAATCGGTTTAGCTGTTCACGTGTGATGTAATGCGATGTATTTTGTTGGTCCACATATTGCCATTAGTTGAAAATTTGTCATGTTATTGCTGATAAATGATGTTTGTCTACATTGATAATTAAAATCTACTATATAAATTAAAGTCGGGTTAGTAGTGATTTATTGGATTCTTCTCCGCTCCGGATAACAGAATAACTAATAAAAAGTAAAAAAAATGGATAAGAAATGATGTAAAATACAATATTTAAGTTTGTATGGAAAGGTCTAGTTAATGAATAAACAAGGGTTCCTTTTGGAAATTGTAATATGTGGAAATCCAATCGATCGATCTACCTTTGAACCTCACTCAGGGGCGTAGGGAGGCAACAAGAGCTCTCTAATCCGCTCATGACCTTCTCCCACAGCATGTCCAACTCCCTCAGCTCTGCCTCGAAGAAACTGAAAACGGTATGAGAGGGTCTTCCACGATTTCGAGGCTCTGATGAAAGAAAAAAAGCAGCGTTTTCCTCGGCAAACTGTCATTCGGCATCCTTAACACATGTCCCAACCAAGTCCATCTCCTCAATAATGGTGAAAGTGATGGGCCTGGGCTGGGTGCGCTAGAGTATAGCGTCGTTCGTGATGCGGTGGTACCTGAGGTATTTCGTTTTAAATGCAGATATTTTTGTGCCTGGGATTTGGTCAGGTGTCAGGACTCACACCCGAACAGGAGAATGGGCAACACACACGCATCAGTTTACATTTCGTCTCGCTCGACACTAAACGCCGACCCTTTCCATATTTTGGTTATGTTGTTAAAGGAACCACTTGCCATGCTGATACGTATCGGGAGCTCAACCCCGGGGTCATCAGTGGTGGTAATGGTGGCTCACAGGTACTTAAATTTATCCACCCTTGAGACCTGGTGACCATCGATGGTTATCGGGGCAGGCATTATTCGCCATGAGCTTCGTCTTACTGGCGTAAAATAAATGAATAAATTAAAAAAAATATATATTCTACTGATTTGGAATCATAATGATTCTTATTGGACGGATAAATTTTGAAATCCAGTTAGTTTAATACTGTAAGATCTCTTAACAAACGCACCGGACCTCTGGAAACGATCAGTGTGTTATCCACGGCAACCTTGCAACTGTCTGGGAAGAGGTCGGTACTACAGTATTATGAAACTGTGGCTACATTTAGAATACTTATCGGAAGTTTTGGTACGCAGCTATAAATGAAACGTTTAAAAGCAGTACAAAGAAGCTCCGGTCAACTAACAACGGAAGCTAAATAGACGGTAATAACAGCATTGAATTATATGTAGGTGATAGAAGCGACATTCGGAACAAAATATTAATAGTTTATGTCACATTTTAGTTTTTGAGGTAGGTACCGGAATATGGGACGTCCAGAACCTATCTAAATCAAAAATATCCCGGATATTTTTTTTTTAAATTTAAGGACATAAATTAATTCTGTTTCTACTTTTAATGTATAGTTGTCTTCTGTAATGTTTTTTGTAAAAATAAATAAATAATAATATTCGAACAATCGTAAACAGTGGTTTTATTGATATGTTTCTGGCTGATGCAAGGTTAAAGGTAAGCTGAAAAGAGTGTTTTTTAATTCTTCAAACACAATTATTTTCAACTTTGTAATACTTAGTCAATAAACTTAACTCTTTTGGTCCACTTATTGTGATTATATCTGTTTAATATTTATCTATTGTTAATGACTGTTTGTTTACCTGAATAAATAAAATAAAAAAAATACTTATTTATAAATAATAAAACCAATCTATTGTAATACTGCAAATTGGTTTTATTTATAAATAAGTATAGTGTTTTTTAATTATTGAACTTTTAACAATTTTACCAGTATTTATTATCTTTCTTTCTCCAATGGGATATTTTTTTTTCATTTTGTGCCACCAGAGGCGCCCTTGCTAATCCGGTCTATTGTCAAATTCAGTGTTGTCAAAGGGGGCGATTTACTGCCATTTGGGCTATTTGGAACGAGAATATGCGACGAAAAAATCTAAAAGGCGACCAGGTAGCCAATTGGGTTACTTCCCTTTTAGCGAATTTTCATCTTTCGGATACTAAATGACCTTTTTTTAGTGAACTCCCACCTCTCTTCGGATACTAAAATTTTCGGAATGACCGCATACCAAATTTTCAGTTGAGCTTGAAAAACGACGTTGGCAACACTGGTCAAATTAACGTTTATAACCTCAACCATATGTTTAGAATAATCATTGTACATTTCTTTTTACATACTACAAATAAAATAATTGTTTATCTTATTTCATTTTTTTTATACCTACCTAAATACAAATGAAAAAATACCGTAACAGAAAACAATAAAACAAGAAGATAGAAAACAGCACCACTGAGACTTATTCTCAAAGAACAGTACTGCAAATCCACCCTTGAAGACAAAAATACATACCTATTGCTTTTGTTTGTGTGTAGTGTAAAAGGACATACTATGGTTTACCTCCTAGAAAAAGCCACTTTTGCAATCATCAATAGGTAATTAAAACGTTAAACTGTTTAATTGAGAAAACAAAAAAGAGAGGAGATATATTAGCATAATACCCATCAGTCAATGCTATATGGTATGTTTGACAGCTGTCATAATTTGACAATCGACCTGATTAGAAGCGCTGCCACCTAGTGTGTCTTGTTGGAAGCTCCCCAGAAAACAACACCACCCATATAAGAAGGCCTTAGCGCTACGTCACAGCGGGAGGCCCAGCATTCACTCTTCTATATCTGTATGTACTTACCTGTACGCTATGATATCTGTCTACACATAGGCGGACGTGACGCGAGAGGCCAAAAATGGCCGCCAGCACTAAGGCCTTCTTATATAGGTGGTGTTGCCAGAAAACCTCCCATTCTACTCATAATTTAGTACCCACCCGTAATTTAACTGTTGGTAAATAAATTAATGTTAAGAGAATAATAATTATCATAAACTAGCTTTCCCGACAGACTCCAGAAACAAAAATAAAACAATAACATTAAAATATTAACTCTAAAACGTCCATATTTCATTCGTATTCAAAGCTCAGATGGGATCAACGCGAGAATATAATTATATGCGCGCAATATGGTTTACTTTGTATGAAAAATTTCTAAAACGCTTGAAACGGTGGAGTAAGTGGAATGGGCTACTGTAAGAGTGGCAATTACGTACCTATGCGAGAATGAGAGGGTGCAGGTGCAGAAGACAATAATTTTGTTGTTAGATTTTTTTCAAAGATGGTATCGCATGACATTATTGAAATTCGTTCATACAAATTTTAATAATAAGTAAATAAATAAATAAATAACACTCTTCTATACATAGGTGTCAGTATAGCCGGCGGAACTTAATGCTTGAAGCATTGTCTACCAGTCAACCGGTCCCGTCCAATCTGAGACAGGATTCCAACCCCGAGTAGAAATTTCAAGTGAAAAAACACATTGAAAATTTCTGACCCGACCGGGAATTGAACCCGGGACCTCTTGATCTGAAGTCGGAGCCTTTGCCACTAGGCTACCGAGGTCGGTACCTATATTCATAATATTTCTTATCCATTTTTCAACTTTTTATTAGTTATTCTGTTTTCCGGAGCGGAGAAGAATCCAATAAATCACACATCGGAAGAATCTGTTGAGCCGATCTCGAGTTTTAAGTGTTCGCACTAACCCGACTTTAATTTATATTAGAGATTCATCGAGTTGAACAAATTTCTTTTCACGTTTAATAAAAAATCATTGAATTTTTTTCTTCAATCACGCCTTGACCCGTATTTTTTTTTACCCGTATTTAAAAATGAATCTGTGCTCACTCGAAGTGAACACAAATACACTTTCGACATATTTCACACTAAGCAAAGGCTTGTGTCGTGAAAGCGGAAATAGTCGACACAGCCGGGATTCGAACCTACGACCTCCAATACGCTGTACGTACGAAAGCCGTCAATTGATACCACTGGACCAACAACCACTTCAATATTGGTTCAAAAGATCATTTTACACTGCAATTATTTACCGTATAAAAAAATCTTATTCCTCAGTCGGTCCCTCGATGCCGAAGATCGCGACCGCAATGCATTCTCATCAATAAAAAAATAAACCTAGGTATATAAATTCAAAAGAAATATTGACCTAATGAAATATCCGATAGTTCAAATTAACAATAAAACCTTTAAACATCTTAAAGATCCCAAAGATAGATTGAAATTTTCTTGTAAAGTTAAAAAAAACGTGTTTAATCTTAGTTAAGTTCGAATAGTGTTAGAGATCACGTTTCAACAAAATCACAGCTAATCTCCATCTACATAATCGACCTTATTTTTACCTCGAGTACCTCAACTCAGATCTTATGTAGATATAAAACCGATCTCGTATAGTTATATCACAAATTCGTTTAAAAAACTTTGAAAGTAGGAGCTATGTAAAGGAAGGGAATATTCTATAATATTCAAGTGTTTTGTGTGAGACAAAAAAAGAATCGAAACTTGAAACAAAGAACGTTAAAATACATTTAGAGATTATAAATTCTCGAAAAGTTTCTTATTCGAAGTTTAATAATTCATACTACTTTGAAAAATATAATATTGGATAAAAAGGACCATAAAAAATATTTTATTATTGTGTTTGTATTATACCCGTAAGTAGGTACATATTATAAAGTAAGAAGAAAAGTGTTTTGTGTCAAAAAAAAACTAAAATAAAAGAAAAAAAATGTTATAAAAAGAAGTCTTTGAGTTTTTTTTATCGATAAGTATTGAAAATTTGATAGAATCAGGTAGCAGAAAAAAAATGTTTTATTCTACGATGAATGATGTAAAAAACATTGTTTTTCAAAACTTTGTTTTGTTGGATGGAAGAAATTGTTACGATTATAATCCCATTGGTACACGACCACCGTAAATATACAACCTATAAATGAAAAAGATGTAACCATGAATAGGGAGCTCTCCATCCGCTTGGCATTGGCTGGAGCGGCATTTAGTAAACCTGATATGGTTTGGAGGTCGAATGCGTTCAGCATAAAGACAAAGGTCCGCCTGTACACTGCCTGTGTTCTGCCCGTTTTACTGTATGGTTGTGAAACCTGGCACCCAACGCGTGCTCAAAATACACGTATCGCAGAATTCGAGAGCAAGTGCCTCCGAAGAATGCTTGGTGTCCGGTGGTACGATTTCATTGCAAACACATCAGCCATCAGAGACCTGACGGGTCAACAACTCGTCACCTCTACCATATATATACATATATATATATATGAAGCGTACGCGAAACGTTTTGGGTACTCCGTGTACTCAGGTTGGCTCTGAAAAGAGCCGTTGGTCGCCCGACGTTTCGATTGGATTCCACCAATCATCATCTGGGGCAGATGGGAAGCCGCTGGGAAGCAGCTAACGCGCGGGGTGTGGAGAGAGGTAGTGCACTAAATGTTGACTACCGCGGCGTGTGTGTCACTGCATGGCAGGTGACGTCATTCGCGGTAGCTGGGAGCGGCGATCGCGGCGAGGCGCGCGCTGCGCCGAATCACGTGAGCGCCGCTTGGCGCGGGTGGGAGGGGATCGACGTTCGCGGCATCATCGGAGGTATTGGGAGATGAACGTGAGCTTGCTGGCTCCGTCGAAGTGGAAGGCAAAGATGGGATATCGACTGAGCGATTTTGAGAAACGCGGGGGCGGTGTTTTTCGATGATGGTATGCCACGCAAAGGGAATTCTCTTCGAATCGTCTCGCGTGTTAAGGCTGTGGGGATTTTTATGGATTTCTATAGCTTCGCGGTACACTCGTGCGGGCTCAGTATTGAGCTTAACCAGTGTGCGCGACCTATCGAAATCGATGACGTGTCCTTCGGTCATGTTGTGTAGTGCTAGGGTGGAAGAAGTCTTCTTACCCCTCACGTCAACTTTGTGTTCAGCTATTCTAGCAGACACTCGGCGGTTGGTTTTGCCGATATAGACTTTGGGACAGTCCCGACAAGGAATTTCGTAAATTCCCTGCGACTCGTTGGGGATGTGGTCTTTTGGAGTTCTCAGCATGGAAGAGATTTTGCGGTGAGGATTGAATACAACTTTAATGTTGTGCTTTTTTAGAAGTCGGCCTACACGATCCGTGGTGCCACGAATGTACGGTAACTTTACGAATCCACGGGACTGATTGTTATCGTCATCAGTCCTCTGACGTTGTCTAGGGTTGAACGCCCTGTTGATGACAAAGTCAGAGTATCCGTTGGACCGCAAAGCCGTCCGTAGTCGAGACATCTCCACGGGTCTGTGTTGGTCGTCGGCAATGGACTTGGAACGATGTGCAAGTGTGTGAGCTACACCTGCAATCTGGGCGGGGTGGTGGTGCGAGAATGCGCTGAGATATCTGTCAGTATGAGTTCCCTTTCGGTAAACGTCATACGACAACTTGTGGTGAGATGATTTCTTGACGAGAACATCGAGAAAAGGTAGAGCTTCGTCAGACTCTACCTCCATTGTGAATTGGATGGAAGTGTGAATGGAGTTGAGATGCTCAAGAAAAAGACGTAATTCATCATGTCCGTGAGGCCAGATGACAAATGTGTCGTCGACGTACCGTAGCCACAGCTTTGGTTGTAGGCGCGCACTGCTCAGCGCCCTCTCTTCAAAGTCAGCCATGAATATATTCGCGACTGCCGGTGAGATTGGGCTACCCATAGGAGCTCCTTGGACTTGTTTGTAAATCTTGCCATCAAACGAGAAATAGGTCGTCTTGAGACAATGCTCAATAAGGCTGAGAATGTCAGCCGACGGCTCCATCTTTCGCTCGATGACGTCGATCGCGTCCGGAATGGGTATCATTGTGAACAGTGACGTCACATCAAAACTGACGAGGATGTCACAGGGGTCGAGAGAGATGTCTTTGGTAAGTTCAACGAAGTGTTGGGAGTTTCGGACGAACGAGGCGCAGTCCTCAGATGCCGGTTGGAGAATGTTGGCTAGGAACTGTGCGAGTTTGTGGGTTGGAGAATTTATTGAACTTACGATTGGGCGGACTGGTACGTTGGGTTTATGGATTTTGGGGAGACCGTACAGTTTAGGACACTGTGAAGATTTTTCACGCGGGACGAGTTGAGTTTTTGTACGCTCTTCGATGTTCGAACTCAAAATTTTTGATTTCGTCATCTTTTCGAGGTACGTCGTGGGGTCGTTGGAATGTAGTTTGTAGGCGTCGTCAAGGAGAAGATCGAGCATCTTCTTTTGGTAGTCAGCGGTGTTCATAACAACCGTTGCTGAACCCTTGTCCGCCGAGAGAACGATGATGTCAGCGTTTTGTTTCAAACGTTTCAGCGCTAAGCGTTCATCGCGAGTAATATTGGGAGTAGGGGGCTTTGAAGATCGGATGGTGTTACACACTTGTTGTCGAATTTCTTCGGCTTCCAAGTGCGGGATTTTATTAAGTGAAGACTCGATTGCCATGACAATATCGTCAACCGGAATTCGAGTGGGGGCGACGGCGAAGTTACCGCCTTTGGCTAAAACGGATTTGGTGGCGTCATCGAGTGTGACGTCAGAAATGTTATGAACAAGTTTGTTCATGTCGAGGGTGGGTCTTGACGGCTGGGATTTGGACTGGGACGCGGAAAGTTTCTCGAACTTTCTATCGAGGCGCTGTGCGTTCAAAGAGGTATTTGTCTCTGAACGGGAAAATGTGACCGAGTCAACATGTGCGAAGTGTTCCGGGGAGAGGGTAGCGGCTATTCTACTGTGAAGGGAGAACAACGATTTGCCTACTTCATCGAGCTTCATACGTTTGAATTGTATTTCGGCTCTCAGGAGGGCGAAACTCGCTTTCTCGAGAATCCTACGAGAAGTGTTGTTGTTGAGATGGTGTCGAAGTTTCATGGACACGGGAATGATTTGAGAATCACGGCACTTGCAGAGAAAGGAAATATCGCAAAGCAACTTTCCTCTCTTAGTGCGAAGAGATTGTGCCGCAAGTGCCGTGATTCTCAAATCATTCCCGTGTCCATGAAACTTCGACACCATCTCAACAACAACACTTCTCGTAGGATTCTCGAGAAAGCGAGTTTCGCCCTCCTGAGAGCCGAAATACAATTCAAACGTATGAAGCTCGATGAAGTAGGCAAATCGTTGTTCTCCCTTCACAGTAGAATAGCCGCTACCCTCTCCCCGGAACACTTCGCACATGTTGACTCGGTCACATTTTCCCGTTCAGAGACAAATACCTCTTTGAACGCACAGCGCCTCGATAGAAAGTTCGAGAAACTTTCCGCGTCCCAGTCCAAATCCCAGCCGTCAAGACCCACCCTCGACATGAACAAACTTGTTCATAACATTTCTGACGTCACACTCGATGACGCCACCAAATCCGTTTTAGCCAAAGGCGGTAACTTCGCCGTCGCCCCCACTCGAATTCCGGTTGACGATATTGTCATGGCAATCGAGTCTTCACTTAATAAAATCCCGCACTTGGAAGCCGAAGAAATTCGACAACAAGTGTGTAACACCATCCGATCTTCAAAGCCCCCTACTCCCAATATTACTCGCGATGAACGCTTAGCGCTGAAACGTTTGAAACAAAACGCTGACATCATCGTTCTCTCGGCGGACAAGGGTTCAGCAACGGTTGTTATGAACACCGCTGACTACCAAAAGAAGATGCTCGATCTTCTCCTTGACGACGCCTACAAACTACATTCCAACGACCCCACGACGTACCTCGAAAAGATGACGAAATCAAAAATTTTGAGTTCGAACATCGAAGAGCGTACAAAAACTCAACTCGTCCCGCGTGAAAAATCTTCACAGTGTCCTAAACTGTACGGTCTCCCCAAAATCCATAAACCCAACGTACCAGTCCGCCCAATCGTAAGTTCAATAAATTCTCCAACCCACAAACTCGCACAGTTCCTAGCCAACATTCTCCAACCGGCATCTGAGGACTGCGCCTCGTTCGTCCGAAACTCCCAACACTTCGTTGAACTTACCAAAGACATCTCTCTCGACCCCTGTGACATCCTCGTCAGTTTTGATGTGACGTCACTGTTCACAATGATACCCATTCCGGACGCGATCGACGTCATCGAGCGAAAGATGGAGCCATCGGCTGACATTCTCAGCCTTATTGAGCATTGTCTCAAGACGACCTATTTCTCGTTTGATGGCAAGATTTACAAACAAGTCCAAGGAGCTCCTATGGGTAGCCCAATCTCACCGGCAGTCGCGAATATATTCATGGCTGACTTTGAAGAGAGGGCGCTGAGCAGTGCGCGCCTACAACCAAAGCTGTGGCTACGGTACGTCGACGACACATTTGTCATCTGGCCTCACGGACATGATGAATTACGTCTTTTTCTTGAGCATCTCAACTCCATTCACACTTCCATCCAATTCACAATGGAGGTAGAGTCTGACGAAGCTCTACCTTTTCTCGATGTTCTCGTCAAGAAATCATCTCACCACAAGTTGTCGTATGACGTTTACCGAAAGGGAACTCATACTGACAGATATCTCAGCGCATTCTCGCACCACCACCCCGCCCAGATTGCAGGTGTAGCTCACACACTTGCACATCGTTCCAAGTCCATTGCCGACGACCAACACAGACCCGTGGAGATGTCTCGACTACGGACGGCTTTGCGGTCCAACGGATACTCTGACTTTGTCATCAACAGGGCGTTCAACCCTAGACAACGTCAGAGGACTGATGACGATAACAATCAGTCCCGTGGATTCGTAAAGTTACCGTACATTCGTGGCACCACGGATCGTGTAGGCCGACTTCTAAAAAAGCACAACATTAAAGTTGTATTCAATCCTCACCGCAAAATCTCTTCCATGCTGAGAACTCCAAAAGACCACATCCCCAACGAGTCGCAGGGAATTTACGAAATTCCTTGTCGGGACTGTCCCAAAGTCTATATCGGCAAAACCAACCGCCGAGTGTCTGCTAGAATAGCTGAACACAAAGTTGACGTGAGGGGTAAGAAGACTTCTTCCACCCTAGCACTACACAACATGACCGAAGGACACGTCATCGATTTCGATAGGTCGCGCACACTGGTTAAGCTCAATACTGAGCCCGCACGAGTGTACCGCGAAGCTATAGAAATCCATAAAAATCCCCACAGCCTTAACACGCGAGACGATTCGAAGAGAATTCCCTTTGCGTGGCATACCATCATCGAAAAACACCGCCCCCGCGTTTCTCAAAATCGCTCAGTCGATATCCCATCTTTGCCTTCCACTTCGACGGAGCCAGCAAGCTCACGTTCATCTCCCAATACCTCCGATGATGCCGCGAACGTCGATCCCCTCCCACCCGCGCCAAGCGGCGCTCACGTGATTCGGCGCAGCGCGCGCCTCGCCGCGATCGCCGCTCCCAGCTACCGCGAATGACGTCACCTGCCATGCAGTGACACACACGCCGCGGTAGTCAACATTTAGTGCACTACCTCTCTCCACACTCCGCGCGTTAGCTGCTTCCCAGCGGCTTCCCATCTGCCCCAGATGATGATTGGTGGAATCCAATCGAAACGTCGGGCGACCAAAGGCTCTTTTCAGAGCCAACCTGAGTACACGGAGTACCCAAAACGTTTCGCGTACGCTTCATATATTTCTCTCCGTGATCACATCTTCACAGAAATATATATATATATATATATATATATAAGGTCCCGCCGACTGGAACCCGGAAGGCAACAGAAGACGCGGTAGGCCCCTCCAAACTATCAGGAGGCTGTACGAGGCTGATCTCCGGGGTGCTGGAATCGACTGAGATGAGGCAGTGAGAACCGCAGGGAACAGGGTGGCGTGGCGAGGACTTGTGGAGTCCATATGCTCCAACTAGGGAGTGGACATGAAGATAGTTTTATTTTATCTCTAATATTAATGAAGCCAAATCACTCGAAATCGAGTGCAGAGCTAAAAAAAATATTAATGAATGTCGGGTTAGTGCGAACACTTAGGTATAACTCGAAATCGGCTGAACAGATTCTTCCGATGTTTGATTTATTGGATTCTTCTCCGCTCCGGATAACAGAATAACTAATATAACAAATAATATAAAATATAATATTCAAGTTAGTATGGCACGGATTTTCTGTTGGGGACATTACCGCCATCTGTTGGGGAAATAGGGAGATGTTTGGCAGATTGATATTTTGGTAGAAAGATTCTACAGATGAACGTTTTCCCTATGTTTCCACAGATGGCGGTAATGATTTTTCATGATTTATTTTTTATTGTATAGGTTAATTTTTTATTTTTATTTTTTATTAATTAAAAAATATATACAAGTACAAAACATATAGGTACATTAACAAATATATCAAATGAAAAAGTCAATTTTATATGCCCCATTTGAAGTATTATAATTTCCCTTATTTGAATTTGAATGGGCGCTTTTGAAATAACTGATTCATAATATTATAACCACATAACTTTTTATTTTTTCACAATGAGTACCCAGCAATATTTTATTGACTTTAAGGCGGGACGAAGTTCGATTGATTTTAAATAAATGAAGCTGACAAAAAGCACAGATATACTCTGTCTTTTTGAAAAATATGTGAGAAAAAAATTGTCAGCGGAATGACTTAAGCAGTTTCCACCGAACGTTCGGTCTCACCAAATCTGAAACAGAATTTCGAGAGCGGAAAATGTATTTCTGATTTTCAATGAATTCGTGAAAAATATTTAAGAGACTGAACACGAAAATTGATAATCAAACTTGTACATATTCAAAAGTCGGCACCTTAAAAGTCCTTAGAGATTTAATGTACAAAAATGGTTGGTAACTTAGTTTTGCACTGGAGGTCGTTGGACCGATCCCAGGTGCCGACCATCTTCCTCTTTCACGACTCAAGCTTTCAGAAGCTTACTGTGAAAGAGTCAAAGAGTGAATTTGTGTTTTCTTTGAGTAACGTAACACGGTGTAAGAGGGCCTTCCTCGCCTTCGAGAGCTTGATGGAAAGAAGAACAGCCAGCGCTCTCCTCGGCCAACCGGCCAAGCCCATCTCTCCATAATGTAGAAGTGATGGCCGCTCGCGTTTAGTGTGACGGCGCGCGGCGTATAGATAGCGTCGTTCGTTATGTGGTGATACCATCTTAAATCCAATAGGTATTCTCCTGAATCACTTCGTTTCAAACGCATAATCTTGTATCTTAAAAAGTCCCAAAAATTGTTCATATTTTATCTTATTTCAGTAAAATTTAAGAAAAACTTTTTTTCTTCTTTTATAATCGCCGTCAAGCGTTCACTTAATAATAAATGCAGTTACCAAAACAAAAATCAAAACCAGTTTAAATAACAAAAACAAAGTTTACTTTCGGAATATGTTACAACTAATGACTCTAAAACAAAGTTTGCATAACCGATTATTGAGCTGTAAATTATCTTTCACTGAACTGTCACCCTTTTTTTACCAAAGCCAAAATTTTGCTGCCGGCTCCAATTTGTTATTTTAATTTGTCGCTAGGTTAAAAACATGCGATTAACATAATATAGGGAAACGTTTATTTTATTTATTTCCCACATAATACAGTCGCCTACAATTGCTGTTTTTTTTTAACGCAGGATATGATCTTTTCTATTGGTAAAGTTTTAAAAAACAAAAGTTTTTCAATGAGGTCAACACACATAACAATTTATTCAAATGGCCTACATTAATATCGATGGCAGAGAAACCAATCCTTTAACTTTAATATAGATTTAAAGATAAACTTTATATTCTATTATTTTTAAGTACATAAAGACCTCACTACACAAGGGTCGTGTTCTTTGGCTATTTGTAAAGAATTGGAGCATTTTATTTTATTGTTTAGAATAATCCATGTATGGAAAAAGGGAGAAAGACATAATTATCGTGCTAGAATGCCGTTTGTTTGTTTATACATAAATTCACCATCACAATTCATGCTGTTTTTCCCCATTCGCCAGCACTTAAACATGGTTGTCAAGGGGACATCCAAAAATGGAACACTTATTTAAATGTAGGGGGTTGACATTTTTTTGTTTTTCCTGTTTGCGAAATATTTCAAGTATTCTTCTGTGGCATTTTATAAACGACATGCACAGCTTATAATATGTAGGTATATGTATATTTTATTTTTATTTATTGTATAGTGAAAATTTTATAGCATTAAATTAATAACACTCTTTTATACCTACATAGATGTCAGTATAGCAGGCGGAACTTAATGCTTTAGGCAATTTTTTCCTGTACCTAAGATATTAAATTCAGCGATAGAATAAGAATTAAAAATCACCATCAAAACAAATTTTCTATAAAAAAAAAATTATGCAAAACCCAAACAAGTACAAAGCTGAAAGTTTGTAATTAAAAGCGAGGCCTCAAGAACTTTTATTAAGATCTTTCGCCGTCTACAGCTGACGTAATTATGAAAGTTTTTCAGACTTACAAGCCAATTTTCTAGAATTTCCTTGTAATCTTGAAGCAAGTCAGAGTATCAAGTCAAAGCTTTAACCCGAGGCAATAGAGGTAATACCTAAAACCTTAAACCTTAAAAAATGGGTATACCTCTCTGCATCAGATCAGATGACATTCAATGTGAATGCGGAGCAATCCAGGACAGCGGCCACCTCCTGATCTGCCCATTGATGGTGAGAGCTAACACTGATGAGTTGACATGATTTTGGCTAACGACAAGGCGATCTCCGTCGCCGCATATTGGAAAGGGAAGATTATAGCCCCGGACTCGCAAAGTAAGAAAGTAATCGGGGTTTTCAACCCTCAACCCTATTGTGCGTGATCTGACAGATTCAGTATCTTTTCAAATTATTTGCAATACAATTGTTACCCTAGAGAAAATCCATTCTCCAATCCCTAAGCTTTGTAAAAATCTCCATATTATATCCAATCCAAATCCAAACTCCCTTAAGGCCCCACTTAGAGGCATAGGGAGGCAACAAGAGCTGTCCATTGCGCTCGATCTTGCGTAATGTTTATGACTTTCTCCCACACCATGTCCAGATTTCTCAGCTCTGCTTCGAAGGAGCGGAACACACTATGAGAGGGTCTTCCTCGTCTTCGGAACCCCGATGGGAGGAAGAACAGCGCTCTCCTCGGCCAACTGTCATTCGGCATCCTTAACACATGTCCCAGCCAAGTCCATCTCCTCCACATAATGATGGGCTCACGCTGGATGCGCCTACGTATAGCGTCGTTCGTGATGCGGTGGTACCATCTTCCACCCAAAATTCTCCTGAGGCACTTCATTTCGAAACCTGAAACTTTTTGTGCCTGGGCTTTGGTCAGGTGCCAGGACTCACACCCATACAGAAGAATGGGCAACACACACGCATCAAAAAGTTTACATTTCGTCTCGACACTAAACGCCGACGCATTCCATATCTTGGTCATGTTGTTGAAGGCGCCACTTGCCATACCGATACGTATCGGGAGCTCAGCCCCGAGGTCACCAGTGGTGGTAATGGTTGCTCCCAGGTACTTAAATTTATCCACCCGGGAGACCTGGTGACCATCGATGGTTATCGGTAGCTGATTGTCGGGGCTGCGGGTTCTGTGTCGGTTCTATGCAAACTTGATGGTGACTGATATTTTTGCGGCGTTGTTGGATGTAGCAGGTTGCTACAGGGTGACGACATCATAGAGAAACGCCATTGGTGGATGATGTAGTCATACGAAACATGGCCGCTGCACCAACATTTCAGACCTCATCACTGCCATTGTTAGCGTCTCACATTAAAATGCCAATGTTGTCCTGAAAATGGCATTGTAAGAAATATTCTTGGATTTCCTGTAGACGTGGCGTGATTTGAACACAGGCAAAGTTTGTTTTTGTGTTGTTAAGAGCGCAGATATGTAAATTGATCGATTGTCTCAAAAATTGGACGTCTTTAAACAACTGATTATTGCTGGAAATACATACCTAGTATCTTATGCAACATCATAAACTTAATGTTGCTGGAAACAGTAGGAATATGCAACTGTATAAACTTAATGTTGCTGGAAATAGTATATTTTGCATCTTTATTAACTCAATGTTGCTGGAAATTGCATATTATGTAGCTTTATAAACACGTAATGTTGCTGGGATTCATAATTTATGCATCTTTATAAACACATTGTTGTTGGAAATAGTATATTATGCAACTTAACAATATATTCAAATACGTTTTAATAATAATATAGAAAAATGAACCTAGCCCTAGAAAGGCAAACGGAAAATCTATTTCCGATGTAAGGGAATGTACAATACAATCACGTATCAACATTCTAGATGGAACCTCCCCACACAGGAAAGGGATGTAAAATAAACAGACATGTCTACGTCGGCAGATAAATAGGTGCCTATGGTGGTAAGCTTGAATTGAAGCAAATAAAACTACGTGTTGGCAAACAATCTTTTTTTATGTAGGCCACAAGATCTCTTATACATATAACATTTCTATTCCCGTAAATACATCAAGACTTGGGACGTTATATCTTTGTTTACCTCTTCGAGTAATACGAATTATCTTTAAAGATGAAAATACAAAAGCAATAATCGGGTAAATGTGTTTATAACAAAAAATATAAAGGATGAATTTAACGTGAACTTTTTGAATAATCATTTTCAATCTTACTTTATTATGTTGAAAATATTTTAGAAATATATAAAGGAACTTTCATAATTTTTTTTTACCCATCACGCCGTTTCCCGAAGGGGGTAGGCAGAGAGTACGGATTTCCATTCTTTCATATCCAAACAAACCTCTTCCGCTTCTTCCAAACGCATAAGATTCCGCATACACGCTCTTCTATTCCTTTTGCTCCTGACTTGGCCCTCCTCTAAGACTGAACCGATATGATCGGACCATGTTTATTATATTATACTAGCGTTAAACACAGACCTTCGTAACTGCGTAGTTCTGTCCATACTATCTCTAATATAAATGAAAGTCGGGTTAGTGCGAACATTTATAACTCGAGATCAGCTGAACAGATTCTTTTAATGTTTGATTTTTTGGATTCTTCTCCGCTCCGGATAACAGAATAACTAATAAAAAGTTGGAATAAATGGGTAAGAAATGATATAAAATATAATATTTAAGTTATTCACGGATCACCTGTGACGCGCCAACGCCATCGCGGGAAGTTCCCCCTCATTTTCGCATACGTTATTTTTTTTTATTTTATTTTTTTATTTTTATTTTATGTAATTGCCGCTCTTACAGTAGCCCACATCCCACTTACTCCACCGCAAAGTCAACAAAATTATCGGGCACATTCGTCTCGGTGCCTACTTGTGAGGTAGAATGTGTTCGCGAGCATATTATATTCTCGCGTTGTTCCCGCCTGAGCTTTGAATACGAATGAAATATGGATGTTTTAGAAATATTTTAACATTATTATTTTATTAGTAACTTAATCGGATTAATTATGTATTTTTGTTTCTGGTTAGGACTACAGGACAACGTCTGTCGGGAAAGCTAGTCAAACTATAAATTAACTATCATGCAACTGACAGATGTCAAACGGTTACCTACATTCTCTATTCTTGGATTTTTCAATGTTTCTCATCTTCTTCTTCTTTCTATAGATCCTGGGGATCTGTTTGTGCCGCCGCCTGTTCCTCCTGTGATGTCGACTGCCAGCTGTCTCTCCATCTCTTTGGGGGTCTGCCTGGGAGTCTGCGTCCTTCGGGGTTTCCGTGGAGGGCGATACGTGGAAGTCTGTCTGTTTCTCATCAATTTTCTAAATTCTTTCCTTAATAAGAACCCTCTTATGATAATATTATAGCAAACACGACAAAAAGAATTGGTGAATTTGGTCAAGCCGATCTCGTGATGCGATGCGTGATACGATGACCACGGAAAATGTAGGTACATACTTCTTTTTTTATATTATGTCATTGTTTGCATAGCTCAAAGAAGATGGAAATTCATTAATAGGCGGTGAAAATCACAAAGATAAATACAGACTACATAATGTTGTTAAAGATTATTATCTATAATGTAAAAGAAAGTCGGATTAGGGCGAACATTTATGTATAACTCGAGTTATGATGCTTGGTTTATTGGATTCTTCTCCACTCCGGATAGCAGAATAAAAAATATTAAAAATGCGAAAAATGGATAGCAAATATACAATATTAAAGTTAGTATGAAACGGTTTTACTGACAACAACGCTCTGTGAAAAAATCCATAAAAACACAATTTGTATTTACTAGACAACCATTGAGTTTCAAAACATTGGTACGCAGATTTTTTCATAGTATTTCTTTCGAACATTCAAACATATTTTAAACGTATTTTTGTATAATTTACAAATTTGAAATAAATATTATTTCATAGTAAAGACTACAGGACAAGGTCTGTCCGATAAGCTAGGTAGTTACTTAAAGATGTAAAAAAACATGCATAAAAGTTTACCTCGTCGACCTAATTTAAAAGTTGTTTTTTACAAATTTATATTATTATTTTTTTCCAAAATTACGTTTGATATTGCCATTTTTAATGAGATTTTAAAATTAGTTGTTTAGTTGAAGAGAAACAAAATGAAAAATAAAACGATGTTTGAATTTATAAATTTCGATTAACCAACATGACCTCAAAGCGCATTTATTTTCATTGATAACCTTTCGTCTATTCTTCACACATTTCGTTTGATCAAGCGTCGAGAAAACACAACATAATAGGAGCGGATTTATGGAAAATACTACGATGTAAATTATCATACTTACTGTTTTTTTTTATAATTCAAAGAGTGTATATACGTTTCAATTAATTACGATTTGACCTAAGAGAATAACGCGCTGGTAACGTATTTAGTGTTTAATCTCCATCTGGTTTCTAAATAATTGAATAAATATTTAGACGCACATTGGAGGTGATTCCATTACATGCAACGGTGTATCCATGCGCCGGTATATTTTAACATTGTTTTAAAACAATGGACGAACAGTTTTAGATACTTTTTTTAAAAGCTTTCAAGATAGCTTGGGTCGATCTAAGGCCGAACTATTTTCTTTGGTCTATTATTAAAATGCGTGTGTGTTGCACATTATTCTGTATGGGTGTGAGTCCTGGCATCCGACTAAAGCCCAGGCGCAAAAAGTATCTGCATTCGAAACGAAGTGCCTCAGGAGAATTTTGGGTATAAGATGGTACCACCGCATCACGAACGATGCTATACATCGGCGCACCCAGCGCAGGCTCATCACTTCCACCATTACGGAGAGGAGATGGGCATGGCTGGGATATGTGTTGAGGATGCCGAATGACAGTTGGCCGAGGAGAGCGCTGTTTTTCCTCCCATCAGGGTTTCGAAGACGTGGAATACCCTCTCATACCGTGTTCCGTTCCTTCGAGGCAGAGCTGAGGGAAATGGACTTAGTGTGGGAGGTGTTCATAAGCATTGCGCAAGATTGAGCGCAATGGAGAGCTCTTGTTGCCTCCCTATGCTCCTAAGTGGAGTTCAAAGGGAGTTTTGATTTTGATTGATTGATTGATTATTAAAACAATATTTTATTTATTTTGCATCCGCATACAAGTCATTGAATTACCTATACAAGTGGTCAATGGTGCAAAATGGTATATTTTATATTAGATACCTAAAAAGGTTGGAGGCTGTCCAAGTGTAATGTAACTTTTGACTTTTTTGATATTCTTGTCCAAAATTCAACAAATAATGATATTTTCGTAAAAGTTGTCCCACTGATCAAGCTTCAAAACAACAAAAATCTGTCTTTATGGGTATTAATCTTATATATAAAAATGGAGAGCTATTTCGCGTTGTCATCGGATGGCGCCTAAACGGCTGGACCGATTTCGCTAATTCTTTTTTTGTCGTGTAGGCTTTTGTCAGGGGAGTGTCCTTTTAGAACAAAAAAATTAAGAAAAATGCATAGGAAATTAGAAAATTTAAGAAAACTATAAAAATGGAGATTTATTTCCCGATATCATCGCATCACGCCTAAACGGCTGGACCGATTTCGCTAATTCTTTTTTTTGTCGTGTAGGCCTTTATCGGGAGAAGGTTGATTTGGAAGAAAAAAATGCATAAAAATGAATGGAAAATTAGAAAATTTAAGAACACTATAAAAATGGAGAGCTATTTCCCGATGTCATCGCATCGCACCTAAACGGCTGGTCCGATTTCGCTAATTATTTTTTTGTCATGTAAGCTTTTATCAGGATAATGTCCTTTTAGAAGAAAAAATAAGAAAAATGCATGGAAAATTAGAAAATTAAAGAAAACAAAGAAAGTAGGTAATCTTTTTAGTACTTTTTACAATATAATTTATTTAAAAAAAAACCACCGGCAAACTGAATCGTAATTATACATAACATTGCTATTAAGGAGTTATACTTAATTGAAGTTCATTTTATAAGGAGTTTTGATAAGTTTTAACACAAGGAATACATGATTATATTGAAGAACAAGTAGAATATTTTTTTTGTTTGTTTGAAAATCAATTCTTCGTTTATGGGCTGATTTTTACAGAGGATGAGTACATACCTACATATAACGTAAATATAATCTGCATCGTTAATATGTAAAAACGCTGGATATTATTTACTTATTATTATTATTATTATTCGTATGGCTTCGGTTTTTTTTTTTTTTTTTCGTTATAAATTTGTACATTTTTTAACTCTAAATGTTGAGGTCAATCTCTGTCAACCACCGCACCGCCCCCGGTGTTGACTTGTGGATGTCAATCCAATCCCCATGGTATCTCCGCAAAGGGCATTCCTCCACCATATGCTGTACAGTCTGTATGGCGGCTCCACATTCGCACTCAGGAGAGTCTCTTTTACCCCACTTCCACATCAGGTAATTACAGCGCCCTTGTCCCGTCCGTATCCTATTCTGCTGAACCCAGACCTTTCGAGAGAGACTGTAGCCCGGAACTCTTAGTGTAGGGTCTTCTATAATATATTTGTTCCCAAAATGTTCGGAGTTATTCCATCTCTCTCTCCAGGTCCGGGACAGTTCAAAATCATTTGAATCTACGGTCCAAACAGGTTTTCGAGACTTGAGGCGCTGGTGTGGGGGTTGAAAGATTATTTACTAATGACCTAGCATTTGTTTCTTTATTGAAAATATAAATTGCTACACTTCCACCATGTTGTAATAGATGATAGAAAAAAAATCACAGATACTGCATTAAATGTGCTTTTTATTTATTTCCACTGTTTTGAAAGAGCAGATGAACGAAGAAGAACGCAATGTTGTGTGAAAGTGAATGTCGAGAAGTTGGAAGTATGTCTATTTAGGTAATTTATTTAGAAGAGATGCAAGGTGTGAAAAAGAGATTGAAAGAAGGAAATTGGCTGGGAGAAGGGTTGGCGGTGCACTTAGACCTCTAAGAAGATATCTCTGAAATCGTTGATGCACAATGCAATCCTGATACCATCCATGATTTATGGGAGTGAAACATGGACATGGACGAAAAATTTTGAAGTTGGAATAAATGCTGTGGAAATGAGATCACTGCGTAGGATATGCGGAAAGAGACTTATTGATAAGGTGAGGAATGATAATATAAGAAAGGAATGTGGAGTGGAAGTTAGTGTAGTGACTAGAATGAAAGTGAATAAAGAAAGAAGGTTTGGGCATGTAAAGAAAATGAACGAAGAGAGTATGACTAAAAGGATATATAAATCTGAAAGAATAGGTGCACGCAGACGAGGCCGACCTGGAATGACATAGACCGACCATATCGGTGCCGTCTTACGGGAGGGCCAAGTCAGGAGCAAAAGGAGTATAAGAGCATGTATGCGGAATGTTATGCGTTTGGAGGAAGCGAATGAGTTTGGATTGGAAAGAATGGAAATGGAAATGGAATCAGCGTGGTGGGAAAAAAGTATTGAAACCTCAATGCGTATTTTGAATCGGTACGGAGATGTTCCTTATCGTACTTTGATTAATCAATCAATATTATTTAAACTGAGAAAAATAACGATTAAAATATCGAATATAATGACATACCTATTTTCTTTTTTTTACACCGATATTATCATCAAATCAATAAAAATTAAAACTCCCTTTGAACTCCACTCAGGATCAAAGTGAGGCAATAAGAGCTCTCCATTGCACTCGATCTTGCGCAATGATGACCTCTTCCCACATCACATTAACATAGGTTATAAGTTTTTAATGTAAAAATAAACTCAGACCCAATGAATGCAGCGTGATATGCAGGTTTTGCTAATGCCAGTAAAAAGTCATTCGTGTTGAATAACTAAAAAAAAAACGAATTTGAGCTCTGTTGCATAAACCCTAGAGTACCCATATTATTTATTTCGATACGAAGTTCGACGGGTCAGCTAGTTTTACAATAAAATTCGCACATTGAGTCGCATTGGTCCGATAAAAACTATCAAATAAATTATCAAAAGCGTCTATAAAAGTGACTTTTTTATAGACGTCTATGATAAAAACGCCCTGAAGCGCCAATTTTCTCCACCTGAAATGCTCAATAAAAAGTATCCCCGAACCCCTAGCACATGGCCCCTCAAAACAGATAAATCCGCCGGTCGCATTTCAATAACACATCTCTACTACCGATATAACGAAATTCACGGAAACATCAAAATGATCTTATAATACTGAAAAATCGTTACACTTATTGATTGTATGGGAGGTAGTAGGTAGATTTAACTTGATAAACCGTCACATACATGATCCGATTTAAAACATCTTTATCAAATCAAATGATTAGCTGTGTGTGGAACTCGCTGACGGCTACCAAGAACGGCTAAAACGATTTGGCTTATTTTGGTTTAGAAAAATATTCGTATAAGTTCTGGGTGAGAAAACATGAAAAAAAAATGTGAGGTAAATAGAAAAATAAATATGTTTCGTAAAGACGACATCATCCACCAATAGCGTTTCTCCATGATGAACATTCATTATCCGTCTCTTGACGCGTATCACGGTGCGACACTTGGCGTCTACGCATTAGTATCGTTTACTCATAGTATATGATCGGATTTCAAAAAAAAAATAGATTTCGCTGAAATTAATTTTCTCGACGTTTTCGAGGGTGTAGATTCCAAAAATGCAAAAAAAAATCTTCGATTTTCATAAAATTTGGTATACGGGTTGGTCTTATGCTCCTACACAAGCATGTAAAATTTGAGGTCCGTAACTTTAGTGGGTCCCCCTTAAAGTACCGATTAATATTGAATATGTAGTTCTAAAGCAGATAATAATAATTGTCTTCTGGCTGTTATAATATACTATGAGTTCTGGGCTACCCTAGGTTAGCAGCTTTTTTTCTTTATAACGTGTTCATACTCGTAGATTCAAAACCTTCTATCTATCCAAACAACCACCCAAAGTGATACGTTTTACTTCAAATAAATTAAGTGCAAATTATATGTTTGGTGATGTTCTATATCGTTATACCAGATAAAAGAACTTAATTCCATTCAACATCGTGACAACATCTTCGTCAAACTGTAGCATATTATCTTTCTTATGTATTGTTTGCAGATTCTTTGAGGCCGAACTCCTCCTTCAAAACTGGTCAGTATTTTATAAAAAAAAATAGGGCGTGTGAATGGTTATTCGAGGATGGTTTAAAATCAAACGCCGATCTTCTAGACTCCGTATATCTATTGTAATTTTTATTTTTTTTATTATTAAATTAGAACCTCTATCGAATAAAATGTAAATTATATCATTTGAAGGGAATGCGAGAAATAGCTTTTGTCACATTGATCGTTTTTTTTTAGAGTAATAAATAAAAAGTGGTATATATCAAGGTTTGGAGGTCACGCTGATGAGTCTAAACTAAGATTATGAAACATATTTTTTAACAAATTGCAAATTCGTTAAACTGGGAATCGCGTTACTTCGGTATTCGTTATGATAAGATTTGACCCCTGTACTTTTGATGGGCCATCAATAAGCAGTGGCGCCACGTGAACGTGACAACACGAGGAGAAACTTTTATTAGGAGCCGACTCTTTGAAATTACAGACGGAATAATGAGGTTATAAATTGAATTCTTCCTCCATTGAGCTAACGGCTCATTAGAAAATCTGATAAAATGCCGCAAAGGAAACTCATACAATATGTATGGTAATTTCGTACATTACTCGCATATACGGGTTATTTAGAAAGAATATTCATAGACTGTTGGTTTTTATATATGAAGATTGATAAAAGAGCTACGTTGATTCGTTATAAATGGTGTTCAAGTACAAGGTATTGCATATGAAAATTTAAAATGCGTGAAAAACTTATATATATATATATATATATATATAAATATCTCAGAACACTGACTGACTGATCGACTAACGGCGCCTACTCGAAACGAGTAATACCCATGAGCCACACAGTCACATTTGAGGAGCGAGATTTGTGTTCTTAGAGTTAAGAAATTAAGGAAATGCAGTAACTAGTGGCTTAAAACCATCCTGGGTACGAGAGAATGTTATATTATGGGCTAACGCCCCGGTAGTAGTAAAGTGCACTTATACAGGAAATTTGTTAACAGAGTTCTTTAAGATGAATTTTCAGCATTTTTGTGAAGACAATAGCTTTGTACCTATCTACAAACAGCCATCATTTACGTGTGTTGGTATTCAAAATTAAAACACTTTTAATGAGTCGTATAGTAGGTAGCAAACATAACGATCTCCATAAAAAATCAAAATTGAGATTGTGGTTGAGTCACGTAAAGTTCAGTCCAAAGAATTATTCGAATTATTAAGTATTAAAAACAATGTTTTAACATAAAAAAAAAATCTAAAACAAAATTACAGATGGTATCAAAATCAACAATCTCCAACCTTTTTGTGGTTTTAAATGGTTTGAGCTATTGTACCTAATAAAAAATTTCGAAAGATAGTTGTCAAATGTGTACAACATATTATCACAAACGGTTTTAAGATCAGTTAATAAAAAATTTACAAGAGGTAGAGGATTCGCTTTTCAAGAATCACCAGTAAAGGATTTCGGCCAACCGGAAGATCAAACGAACAAAAAAATAAATTGACATTTTTTACAAAATGAATAATCAATATTTCTCGTCGTATCTTTATGATGAATACATTTCTTTACGCTATTTATGTCATTTTTTTTTCAAGCTTCTCTTTTACTGTAAGTTTATTTTTACAACATCATTTCAACAAAGTATTTTTTTTTTAATTATCAAACGTCTTTTTAAATATATAGATTGTTGTGAAAAAGGACAGAGACAAATTTTAAAGTAGGATTGTAAAACGTTACTTTGAAGAAAAATAAATGAATTAATTTATCATCTATAGGTATATCAATTCGTAAACCATAAAATATTACGCGGACGGAGGAGTATGACATTTCGTACACTTATAGTTTATAGGTATAGAGAAGGAGTGGCGAATGCTATTGTTTTTTTTTTTAAATTATGCATGAAAAAATACACTAATTCAATAAAAAAAATATTAAGCACACTACTGTAATGTTATGTATTTGATACACACACTCCGATGTATTTGACATTGACAGGACGCATATATTCTTTTGTTTATCTGTGGTCAAATTGAGAATATATTAATATTGTTTTTCTAAATAGAAAAAACTTTGAACATATCGACATTTCAAATTTGACGTATCCAATAGTAGGTAGGTATGTCATTGTTTTGGAAAGAAAATTGTGAAAAAGCTCTCTCTCAGTCGTTGTCAATGGAACCTGAATAATGTTCAAGCTTATAATTTAAAATATGTTATGGTCGTATTTCGAGCACTGGTCGACTACCAGTTTACTTAAAATTGCGTACTGGTAAGTGGTTTCATTTCTAATCTCTATAATATACAAAAATGGAGCCCTATTCCCTTGGTTATTGGATAACGCGTGAACGGCTGGATCAATTTGCCCAATTCTTTTATGTTCTGTTTGATATTGTCAGGAGAAGGTTCTTATGAAAGAAATTGTGAAGAAAGTTGCGCGAAACATTAGAAAATTCAAGAAAAGTTAACGTAGCTAACGTTCTTGGTATTTTTAGCAGTATACACTTTTCCATTTTTAAATTTAAACTGACGTTTGACATATGTCAGTTGTTTGATATTTGGTGCCATTGTCAAAATTGTGTCCCTATAAACATAGTTTAAAACAGATGCATCGGACGGAATCATATTGTTTAAATTAGTAATCAATTTATCCCTAACGACGAGCATCTGATTTTTATAATTTCGGGAAATTGGACGTATTTGATCAACTAAATGGAGAACGTTGTTGAAGTAAAGAGAAAAAACGACACTGCAATAACGAGAAAACGGTCCCGTAGTGGTTCAAAATTGTAAAAAAAATACATCTTAAAATTGAACAATAATTTTGGTTAGCGCCGGTGTATGATTTTCGTGTAGGTAATATTTGCTTAAAAAAGCCGGTACGGTAAGGATTTTAAAAAGGACGGTATTTGAGGTTATGTAGTCTAAATCTCCAAAGCCCACATCATCAGAGAATTCTATCATATTCGTATTGGTGTATTATTCCACTCGAATGACTACAAGATGTTTCAGCAATAAAATGGGTTTATGTTCCGATTTAATACCCGTAATAATAATTAGATCATATAAATTGGGTCCGGGTGCCACTGCACAACATCTAACATATTGTGCCGACCACCGAGTACAAATATTATAAGAGAAGTTTTTTGGATGCGCAGAACCGAAAATTGGTTCCTTTATTCAACAGTCACGTGACTGAAGTTAAATTATCAATAATAATTATTCATTTTAGTTTCATCCACAAGCACAAGACAACACATCAAGTCCCGTAAGTACCTACTTCCTTTAACTAATTATATGATTAAAACATGAAACTCCTCTATGTTAACGCTAAAATATTAAGATTAAATTATTAAGATACTTTAATTGGCACAGTAAATTACAAAATGTTTTTTTGTTTATGTTATATACCTATTGTAAAAGCTGTTGTATCTTTAAAAAATATAAAAAAATATATATTTAAAAATAAAAAATGGAATGTCACACGCCGCTATCGACAAAAATCACAGTTTGTACGAGTTAAACAGCAGTCACGTGGTATTATTTGTTTGGAACTATGTATGCGCAGTAGCACATTATTTATTTCTCCAGTAATATTTCTTATCAAAGGTGCCGACACGCAATATTCCAAATGTAACAAAAGGCTATTTGCAGTGAATATAGTCCTAAAGGCGACTAACGTAAAGAAGATGGCAGTAAGTACCCCTAGTCTATGTTTCTGTGACATTTACGCTAGGGTAAAGTAGCAAAATTTTGTTTGGAAACGACGTGTATAGCACCCCTACAGAATACTTCAGAGAGCTCCGCAGCCCATACAAATTCCAGTGACTTTCTCACTAACGTAAGTGAGTAAAATTCGGATAGAGTTACAGTACTGACTCTCAAGTCTATAATAGAATAACCTTTGTCAATCGACTTACAATGGATGGACATTGTAATGCAAATGTGCCCCAGAGGGCAAAAACCGACAGGCAGGCTGATTGACATCAAAGTCCGGAAGATGTTCTATATAAGACATGTGCTCGTTGGAGAGACGTACGAGCTGCACGTGATTTTGATGGGCAAAATAGTTGACGGAAGACATCTGATTTCATGGCTCCGTAATATCAGGGATTAAAACAGTACGAGTAGGAGGGACAGTGATACTCTCATACTCTCGAACGATATAGCCACAGATATGTTCGGGAGACACAGCACAACAAATGAAGAAGAAGAATCGATTAATGCACACAGCCTTCCCGAAGCGTTCCCCGCGCGCCACTTATACCTACCTACACACATCTATGTATAGTTATGCGTGAGTCATGTTGTTTAAAACGGGCGGATACACAGTACATACCCCGTCGAGTCAGTTCGGTTGCTAATTCAAAACCTCAAGGTACCTACAGCCAACATTTTCGCGTCGAATCGAAATTATGATTGCATAAAGCCGCGTTCAGTTCCTGTATTCAATTTTTATCGGAAGGTATTCACGGAAGCAAGAGTTAGTAACACGATACATTTTGTATGGAAAACGTGTATACGTATCGTTTTAGTTTCTAAAAATATCATTGCTATACACGTTTTCCATACAAAATGTATCGTGTAATACTCACTTTACTTCCGTGACTACCTTGCGATAAAAATTAGAATACGAGTACAGTCCTCCAAAAGGTCGAGTGTGTACAAGGCTCGCAATCAAACGCGAGTATAACGCGTCCATCCTTTTGATTATATTGATGCAACGACTTTTGCAATACCGGATTCAAAATAGACCAATTACCTATTGTGGAACTCTTTGCATAAATGACAACCAAAATCTAAATGACATCGTGAGTAGGGATTGCAATCCGGTTTTATTTTGAATCCGGCCGGAACCAACCGGATTTTTGTCAATCCGGCCGGATTGAACTTGCCTTAATTAATTAACATTTTCAACTTTAATGAAGGCGAAAAATAAAACGGCACGTATACGAAATTAATTTAATTAGGGTATGACTACTTTTAAATGGTAAAAACTTTAAAAAATTTAGGTATTTATGTATTTGTGTTCACTTTGAGTGACTCTCTTTGACTCTTTCACAGTAAGCTACTTAAACCTTGTGTCATGAAAGAGGAAGATCGTCGGCACGAAACTGATCGCACGAACAGTGTGAAAACCGGCGTCGTAACCACCAGTCTACCAACCACTTCAATAAATAGTTATAGATTAGATTACGTCTTATAAAAGTCAAATAGAAATTTAACGAAAATAAACAACACATTTATATGACCAGCTTGATTGATCATGATTTACGATGTGCAAACCGAACCGACACCACGAAAATGAAAGATTCTCAAAAACTCACCAATCCATTGTTGAATAAACCATTCGATACAGAGTTAGTAACGCCGGATTCGGAGCTTCTGCGATATCGGGAACGTCAGGCAATTGGGTAGAAATAGAAGGCATAACTGGAAAGATCACGTCAACAGAACGGATCCGGTGATTCTGGTAAATATAATAGAACGAAATCATATCAACCAGCAGAC
Source organism: Mystacides longicornis (assembly GCA_963576905.1). Classification (NCBI taxonomy): domain Eukaryota; kingdom Metazoa; phylum Arthropoda; class Insecta; order Trichoptera; family Leptoceridae; genus Mystacides; species Mystacides longicornis. The sequence goes on from OY756434.1 coordinate 6,416,520, forward strand.
CCTTGGACGAGCACCAAAGAGATGGATGGGCAGTTGGACATCCGCGTCCCAGGAGTAATACCAATAACTGGGAATCATCAGAGACACTCCTATATCGGATTGTAAAATAGGCTGACTTGGCCTACGCTTTCGGAGGACGTGCCCGAGCCAACTTTGTTTGCGATTAAGGATAACTGAAGTAACCAAGGGCTGTAATATGTTCTTTCTCGGGGAGTCGTTAGTTACGAAATCATACCATCTAATTCCCAAAACCCACAATTTTACCTACAATGACCCTGTAGACTTGCTAAGGATACGGGTTCGAGTTCGGTCCATGTTGAGTATGTCGAAAAATCCCTTGATATGATTAACCGGATCCGATATGAGTATTTCGATGCCGGATCCGTTGGAATTCCGGATCCGGTTTTCGGATTGCAATCCTTAATCGTGAGATTGTCAAAAAACAGTCGGGGGCCCCCTGGAAACGGCTGAATGCCGGCTAATCCTTTCGCCACCGACGCATCAAATCTTCGTCTTCAAAATCACAATTAATGAGAATGCAATTGAATCGGAATCGCGATGTAAATGCAGAGTTACCCCCTCCCCCCCTGTACCGGCCTACATAGAAACGCGTGACCTCTAGTTTAAAACTGATAATTGGTAAGTCATCCCAGGAAGATTATGTACCTCACGGTTACGTATTATTTTTCCCCTTTGATAGCGGAACGTTTAATATTATACACCGCGCTGGTAGGTACTGAGCGTGTGGTCAATAATTATGAACGCTACTACACATCACACTTCTCATGTTAAAATCAAAAGAGCCGTAACGATTTTTGTCTTGTTTACTTGGCACCAGCTTTAAATAAATTTTAACACGTCATACATTGAATAGAATCAAGACACGAATTAGGAAGAACGAACTAATAAGACGTAAAAAAACTGAATTGAACAACATTTTGACCATTGAAGTGGTTGGTAGCCTAACGGTTTCGTACTGGAAGTCGTTGGTTCGATCCTGGGTGCCGACCATCTTCCTCTTTCACGACACAAGCTTTAAATAGTTTACTACTAGTGAAAGAGTCAAAGAGTGTATTTGCGTTCACTTTGAGTGACCGCTGATTCATTTTATTAAGAAAACAAATAAAAAAATATTTCTTTTGCATAGCTGACGACGCACAGACAGGTATTTAAAGATTCTACGCGGCCAATATTCAGATAATGAAATCTGAAAAAAACACTTTTTCATCGACTTCCTGAGGTAGAGGAAACCCCAACGAACAATATGCTGGCCTGCGGAACATCCAATGTTGCACCTGCCCTAAAAAATATTAGTCGGAACATGATCATTGAAATTTGCGTACGTGTTTATTCTCTGCTACTTTCAAAAAGGTTTTGTTTCGTGAGAGAAAAATTAATATTCTGCGGTTAACTGGTAAAAAATGGAGATGGATTCGGAGACAAAAGGTATGTAACAATAAAAATAAATTATATTACCTTAAATAATTGTTCATTTAGTGTTCACACAACGTTGGAGACATAGCGATTAAAATAAGGTTTTTTTTTTTTTTAAATGTATCTTAAATGGGAGATTTGTTTGGGTATTACAGTAGATCCCATAAGTTTGATTATTTTCATATAAACTTTAACACTCATGTAAATGAATGAAGAAAAAATTTACCGCGGAATACCGCAGATGCCTAAATTGGGGTACTTTAAATGTTATAGGGTAAAAAAATCGAAATTTCTAAAAGAAGTATTATTTGAAATTAAAACAATATTTATTTGTTTAAGGGTCAGAAGTAGGGAATCCAATCCCGCATCAAATTCACGATCCCGCAAGCCTGCGGGATTGGTGACCTCAATCCCGCGGATCCCGCGGGATTTGCGGGATCAGCGGGATTGACATTTTTTTTGTTTGAAGTAGGTTATTATTATTAAGAAAACAATGAAATAAAAATAAGTATGCATTTTTTTAATTATTAGAAGTGTTAGCAATTGAAAATAATGATATTTTAGAGGTAGGTATAAAAAATCCGCTTTTTTAAGGAACGATATAATACAACATTAATTGAACGCTAAGCTTTTAACATTGTGAATCGTATTGACAAATGAACACATCTATTGATTTAAGAGGCACAAAAACTAGTGATTTTTTTCTGATTATACTTCCGAAGAAATCATAACGTGTCTAAACGTTGTAGATGGAATTGACTTTACATAATTGTAAGCAGTTTCCAAGTAGAGGTGAGCGTTATAACGAAAGCTGATAAAAATATTCGATAAATAAAAATAACTTATTCTCGTTATTCGTATTAAACGATATTTGTAAATATATCAGTGTTATGACTTTACTGAATGACTTTTTTAGCGAAATTATACCTTACCGCCAACGGTCATCAATTTTTCGGAATGATTTTTTTTGTAGGAAAGTCTTTCCGGATACTAATGAAATAAATAAGCTTTAAGCCTTTAAAAATAACGTTATTTAAAATTTATGAAACTGCTATAAAGTTTATGAATTTAAGCCTTCTTTTCCCACCTCTACAACATCCAAGTGCTTTCGTCTATTCCCTTCACATCAGATCAACAGAATTATCTCGAGTGGGTACGGATACAGGCACAACAGGTCTAGACTCAGCTATCCATTCGGTACGGAGACTATGTTCTCATTCATTTTCTAGTGTAAGCGAAGGACCATCATTTAACAGATTCGTTCAAGCTATGTCTTTTTCATCGTCGTTAATGTCGTTATCATGAACTTGCTGGTGTTCCATTTCTTGTTGGACCCGCGCGTCTGACAGCATCCTCTCTATTCAACACACACATTTCAATTCTTACTTTGCTCAGATAAAAGAATGGATCGTCCACTACATTTGTAGATCCTGAATGTTATTCTCGATATTTTTATGGCAGTCATTGATGTACTTACTTACTTAATCCACGATCGCTCCCATCACGATCGTGTGGAGAATGTGGACGCCACGAAGTTCCTCCAAGCCTGTCTATCTTGCGCCAGTTGCACAGCTCCATCCCAGCTCAGTCCAGCATCTCGTAGAACCGCAGTGAATGCCCGCATCATTGTTAATTTCGGCCTGCCTAGTCTTCTTGTCCCATCTGGATTGTAGTAAAGACTTGCATATTCAAGACTCTCGGGGGACATGCGGAGAACATGGCCAAGTCAGCTCAATTTGCAATTCTGGATCACTGAGGTGATTCGCTGTTGTGACATAGTGGTACCATCCAATCTCCAAAATCTGTCACAGAAATCTATTTTTAACACTAAGGATCTTCTTCTGTTCAGGCTTCGACAGGTGCCAGGATTCACAACCATATATAACGGCCATTGATGTATGGCGTTCTTTTATCCGACGAGATAGCGACACTATAAGTTCCTGGCTTATCCTGGTATTTTGTCGATCGATTTGGTTTCTGCATTAACTAACATTGCATCACGCAGTAACCTTATTTGACAATTATTTACTACGCTCGATACTGAATCCCCTACCGTGGTAGAATCCCTAGCCATAGAGATTCAAATGACACTGATTTTGTTCCGTTCCGTTACAGGATTCACATAACACAAAATATAAATTCAAAACTTGCTTAGTTGTTACTTAAAAACTGAAAGTATAATTATTTTCCATATGAATTTCGAAGAAAAATCCCGTTTTTCCAGCGAAAGTTGATAAATATTTCATTAATGAGGTTGTACAGGATCTAATAAATAATCAGAACTTCATCTGAGCCCATCTTATTGTTTGTTATTTTTTCCTTTTCAGTCCCGCAAACGTGCGGGATCCCGCACGAGAAATCCCGCATTTCTGATCCCGCAAAAAAGGTGCGGGATCCCGCATTTGCGGGATCCGCGGTTTGCGGGATTGGATTCCCTAGTCAGAAGGGACCTCAGGAGTGAGGATTGTGACTCGTTAATCCTTACTGGACATTATGAATAAAGAAAATTTGCGTAGTTTGAATGAATAACTATGTTTTTTGAAAAACTATAATATATTCTCGCGTAAAGAGCTTGCAGAGGACAAATTAATAAACTGAAGGCAAATTTTGCACATGTTAAGTGTACAATGAAGCAAAGATGGGCTAAAGCGCATAAAAAAGACGAAGTTTTTTTAAAAAAAACAATCGTCTTTGGCTTGAAGGTACATTTGAAATACCAATCACATCACCAAATCTTCCAGGTCGCGACAATCGTCCCATTGGAAAACTGTCTGAAGAAGCAGCAGAGGCACGCAATAAGCATTTCAGGGTATACAGACAGGATTTTTCGAGAAAATTTTCTAAATAATCCTGTAATAGAGACATACTAAATAGACTTCTCTTAAGTTCAGATCCCTTGCTCAAGGATTATACAAAAAAGAAAAAATAATTCCTTTTTGCCTGAAACAATAGACAATATGCTTCAATCAGCGCAGCCAAATCTCTCAGACATTGAGAATGAATAATTAAAATGAATATTTTTTTTTATTATGAAATAACTAGCGGGCTCCCGTGGAACTTTGACCCACCTGGATAGCGGGACATTAGATGCGTTCTCAATTCCCCCTATAGCCTAGGCTCCAGTTCCTACACCCATTTCACCCAATCTCAAGTCAACATTATATATTCGCTAGTTACCAAAAATAACAATTACTTACTCCTATCAACGTTTTTTAACATTTTACCCTCCAACTACCCTCCAAAGAGTGGTATTGAACTCATACTCCGCTTAAACCTTCCCGGACATTAGTGGAATAGATCACCAAAGTTTCATTGAAATACGTTCACTGGTTTTTGAATCTATAAGACATACACACACACAAACATTCAGTTTTATAGATATAGATAAATGTGCATGTACTGAAATGTCTTATTTATTTTATTTTCATCATCAAAAACCTAATATATCATAAATATAATTTTGGCCGCGTAGATTCTTTAAATACCTGTCTGTGCGACGTCCACTCCTAGAGAAAGACCTCTTTCAGCCTCTCCAAGTCTCATTTTCTGTGTTCCTAGCATCAACTTGGAGCAAATGATGTCATTCCTCCGGAGTAGTCAAGATTTCAAATAATTGTATTCCTAGGAAGATGAAAGCACAGAAACCAATTTGCTTCTATTTATCGTCGAAATGAGAGCGCCCACTACCAAACAATCTGGAGGTGCTTTGAAATATATTTTTTTTAGTCCTCTATTGGATTCTCAAAGTTACTAAAATGAACCGATTGGAAGCGTTTGAGATGTGGGTACACTGGAGGATGCTCCGCATACAATGGACAGACATGGTCAGCAAGAGGGGTTGACGAGGGGTGGGCCGACAGCAGATACCCTGGCTCCGAAATATTCGTGAGTGGACGGGGATCATTTCGTGCCGCACAGGACCGGGATGCATTCTCCAGGGTGACAGTCAACGTTGGGGCGATCTGACACGACACATAAAGAAGAAGAAGTCCTCTATTTAAATACGCGAAAAAACCTATTTCATATAATTTTTTTCAAACTACACAAGACAAATCCAATTTACGAATTCTTATAATTTTCTAACACAAATTGGGGCCCTTTAAAAAGGGACGACATAACTAATTAACAGGACAATTAAAAAAATAATTATCCTTTTCGTTGTCTGTAGTCCAACAGGTTTTGCCTCTAGTTTCAGTTTCATTTCGTACCTATCTATTTTTTTTAATTGAATCTATGCTAACTCAAAACGAACACAAATACTCTTTGACGCTTTCACAGTTAGCTACTTAAAGCTTGTGTCGTGAAAGAGAAAGACCCCCGACCTTAATATGTAGTTCATTCCACAAATTCGATAAAAGTGATTACGGTAATTATTAAGTTTTTAAAATTATTAAATAACTTAATTAGTTTGATTTCCACTTTTATGAACATTAACTTATTAGGTAAAGGTAGAAATTAGAATATAATTCACAAATTTTAAGTGAACCGGTTTAAACCAGCTCTTTCTATTGAAATGTGAACCAATTGACTAAATTACAACGATAAGAAAAATATTATAATGTGACAAAAAAATTTTGTTGGTTTAAATTTTTTTTACAATTATTATATCAACTCAATCTCAATCAAATTAAGCGGTTTGGTGGTGTTTGAAAAATCTATCTTTCATAAGCCTATCGGAAAATTAACTCAAAACTGTATTATACTTAATATAGAAAAAAAATAATTTGTTGTCCGTTTGTATGTTACGGACTATATTATTAATATCGCTCCGAAATTATAATCGATTTTTTTTCTGCTTGAAAATCGATTTTCTATGAAGAGTATAGGTACATTCCGGATTTGCTGGATTAGAATATTACAAAGCGTTTAAAATCTGTGTCATTCCTTTTTAGATTAAGATCTATTTCTTTTTATTCCTCGTGTTTTAGACCATAAATTCGTTTTATTTTTTCAAGAAAGCTACTCCTGGGAAGCCGTTGAGGTCTAGCTGTCCCTCCATGTCTTCGGTGGTCTTCCCGAACAGGAAAAAACAGCGATTTTTGCGCGAAGCGATTCGATTAGTTTTAAAAAATATATCTGCGTGTCTACAAAACAAATCGTGGAAGAACAAAATAATTCCAACATTATTATCTAGATGTGTACATATTATTATTGCCAAATTTGTGATACAAAATAAACGACAAAGTTGCTTATGTAACGGGCACCACACACTAGTACGAACATAATTTAGTTTCGCCGTCACTTGCAGACGACACGGATGAGAGAAGCCAACGTTTGGAAACAATTAAACCACGGACCGAAATCATTCGTTCATCTGAAACGATATTGTGATCTACTGAAAACCTTATATTTCTATCAATACTATAATGTACTAAGGGAGCCCGTCAGGATGTGGCGAACTTCTTCGTCCTTTTTTACGTCGATTTTCGATTAGAAGCGTAAATGATGCCCAGAAATTGTCAACATAATCAGAGAACTAAACTTTGTCACTAATGCTGTGTTCATACGAGGCGATATAAGGCCAGACGATTTCGCTTGCATAAAAAAAATATCGCTCGATCGTCCCATGATCGTGTGATGTGATCACACGAGTCCACTGACATACATTCAATCTAGTGTCAAGTGCGCTGATTTTGACGTAGTTTTAAAAATGGCGGACGTCGAGGTAGTAAATTACGGAGTGTTTGGGGTTAGTGGAAAATGTTGTTTTAGACGATATAAGGAGACTCCTAATTAAAAAAAATAAAGAATAAACGCAGATATTGAGTGCGGAATCGGATTCTAAGGAGAAATAAACTTGGAGCAGTGATGTCATCTGTCAAGAAACAGAACATACGGACGCCGCGCATATCTGCGCATGCGTGAATCCTTCTACCAGAAACAAAAGTTGAAAGGTAGTCAACTTGAGGCGATATGGATACGGTTTAATTGGCTGGCGATATTTTGGTGTCCTGGCGATATTCGCCTCGTGTGAACACCGCATAACACCCGAGTCATAACACATCTTTCAAATCCTATCAGAGTCGGTACCGGCATAAAAATATAAAAATAAGTAATGTTTGCAAACGTTGGTTGTTTATGTGTTGTATTTTTCATGTATTTGTTATTATATGTTAAAAAAAACTGTATCTTTGTGAAAATATGAAAAATAAAATAAAAATGTCGAAAAATCCCATGTATAGGTACAACAAGTAGATATTTAATAATTAATGACATATAGAGATAAAAGTTAGAAATTATTGAGAACAAGAGAGCAAACAAATTTAAAGACTGCGACTGCTGTCATGTATTTGGCGCCAAGAAGGCTAAAAATGGAATCGTCAAGTACGAACTTTTGTGATTTTAAGTTTTGAAAGGGTAAATCATCGTAATTTTAATTAATATGATTTTTTATTTTTTTATAAAAAATATTCCACCATACTCGACATAAAACGTAATAAAATAAAACATTCCGTATAATATAAATCATAAAAAATTGGTATGAAGCCATTCTTCTAAAAACGTCCTCAAGCGAGTCGGGAAAAAAGTTCCTTTCGCCGTCTAAATTGTTTCTTTTCAACGACTCTTTGTTTATGAAAAAATACGCTTTTCACGGGAGGACGGAGATCTTTTGTTCCGAATATGACTTGTAGTATGTAGATACTTAGGAGTATCAAGAATCACCCAAACACACCCTCATCTAAGCGCCAGGGGGTTGCTCTATGACACGTCGTTGTCGGACACTTCTATAAATTTATGAACTCTACGTAACAGATTCTTCCGATGTTTGATTTATTGGATTCCTCTCCGCTCCGGATAACAGAATAACTATTAAAAAGTTGAAAATGCATAAGAAACAACATAAAATTAAAGGATTAGAAGGAAGGAAGGAACGGATTTCCTTAAAAAAATATTTCTGAATGCTCGAAAAAATCCATCAACAATCTGCGTACGAATGTGAATGGTTGTCAGGTAAACAATAATTTTGTTGTTATAGAACTTTTCATAGGTGGTGTTGGCGTCGCAGGAAATCCGTTCCATACTAACTTTAATATTGTATTTTACAATATTTGTTATCAATTTTTCGAGTTTTCATTATATTATTATTCTGTTATCCGGAGCGGATAAGAATTCAATAAACCAAGCATCATTAAAATCGCTTTAGTCGATCTCGAGTTACACCTAAGTATTGGAACTCACCCGACATTCTTTTGTATTATAGATTTAATCTTTTTTTTTGTTTTAAAATTAAATTGGCGTTTCACAAGAACTGTTAGTTTGATAGTCGGTGTAACTGACAGAATTCCGATGCAAAATACCTACATGGTTGAAGAATCAACGCCAAGAATTGTTGAAAGGAATTCAAATTTTATTCATAATTTTGACTTTTCTATTGTTCCCTTTTACCATACAACTATATAAAATGTTAACCAGAGAAAATGGGGTACAGGAAGATTAATTAAACTGCACAGTTGCAGGCTGTTTGTGAGATGACATATGGACAAACAGATTTAAGAGGGATTTGCAAACTTACTCCTCAAATGGCATTGCATTGAGGGATGTCGACACTTTCAGAACCAAAAGCATAATCAAGACAGCCGAGAAAGAAACACATCATGCCATAGAAGATGACAGATTTTAGATACAAGACCATTTCTTGAAATCTAGGAGGCTTATGATGCGGCTAGATGGGGAGTCAAAGGCCAAGTTATTTGCACCAAATAGATACCATAATTAGCCCCACGGTCTTTTTAAACTTCACTCTCATCTAATTTCCCTGAGATATATTATTATGTCATATGCATTGTAACGGCCATGTTTCGTATGACGACATCATCCACCAATAGTGTTTCTCCATGAACCCGTCAATCACATTGCCGATACAGAATGTTTGAAAAAATAATCAATTAATGAAGCTATCTGCGACATCCGTTCACTTGTAAGATACCATAGACGTCATGTGGATGCAATGCATGTGTCAACTATACATTTTCTGTCAATGACTCTATTTTCAGACTACGGACGACTACACACAAGATAGGATCAAACAGAGAGCACACATCACTATAATCTACGCAGCAAATACACATACCCATATGGGAAATGAAAGGAGAAATGTGTGTAAAATAGACGTATTTTAATATCTTGAATAAAAAAATGGTGATGTGGGCTGTGAAAATACAGAACATAAATTCGATATTTTTTTAAGTATATAATACCTAAATAGTGAAATACCTCTTTTTTCAATATGTGATATGAATAAACTGATATTTATTTCATAGCATAAAAACATGTTTTAATTAATACTATTTGAATTAGAAAATTTTTGAATTATTGATTAGAAAAAAATTAATGAATGATGAAACAAGCAAATTGAACGTGCATTGTGGTGGAATTATTCTTATCTACATAATATTTTAGTCCGTTTATATATATATATTTTTGTAACAGCATCAATCATAGAAAACAAACGTAAAGGTCAGATATTAATATGCGAAAAGCCGTGCAAAATTCCAGAGAGCGTTCTTAAATACTCTTTGATAAATTAACATTAATATATTTAGAGCTATTTAAAAAACTTTATTTTTTTAAGATCTTCATACAAATTTTTCACAAAAGACAGTAAGCCATCTTTTGGAAACAAAATTACTCATGTAAACGTAGAATGGAATCTTGGTATTACTGTATGAAAATGTAATAAAATAATTGGAGATTGATTTGTTATACATATAAATGTTATTCAAATCTTATTATTCTCAATAAATAAAGATTTAATGCAAAATTTTGTAAAAATCATTCCTCCATTTTGAAATTGACATATTTTAGAAAATTTATGGCCATACTTTTTACAAAGCGTCGTAGCCACTGTAATAGATAAGTAATTATGTAGGTGCCTGATAAAATAATATTCTAATGTAGATAGGTATTAAATAATTTAAAAATAATTGTTGAATCATTTTATATTTCTGAAATATAAATAAAGTTTAAATCTTAAATTCATCGTTGAAAAATATTAAATTTAAAATCATCGTTGAAATTGGTATGAACATTCCATAAACAAACTGGTCGGTAAAACAGTAGCCGATAAATTAGATCATAACGTACAGTGAACTTGACAGAATTGTTGAGAGAAAGAAATAAAATTGACAATAATTGAGAATCTTTAAATGGCTTCAGGATTTTAATCAGTTTAATAAAACGTTTGTTTTATCCACATAATAATTTAGAAATATAATATTTGTATTGAAATTAATCACACTCAACAGCGGTATTACATTGTGTCTAAATTAGTATGTAAATAAACTCAAAACCACATTAGCTTATTGATTTTATCCTGCATATTATAAAAGTATTGTTAAAAATTTGGACTCATGGTCCTATTGTTGGTGTGAAAATTATTTTGAAAAAATATTCATAGGGTGTCATATACTTAACTTTAAACCAATCGTGTTAAAAGAAGTATTCTTCAAAGACAGCGGCCAGTAAGAGGTTTGATTGGAAGCCTTACTTGACGACCCTCCAAGGTTTGTGACAAATCATTCATCCTAGAATAAATACAATATTATTATGATACGACATATAATATCATTTCATCTTCCACATAATTTTTGTTATGTAATATTGTGTACATTAATTAAAGTTATTGTAGGTATATAATACACCTATAAGTAGCCAAAATCAACACTCTTTTTATTACAGGTATTTTTTAAAAGTATTTAAATGAATAAAATCACAATGAAATCAATAACAATTAAGAAATCAAATTAAAAACATACAGTCATGGTTACATTAGATGCAAGGTAAATGCCAAATCATATTTTTATCTACATAATTCACAACAAAATATTTTATGTGCAGTTTCATTAATTTAATATTATAAAGTAGGTACCTACTTAGAAAAAAATAAACAGCAGCAATAATATTCCTATATTATAATTTATTCAATCTTATTCAAATTTCGAACAAAAATTTAATTTACTTTTTGTTTTGTTTACATCGCCTATGTGTCAAAATTATTGACAACCGTGAATTCATAGACTATGATTAAAATGAAATATTGTGAAAGATAATGATTTTTTAAATGTGTATTTTGTGTGAATAATATATTCTTAAAATTAATAAAAAATACTTACCTCAAATTACTTACGATACACACCTACGTATTTTTTACAAAACTTTTTTTATTATCCAGCCGAATTGCTCGAAAACGAAGCGCTAAAAAAGAAATATTTTGTTGCGTTGTCTATGCCCTATGGATTCATTGTCATTGACACTTCTTATTTTGTTGTCAAAAAACTAATTAAATAATACAAACGAATGAGATGTAAAAAACTTTCTATTTTTCTGGTTATTTTTTAATTATAAATAACAAACAGGAATATTAATGGACAATCTACTGGTAAGCATATTTATTTGTTTCAAAACAATAGGATATTAATAATTAGTTGACATTATAAATTTTTGTGTAACTATATTTTTTACAGGCTCGGCAGCATTTTCAACAATAACAACTAACCGGTGAATATCTAAAACGTAAAAACACATATTTCAAGAGAAGATCAACCAAAATCGGTATGTAACGTAGTATCTTATCATTATTTAATTCTATTAATTTTGTGTGTATAACTGTTATGTTACAGATTAAATTTTGAGTTCCTAAAAATTTACCAGTTCAATGAGGAGGAAAAATATTCAATGTTTCCAAGTTTGAAATGTAAAAATACAACTATTAAGTCATAATCAGTAATAATGAACTGGCTGTCATAAGGATAAGATATGCTGTGACAATACATAAAAACTTAACATAACAAAGACATCACGGAATCAACATACAGAGGGCGAGTTTCTATCAACTAACCCCGTTTTTTCATTTGTATAGGATTTTTTTTTCTATTTTTTATCTGTTAGATCTTACAATGACATATTGTCAAATGACTGAAATGAAATAAACAAAATTGTTTTATTCATAACCAGAAATATACTAAATGAAATAACATATTATGTTTTTCTTTTTATCAAACATAATAATATATTCTTTCAAAAACCACTAAAATTTAAAAATGATGCCTACAGCAAAAAGAAATTATGAGAATTCGTGGAGTTTTGTAAGTATTTTTACACAAGATATTTATGTTAATGTTAAAATAACTATCAAATAATGTGACATTTTAACTCAATTTACTTTATTATTATTAAAAAGATATTCTGTAAATTTGAGATGCAAGAAGATGACATGATGGTCTTATTAGCAAGTCAATTTCATATAAAATGTCCCACAATGTGCTTTATTCCATTTTTAAATGGAACATCAGTAATGAATTGTTAGAGTTATTAGTTGTTACAAATTAATCATGCTTCGACGTATAAGAATATCTTCTTCGTGTGGTTCTCCTAACTGAAGTTGGTGACCATCACTGCAAACTCTTCATGATTTTGAGACAGCCTTTTCTCAGAAGACTCTCTTCTGCTCAAAACCACTTTTTTCCTTGAATTTTAAGTTGGAAAAGGGAATATTTTTCATTTTATTTATTTAGATACATAAATAGGACAATACATTACGAAACATACACCAGTGAAGTATATACATTTGAACTTATTCATCACAGAGTAATGAGAATTTAGCCAAAGTACGAGGCATTGACAGTGGTCAGGAGCTCTTTTTTTACTTTTGTATCATTTCCAGGACTCTATAGACACCCTGTCAATACGTGATATGCTCAGCATTCTTCTATACAATCACATCTAGAGAAAATAATCAGTTTATGTAGAGCTAGATGCTGGTTTAAAACTTGACGTGCACCTTAAAATTTGTTCTTCAACAGTTGTGTGCATTAAGTTTTAATAATTAGATATCGACTGCTGATCATGAGGACCTGGGTTCTATTTCTGGAGGAATCAAAGTTTTTATAGATGCTTTCTTATGTAAAACAAAACATTGTTTCAGGGGCTACACTGATTATAATATATTACTACCATATTATTTATAGGAAAAGACAAGTTTCCTTTTATTATATACATAAATTCCATAGAAAGAAGCTTAACTCTACAGTCTTTAGAAAATTCATGCCTACTTTTAGTCAATATTTTTAATGAAGATAGATATTTTAATTGTTTCAGCAATTTTTATTATTTAGATTAATTAAGTACCTATAATTGATCAAATTTTGGAAATATAATCTACATACCTAATAATTCAGTAATGTTTGTTTATTTATTATTGTATATTTATATTTTTGTATATTGGAGCATAAAACCATAGGTTCTGCGTTGGATTTTAATTGTCATGGATCCTTGCAGGTATATTTATGGTAATTCATGTCTACTTTTAGTGAATATTTTTAATAAAGATAGATATTTTAATTGTTTCAGCAATTTTTATTATTTAGATTAATTAAGTACCGTCATGTCGGGTGACTTTATCCCAACATTTGGAAACATTTCACTATTCACTTTGTGGTTTTCACTGTTAAGGATGTATCAGCTCCATATCATTTTGATAAAAACTAAAAGGTGCCCCAGTTGCAATACAATCATTTCAATAATTTTGACTACAAATATATATAAATATTTTTATTTTGGGCCAAAATATATCATCATAGAGGGTGACTTTGGCCCCCGTAAGTTCTGTGATAGAAAATGTACTTTTATTATACTTAAGCTAATGTCACCCGCCCAGTAGGTTCATACATAAACAACTCTTTTAATTATTTGTGGTCACATTTATGTACCACAACTGATTATGGCGGAAATATACAAAAACGGCAAATGCGTGGAGATTTGTGAACTACTAATGCCATCTATCGATTACACGCAAAAGTTTTTCTATATCTCTGATTATTTTGTATCGGCGGGAATTGCAATTTTATTATCATTTTGGGCCAAAGTCACCTGCTAGGGCTAATGTCACCCGACATGACAGTACCTATAATTATTGATCAATTTTTTGAAATATAATCTACATAATAATTCAGTAATGTTTATTTATTTATTATTTTATATCTATTTTTTTGTATATTGGAGCATAAAACCGTAGGTTTTGCATTGGATTTTAATTAATCGTCCTGGATCCTTGCAGGTATATTTATGGTAATCATAGATACAAATTTTTACAAAATCTCAAATATATTTACTGTAATTAATAAATTTCTAAAATTATAAAATCTTCATAGTAAAATCTCCGTAAACACAGATGGCCATCTTTTAAAAACAATATTACTCATGTAAATGCTGCTTAGTACCAAAATTTGACTGAATAAAAATGTATTTAAAAGATTCAAGATTGTTTTGAAATAAAACTAAATGTAATTCAAACCATATAAAACACATTTTATCAACATTGAAATGAAAGTTCAATTTTTACCATTCTACACATAGGTAGAGGGTGTAGCGAATATAGTCAAGACTCAAACCACATTGAGAGTAACACTTGCATATTAACGGAAAGTTTTCCCTTCTATTGAATAGTCAAATTGAATCAAGTATGAGATGTAACATATTATTATACTGCAGTTTTTTCCATGTGTGTGGCAGAATTTTTCTTCTTTCTTTTTTATAAACATTAAAAGTGTTATTCTTCTCTCTTTTTATGAATTGTGAAAGTGTGATTCTTCTTTTCCTGTGCTTATGTCAGTTATAGAGGTCTGTTAAGCAATGAGAAGCTTAATACTTATAAGTAGTCTGTGGAGGCTAGACTAGAACCTGTTTAATTACCTACCGATCAATCCTGACAATCGGAATTAAATACTTTATTTTTTCTGGAATTAAATACGTTAGGCAAGACGGGTATAAGCTAGTATTATATAATTTAAACATGTTGATTAATTTCACAAAGTCTTTTAGTCCCGTTTCAAGGCTCTTTCAACTATTTTTTGTTTTATTTTATACAAATATGTTAGTATAGCTGACGGAACTTATTACCTGAGGCAATCTCATTCAGTCAACCTTTCCCGTCCAATCTGAGACAGATCAACCCCGGATAGAAATTCCAAGTGAAAAAACTTCTTGAAAAACTCTGACCGGGAATCGAATCCGGGACCTCTTGACCTGAAGTCCAATCCTCTACCACTAGGCTACTGTGGCCGCTCGATTAATTATTTAGGCTTTATATAGAATGTGACGTGCCGATGAAATTTATTTTATTTTTGTAAATTGTGGTAAATTATGACATGTCTGAACAGTTTAACACTTAAACGCATCAAAAGCCGATGATTTTTTTTAGTAAATGGCCGTTCAAGTTAAGTTACGTTACGCAATTCGTGAAGATTTTTGACCCTCCCTAACAAACATTTTTATACTCCACCCCCTCCCCTTCCTTTAAGGAAACAAATAAAATACCAAATCAAACGAATCCTGGTTTCAGAGTTGTGCAAGAAAATATATTTTTTTTACGCAATACAATTTTGAAATTTTTGAATTGTCTACAATTTGGTACCCTTATTTTCATATCGATATCTTTTAAACACCAATCCATACCCCATTAAGAATATAACATAATAAATTGGTTTCATAAAAGGCATCACATTTACACCGCACTTAGGGGCATAGGGAGGCAACAAGAGCTCTCCAATGCGCTCGATCTCGCGCATTGTTTATGACATAAAACAACTAATTACATGTTATATCTTTCCCATTCCTTTAACAAAACCGCATGAGATAACTCGGTGAAATATCCGTGCTTATTAATAAACATTTTATTAACTATCAAGTGATTTCATGTTTGAATAACAAATTTTGTGACAAAATGATAGACTTTTTTCGTATTATTTTTAATCATAAAAAATACGACGAAAGTAGCCCCTTCAGACAAATCCTAAAATTTACCTATATATAAACTAGCAGCAAAGCCTGAACCCTCACCCATTCACTCCCGAGCGAAAAGTCTTAAATATCATAACTTTTATTTTATTTATATGTATAGGACAACTTATCTGTCTTTTATAAATGACAGTCTAATAAAACTACGGGACAAAAATCACAGCCATATACATTCATGGGTAGACAGTGATACACAAGGATATCTGAAACAATAAGTTTATTGTATGAACATGGGATTTAGAAGAAAATTATACTATTTATGCACTTTTACCAAAATTTGCAATGTTTTTATAATAACGTTACGCCTAGAACATTTTTAACTGCCTGCCTGAGAGCATTCGCGAAATAACTGACCCTTGTATTCTCGGTCGGAGAGTTTTTTGCTAGGTTCTTGGTCTGTCTGTCGTATCCTTGCATGACATGCTTAGAGGAATTGTCTAGTATCTAATATTATAGAGTAGTTTATTATTTATGTACAGAGTGGTTGCCTTATTTATGTACAGAGTGGTTGTATTATTTATGTACAGAGTGGTTGCCTTATTTATGTACAGAGTGGTTGTATTATTTATGTACAGAGTGGTTGCCTTATTTATGTACAGAGTGGTTGTATTATTTATGTATAGAGTAGTTGTTTTATTTATGTACAGAGTGGTTGTATTATTTATGTACAGAGTGGTTGCCTTATTTATGTACAGAGAGGTTGTATTATTTATGAACAGAGTGGTTGCCTTATTTATGTACAGAGTAGTTGTATTATTTATGTACAGAGTGGTTGCCTTATTTATGTACAGAGAAGTTTTATTATTTATGTACAGAGTGGTTGAATTATTTATGTACAGAGTGGTTGCCTTATTTATGTGTACAGAGTGAGCATAGGCTTAGCCTATTTGGGCAGCATTTTTATTCTTGATTTCAAATGTTTAGTAATATTTAAATTGAATCATAATAATAATTAAAAAATCCTATCGAACGACAGTCATAAAAAGGATCACCAATTGTTTGTTTAATCAGTTAGGTATTTCATTGAGAACTGCGGACGACTTAACATTTTTCCTGTAGCAACGGTAGCTCGTATATTTTAATAATCATAGCAACTTTCGACATACCGACGAAAAGTATTAAAAAAAATTTCCGTAATTAACTTTGGTTTGTCGATTATTGTATACAGAAATTTTATGACAAATATTTCGCATGATGAGTGTTTCAATAAAATACCGATTTACAGACGAACTTTACCAATTATTATATTTGATTTTATTATTCAGAAAGAAATATAAAAAATGCTTGATAAGCTCACAAAAATGCCGAATGATAATAATATGTTGGGGAGTGATATTTATCGAAGATTATCCCTTAGATCGGACTTATTTTCAGGAAATAAAATACATTAAAAAAATACGGAATATTTTTAGATAACACGACACAAAATTTGGATATTAATTTCAGTTGGAATTTATCGAAAAATGTTGGGAATCTGTCAAATTTTATCATTTAAATAATAAGGATAAAATATATATTTTAAATATTTTCAAATATTCTAGGATATTAAATAAAAATAGTTTACATTTCTTAATAATGTTTCATCTAATCTTATAGATTTTTATATTTGACGCTTCGCCTGAAATAACGTTAAATATTATACATTGGTTCGTTTTTCGTTTTTTTTTAATATCATTCGATAGAGTAGACTTTCCTCTATCTACTGGCATTTTCAAAAATGGTAATATCTATTTCTAACACTGCAAAAATCGTGGATGGATATTATTATAAGATATTTCGTGGAACATTGAACGGACCCCAAAGAAGTCACTAAAATTTTGTCTCCTAACTTTGAAGGCTAATATCTCGAAACTTTTAGTACCTATGCATATCTAACGTTCTTTCATGCGATAGATCATTTATATATGTACGTCCGCGCTTGGGATCGAACCCACGACCTCCATTACGAAAGCCGGCGGCGTACCACCAGGCTACCAACCAATTTTCTTTAAAATCTCATTGGTTTCTCTGTTCAAATTTAAATTTCTTCTTTGGATATTTCAAAAAATTTATCTTTTCGTCTTAAAACCCACGTTAAGGCGCATTTAAACTAAAACATCGAGCCGAATCTATAAATGGAGCATACATTATTAAAATAGTTATACTATACACGGGCGATGGCAGTTCTTTCTCGTTGCTATTTCCTTGGTGACCATATCAACAATCAAGAAAATATAGTCTATATTCCAGCTCTGGGTCTGTGTTGTTATGGTTTAAATGTACCTTAAGGTACAGTTTTCAAAGACAGCAAGTCTTCTTAAAGCTAGATCAAAAGCTTTTTGTAAATCAGTAGCCTAAATAAATGACGTTCTGTCTAATACAGATGGCATTGTTAAGAATTCGGGCCTGACAAATAAACACTTATACCAACCAGGTATAAGCACTGACTTCAAAAAGAGGTCTCAGATTCGATTTCCGATTAGGTCAGAATAATTCAAGTGTTTTCACGTGAGATTTCTACCGTAGTTGGCCTGTCCCAGATTGGATGGTTCCGTATTGTAGAATGGGTTACGTGTTGTCTATTTTCTTTGTTTACCTCATATAGGAAATAATACGTTGACGAAGAAGAAGAATAATGATGAATTATGTTAAGATGAGAACATCAATTTTGATGATGATGGTGTATTAACTTTAAACTAAGCATGCCTTTAAAAAAACACATAACCTAACTTAAAATATTGAATAATTTTCAATTGCTAAGTATTATGTCTATACACACAGATATTAAAAAAGCAATAATTTATCTTAAATCTTTACCCGTTTGGCCTGAATTTTCTCTAGCGCTTGAGAATCAGGTTCATGTCCCTAAAGGAAATAATAATTTATGATCAAAATAACATCAAAATTCAATACATAAAATAAGGTTTTAAAACTATTAATCTTGAAAATTTTAGCAGTGCACTATCACACATCTTTTTTTTTAATATTTGCACGGAGTTCAGTATTGAAAGTAGGTATAATAAAGGTGGGTTTAGTTAGAATAAACGAGAAAATTCATATTATTACATTCTACCGAATAATCCTTGTGTAAATAGAGACAGGTAATTCTTTCTTTGCTCTACGCTCGATTAAAAGGCGCTAAACTTATGCAATGGGTTCCTAGGAAGCGGTCCGTCGTCTGACAAGACGGCAGACTTTCAAAATTATATGACAACGTTTTTTGTCACTACGGTAATAATATTGACAATGTTCTAAACTGAAACATTCACGGCTGTTTAAGAGCAGTACCGCATTCTTAGGAAAACAGACCATAAGTGTACTACCGGTCACAGGTAGGTACTTGAAGTATGATCAATAGTAATTGGCTTTTGTGATCAAAATCTTTGATGCCCCAGAATTTTTGTTTATGGTTTTCATTCTTGCTCGTTAACATTTACTTAGTGCACAGAATACTATACAATAACCTAGAATCCCGACGAAAGACGTGACGCCGAAATATTGCAACTTTTGACAGTTTGGTTCCTAAAAGAACGTGGTACGGCATATATTATTAGGTTGTTTTCTCTTGATTTTTACAATAAAACGTATTTTTACGTTGAAATAGGTGAAATTCCAACATTTTTAAGTGTCTTTATAAATGTTAACATCATTTTTTACGTTCCTTTTTGACTACCGTACTTACTGTCAAAATTGCCGGCCAAAACGGCACCACTTTTTTACTATGAAGAGATATAAGAGTAGATACTCCATCTAGGTAGTTAGGTAAATATGAAAATCTATGACTTAGCGTAAACTTTTTCACGAAAAATCACGAATAAATGCTCTACTATTATAGCTCTAGCTCATTGTTCGTTTCATCTAAACCCACCTTTACTCAAATCTTTTTCAGTAAGTTTTTTTTTTAATTTGCTTATTAAATATGCAAAAAGCGACTTTTGGACTTAAATTGCCACGTTTAGGCTTTGAATTTGGGCATTTCCTACAACTAAGTATAAGGTAAAGTAGAATTGAGATTTACCAGTGAACTTACTGAGGGGATGGTGCGGAGGAACAGCAAAGGTGTAATACTTGGATGTGACATTGTGGAGCTGCATCTCCGAGCTGTGGGTCAAGGTGATGACCACCACGAGAACACTGGCCAAAACCAGCAGGAGAAAAGACACCATGATTATCAGAACTATCCTTCTTCGTCTCCTCTCCTTCCTCAACCTCTCCACTGGTATTCTAGCGACTGTCGAACGTCTTCTTGTGTTTGGACACTGGCTAGGACAAATACTGTGTCTTTTATATTTTTGCGACATGAAATCCAAAGTAGGTGCTATACTGGGGTCCCCTGGCCTCAAAGAAGACGCCCTCCTTATTTTGACGCTGCGTCTCACCGACGCTTTGTGACATCTCGCTCTGTTGTCGACGGATTTGCTGCGGGAAATTTTCCTAGTCGGAGGCACTTTTAAAATGTTTTCAGTCAAATCATCGTTGGATGTTCCGCTGTCGTTGGGACGACGTTTCTGGTTTTGATCTTTATTGGAAGACACACTCGATCCATCATCGTACGATGGCCCGTCGATAGATAAATAATACGAGTTGTATTGAGGTGTGAAATCTAAAGAAAGCTCCGTGTGATCCATATCGATCTAAATTTAACCAAATGTATTTTTAAATTCACCGAGTACATTTCATTTTCATGTAACGCGCAAATAACTGTACTTTATTGTTTGTACGCTGAAACACACTTAACATCCAAATGATAACGTAAACATTTCATTCTCAAAATAAACTGGAAACGTTTTAAAACCGATCTTGATTTGGATTGAGATCTGTTTTTTCGTTACAAAATCACAAAAGCATTATAACTTTTTTTTATATTTATACTAAAAAAACACTAAAATTAATAGTTTTTTGTTATTGACGATGTCGTAAATCTACATATTGGAAATGATGGTTTACGAATTGAAAACCACAAAGTGTTATTTTTTTACGATAAACAAAATAGTAGATTGATTTTTCCGATATACAAATCAATCATTTCGCTTGGAAATCAGCCGGAAATGTGACGGGCTACATCTAGTGTTATTATGATTATTATTGGAGTTAATAAACAACGTAACCAACAGACAACGCCGTGTTACAGATGAGACGTGCTGATGAGATGCTGGATAAAATCTGACTGAAGAAAAATGTGCGAATCAGCTTATACCGTGCCTGCGCTAAATATCACCCCACCTGTAACTTACATAACCACTCTCTAACTATTCCAGTTATGATTGACACTTGTTTCGGTTTCACTAGTTAGTTATATAGATTATATTATGCACAATACTCATGGGGCAGATACCTACCTGTTATTGGAGCAGTGAAGATTCTATGTTTTTGGATCATGATTTTTTTTTGTTTTGTGTTGTTTATGTTGGTATATCTGATAAATAAACAAATAGAAGAAAGTGATTATAAGATGTAAGGTAATGAGACAACTTGTGATATAGGTAAAGTTTCGAAATTCTAACATATTAAGTGCAATGGAGAGCTCATGTGACCTTCCTATGCCCCTCGGTGGAGTTCAAAGGGAGATTGATGTTGTTGAACTAATTTTGGATGTAATCATGAAATCAATTAATAATGTTCGATTTTAAGACTTAATTTTTTTTACAAATTTAAACCACTACGGGCTTACGACCGTCTTCTACTACTGTTAGTTTCTTCTACTAATGGTTTCATTATCTTCCGTCTATCACTTCTCTTTTTGTTGTTTCGAATCATTGTTTGAAGCGAGTTAGCAATAAAAAAAGGTATCTACATTTAATATGGAGAAAGATTTGGTACATTAATGTATCTAATGAAGACTTTATCTATAAAGAACTAGCTTTCCCGACAGACGTTGTCCTGTAGTCCTAACCAGAGGCGGCCTGTTCATATGTGTACTGCGCCCCCACAAACAAAAATACATATTTAATACTAATAAAATAATAATGTTAAAATATTTCCAAAACATCCATATTTCATTCGTATTCAAAGCTCAGACGGGAAAAACGTGAGAATATAATATGCGCGCGCACACATCCTACCTCACCTACATAATATTATGAAGTATCTACCGAAACGAATGTGCCCGATAATTTTGTTGACTTTGCGGTGGAGTAAGTGGGATGGGCTACTGTAAGAGCGGAAATCACGTATGCGAGAATGAGAGGGAACTACCCGCGATGACTTGGCGCATCGCAATTGACCAGTACCATACTAACATAAATATTATATTTTATAAAATTTCTTACCCTTTTTTTTCAACTTTTTATTATAATAATCATACATTGAAAGAATCTGTTCAGCCGATCTCGAGTTAAAAGTGTTCGCACTAACCCGACTTTCATTTATGTATATTAGAGATGAAAGGAAAACGGTTAGTCAACTCTTTTTCATTGCCCCATTATATTAGAAGATGCCTCTTCTAGTAGGTACATATTATTTCATGATGATTGAAATTTCTAATGCAATAAGTTGCAAAATTTCCAGATCCGTCAATGAATTGAAGATTAAGATAAAGTAGCTCATATTTTCTCGGTTTATCTTTTTTTTTTAACCCAGTGTACCTCTCCGTTAGGTAAACAATGCTCGTTAAAGAAAACTGTTAAGTGAGCTTATAATATCACAAACAAGTGTAGTTCTGGAGGAGGATAAAAAAAGAATGAAAGAATTCCAGTATAGAAAGAAACATGAAAATTAAAGTACGGGTTTTTATTTCAAGACTACTCTTGCATGACGATTTTAATTTACATGATAATAATTACGGTAGGCTTTGATAATAGCTCTAAAAATATTTTTTCAATTAATATTACGTAATAAGTGTTGTATTGCTAGCATTTATGTGCGAAATTTCCAATTATTGGTTGAAAAACGACATGAGAGTTAGATATCCTATTCAGTCCATACATGAGAGTTAGATATCCTATTCAGTCCATACATGAGAGTTAGATATCCTATTCAGTCCATACATGAGAGTTAGATATCCTATTCAGTCCATACAAAGTTGGTCGTAGCTTATTTTTTCGTTCGATGGCTTTTGTACCGCGTTCAGCAAGTCGTGTGTTCGAATCGCACTACTGATATCTGTCACAACACTCACAACGCAAGTTCTTATTATAGTGAAAGTTTTCGACAACCTTTTACAAGTCTTTTACAAATTGTATTTTTAACAAAATTATGAAATGAATTTTTACAAAATTGTGAAATGAATGGTCTTAAGATGAATGTCAATAAGACGAAGGTGCTTGTTTTTGAAAGAGAAAATTGAAGAAGGCAATGTTGTGTGAATGTGAATGATGAGAACTTGGAACAAGTGGATGAGTATGTTTATTTAGGTAGTCTATTTAGCAGAGATGGAAGGTGTGAAAAAGAGATTGAAAGAATGAAACTGGCTGGTAGAATGGTTGGCGGTGCACAAACACCTCTAATGAGAAATGAGAACTGATGCACAATGCAATCCTGATACCATCCATGATGTATGGGAGTGAAACATGGAGATGGACGAAAAATCGGAAAGTTGGAATAAATGCTGTGGAAATGAGATCACTGCGTAGGATATGCGGAAAGAGACTGATTGATAAGGTGAGGAATGAGAATATTAGAAAGGAATGTGGAGTGGATGTTAGCGAAGTGACTAGAATGAAAGTGAATAAATTAAGGTGGTTTGGGCATGTAGAGAGAATGAACGAGGAGAGAATGACTAAAAAGATATATAAATCGGAAAGAATGGGTGCACGCAGACGAGGCCCACCTCGAATGACATGGTCCGACCATATCGGTTCAGTCTTAGAGGAGGGCCAAGTCAGGAGCAAAAGGAATAGAAGATCATGTAAGCGGAATGTTATGCGTTTGGAAGAAGCGAAAGAAGTTTGTTTGGATAGGAAAGAATGGAAATCCGTACTCTCTGCCTACCCCTTGCGGGAAACGGCGTGATGGGTAAAAAAAAAATGTATTTTGAAAACATAAAACATGCTTGGTGGATATTTTATGTTTTATATCAGGATGCCTTCTTAGAGAGGCGATATGGAAAAATGACAATATGAATATCCCCAGCAAGGTCAGAATATACAAAACATGCGTCCGTCCAATTATGACCTACGGTATAGAATCCAGAGCCGACACTGTCCGAACCAAGAACCTCCTTCGTACGAGTGAGATGAAGATTCTGAGAAACATCTCCGGAAAAACCCTTCGTGATAGAGTCAGAAACACAGAGATCCGAGGTATCTGCGAAGTCGAGGACGCTATAAGGTGGGGAAGACAGAGGAGACAGTTTTGGAACGACTAAGTTTCAAGAATGAAAGACACAAGAACCGCAAAAATCGCCAGAGACAACTTACCACAAGGAAGCAGACCTACAGGACGACCGCCTAAACGCTGGTGGGCTAATCAAAGAGGAAGAAGAAGAAGAAAACATGCTATGCATCTCTCAGGGACCGACCAAAATGACGCTCAAATGTACATTAATTTGTTTTAAGCAGTATCTTTGCACATTTGAAAATAAGTACCCTAAGCGCGTTGTTAGAGTTTTCATTACAGCAATCACTGCAGCAAAATCCACCACAAAAGAGATGGGAAAAACACGCTGGCTATATTTCTTTCTAAAAAATCGCCTAAGCAAAGAATGGTTGTAAAAATCGTGAGGTGATGCGATATAGCCTTCTAAGAACATGAAAAGAACGTACTTTAGGAGGGTATTTCGAACTAAAGTTACCTATTCAATGCGTTGGGAATCGTACCGAATAATTTTCACTTTTTATGATATTCTATACTAGGGACGTCTATCGATGGATGCAATTTGAAGCAAAAACTCGACAATATGGCATCCGAGCATGGCCGCTACAAATGAATATTCCGTATTTAAGAGAATCTATCATCTTACTGCAGAGGGTATGAACAGGAACACTTTATACAATGTTTTACCGATCAATTAACACATTAATCAGATTTGAAAAATATCAGATGTGGGGCAAAGCGACTACTTAAAGAGATGGTAATAGAGAATGAGCTTGCAGTTAACAGCGATACAAATAAGTTATGATAAAACAAACTAGTTCAATAATACCCCCTATTCGGATTTTGGAACGTTCTTATTAAGAACGTTCCAAATGATTTAGAATTAAGTTCACTCGAACTAAAATTCGTATTCGGAATTATGCCGTGTTCTAAAAACCAATATTAGTTCACCATAAATATTTTTTTGAATTATAATTGTCTATGGATCGAGCATGCGCCTTATTGTTTGATGCTGACAAGCGAACAGCCAATCGGAGAAGACAAATTCAAACGAGCTCCATGTTCCAAGCAAGTTCCAAGTAACATGGTCGCCGGAAACTGCCGAACCAACCCGAAGTGTAACGAAGACGACTGTATGATTGCATTGGTGTTCAATGATAATAATTGTTCATGCTATTATTTGTATTAATTATAATAAATTCGGGGGAAATGCTTAATATTTTTAATAAAAATAAACTTGTTTTATAATTATTTGGTTAAAAAAAAACGTTTATCATAAAAATATCATCATATATCTTTTTAGACGCATACAATTAGGTGTGAACTAAAATTAGGAACGTTTTGACAGATAAACGCACTAAAATTGACTTAAATACGAAATTGGAATACCAAAATGAACTAATTTCAAACTATAGTCTAATTAAGAACAAATTGGAACGTTCCAAAATTTCTCGAATACCAATCCGGCTAATTAAAATTGGAACGTCCTTATTTTAGTTTAGTGCGTACTTAATTTGAATTGGAATAGGGGGTAATGTTAAGTCATCGGAAATAAGTAGGCTTAAAATCAGTTCGAGGAAAACTCTTCTACCAGACAATTGTCTACAGAGAACCACAAAAAATCAAAAAATCCCTATACAACAAGTAGATATTTAATAATAATTAATGAGATATGGAGCCATCAGGTGCCGTAGACAAAATGCATTTGTAGGTACACTTTTTTTATTCTTAATATAAGTGTCTTTGTTTGATTTAAACCATTGTTCATATGTTCCAGTGGACAGTTCATTTTTTCCCCCTCTACGTACGACGAAATCTTCGTTTGTAGTCGAACGCCAATTTCAAATTGTCAACGACGGCTGTTGCGAGAAATGAGAACAAGTAGAGCAACTAAATTTAAAGACTGCGACTGCTGTCATGTATTTGGCGCCAGGATTTAAATATATCCATTTTTGTTCATGTATTATCTTTATTGCCTATAGACTTTGAAAATCAATTTTTTAAGTACCTACAACAAACAAAACGAGTCCACCTGAAGACTTTTAAAGTATTTCAGGACGCTAGCAACTGGAACAAAAGGTCGATGCCACCTTCGATAATTTTTATAGTACAGACTTTACCAACAGCAGCAGAGTTATTAAAAACTATCAAGATCCGAAAAACATCGTATCTGGGACACATTGTACGTGGAGATAAATATTAAAATTCTTCAACTCTTGCTAATGGGAAAGGTGGATGGTTGAAGAGTTCCTAGCTGAAGCCAAATATATTGAGAGAGAAGCCTTCGCAGAAGAAAGAAACGTGGCCTGTAAGTAGAATATTATTATATCACAAGCGGATATCCGATTGTGATACCACAATAATTATTGTTTAACATAATCGAAGCAATAACCACAAATGATATAACTTTTTGATGAGACTGACGGATCAGTTTTTTGTGTTAAAAGTACTAATCAAATCAAAAACCCCTTTGAACTCCACTCTGGAGCATAGTGAGGCAATAAGAGCTCTCCATTTCGATCGATCTTGTGCAATGCTTATGAACTTCTCCCACACCACGTCCAACTCCCTCAGCTCTGCCTCGAAGTACTAATATGGTCCAAATAAGTTTAAAGGGTTTAAAACAGTTTTCAAATTCATCATAGTCGTTTTTCCTTATTACTGAGGGTCGCGGCTTAGCACTCTCTCCGCCGTATTAATGCCATGTGTGGTTATCCTCTACGTCTCCCGACACATCGCCGTCCGCACTGATACAACAACTGTTGTGTCCATACCAGTCCTGATTTAGTGTGCCCATCTAGTAAGTGCTCTTCCTATGCCTCTAGATCCTTCAACACCACCAAGGACTACCAATTTTACCAGACTCTCTTCATCTCGCCTGGCAATGTGTCTGAAAAACTGAAAAATCCGCTTCAAAAAATAAAGAGGAAAGTCTATCTGTTATGCTCAACTCTCTCAAAATCGACACATTGCTTCTTCTGGCCGACCAGGTGATCCGAAACAAACGTCTTCAGCACCACATTTTGAAGGCATTATTTTCGATTCTTTGTCTTTCGCGGGTTTTTATTGTCCACGTCTCACCCCCGCCCCGTATGAAAAATATTGGAAAGACTAGTGTCCTAACCAAACGAACTTTTGTGGTTCTGAAGATGCCCCCATTCTTCCATATCTTGGCCATCACTCTTGGACAACGTTGTTTTTGCGAAAGAGATAAAATGTCGCATTGCAATGGCCAAAAATGCCAAGAGGAGATTAGACAAGATATGGAAGGATGGGGGCGTCTCCAGAACTCTAAAAGTTCGTTTGGTAATGGTCTGTTTTTCTACGAATACGGCGCTACTATAAATCTGTCAGTTTAGAACATAGCCATATATTTTGAAAAACTGCCGTCCTGTCAGACGACGGATCACTCCCTAGGAACCCAGTTCATCAGGTTTAAAACAGTTCAACGTTCAAAATTACCGATGGTCTGTTTTCCTAGAAATACGATACTGCTTTAAACAGGGGTGAATGCGTCAATCTAAAACATTGTCTAATGTTGTTACCGTAGCTACAAAAAACATCGCGATTTTCAAAGACAGCCGTCTTAATTTTCAGACGACGATCCACTCCCTAGTAGTAACCCATCGCATAAGGCTTAAGTGTTTACATTTTTCGCCATCATCGTCCACACATCATGTATTTTGGAGCCAAGATATCCATGTCGTACTGATCAACTAAATCATAAACTCGGTCTAAGAGCCAATACTGCATCAACTCACTATATACTAATATATTATGATAAACAGCACCCACAGCTGAAGCCACGCTCATTCATACTGGGATGTAGGTGTGTTCTTCGGGTATTTTTGGAACATGGACTATTTTAAAACGCACGTAATTGAGTGTTTATGTTGTAACTGTCAAAACAATGTTTTAAAACATTTTTTATTGCCTAATGTGGTGACCTCAGGAAATATTAATTCTAATAAATAATCCTTGAGATTATATCAAAGATATGCATATCAAAGTTTGTATATCTAAAATACAGTGATACTACGATTGTAGGTATTCTTCTGCAGGTTATTTTTTATCGTTCATTTCCAAGTGCTATCTTCGATATTGAATATAATGATAAGAGATCATGACAGTAGAATGGGAGATGACCGTATAGTCAAGGTGGCAGCTAACGGTATTCTACAATGAAGAAGACTAAAAGGTGGAAAGACAACAAACTGGTAATCGGTGTCCGCGCGGAAGGATAACCTGACCAAAACAGAAGAATGAGAAAGAGGCTAGAAGATGTTGAGGATCATAGACACCTCATTACTTTGTTTGAAGACTTTGGGGACTCATTTCACTTCTTCACCGTCATATCAATTCTCAAACAACCAACCTTTCCTATATCTTTTGCTTCTGACGGTCTTGATAGATGTATAATAACGTATGTAATAGATGCATCCCCTTCATAATGGGTCGACCGCACATTCTTACGTTTTTTGTTTCAACCGGATAGTCCTCATCTAGACATCTATTTCGAAATAAAAATGAAAGAGTCTTATATAGATTACTTGTTGAAAGTGGAGACGGTAGTGTCCGAAAACCGGTTCATGTTTGAATTATAAATTTGTGACAGAACTATACAAGACTTTTTCATTTTTATTTTGAAATGCACTACCAATACCTAAACACCTTATGCCCAAAATATCTAAGATCTACATATCTATCGATGACATTTCTTTACAACTTTCGACGCCTTTCTCAGCCGCTAGCTTTTTGGATACAAAATGTTTTGTCTATGCCTTTGCCAAGGACTCATTTCTCCTACAGTGTTTTCGTATATTTCGTATGAAAAATGTTTCTCCAAGCCATCTCATCTTACAAACCGTCTATCCATCTATACTTTCCTCGACGTCCCTTCATATTTGCACCTTGCAGAAATAAAATATGACGTAAATTTTTGGAATTTTTGTTCGAACTGCCACTCCTATACGTAGGTACACATTGTAGCTTGATTTTTTTTTTTGTTTCAATTCTTCGTAATACCCATTTTTTTAACAGCATTACCCTGTTTTTGGAAATGATTACTCTTTTTCTACGACACATCAACTCGAATAATCTCGTTTTCGACATCTAAAATAGTAGAAATATGTACTTTACTAAGCCGATGATACATCGAAATAGCATTAGGAAGTATCCGACTATAAGCCTCTGGGATTTTCCAAAACAGATAGTCGACTTTATGTTATAACGGAAATATCAATAAAAATCGATATCAAATTCTAATGATAAGATACAAAAATACCGTAGACATCTGTCATGATAAAAAAACAAAACAACATGTGAAAGAGATAATTTTTTAACACATCGCCTTTAAAATATATTGAACAGTAAAATTAAACAGTAATTTTTCATTTGGTTAACGAGTGCAGTTCATTTGGTTTCATGTTCCTACATAAATAATAACAGACTTTTTTCTATAATCAAATTTCAATAAAAAACTATTGAGTTCTATTGCAACAAATAATTTGAACTTTCAAGCATCACATTATTGGTTGGTTGGAAGAAATTGTCGCAGGCAATAAGCCCGCCAATTTGGTTAAGTATGTATATTATTACTTACCCAAGAAAGTGTTTATTTTTTTTTAATAAAAATTAAACACACTCATTGACTCTTTCATAGTACTTAAGCTACTTAAAGCCTGTGTCGTGGAATAAGAAGATGGCCAGCACCTGGGATCGAACCCACGATCTTCGCACTGAACATCAGTATATGAAATCCGGCGTTGTAACCGCCAGGCTACTAACCACTTAAAATAATTAGTATTATTATATTCCCAAATACCCAGTCGACCGCAAAATTTATTTTGCCTAATAAATTCTTCTTCTTCTTCTTATGGTCGCTCTCAATCTGACCTCCAGAGACCGAAGCCATTGGATTGCGTCATCCGTCAGTGCGTGCAAGTCCTGTAGTCCTTTTTCAAATGCGTACACATGGGGCACTCGTTAATCAGATGGTCGATTGTTTGTGTAATCCCACATGCACATGCTGGTGAGTCCATCCATCCCCATTTATGTAAGTTGGATGCGGTGCAGCCTACATCACATCGTATTCGGTTAACTCTAACGCCTAATAAATTCACAAACCGTAACAACAAAACAGTCTTATCGTATCCAAAAATGTTCCTCTTTGAACTTGTACTTCAGAGATGCTACCACATGGATCAAGAACTCTTTTCTTAAGCGTTTCGAGTTAATCTTTTTGATCTATCGACAAACTTATACGCCTTGTTTGAAAAAAAAACTGGCATATCTCGTATAGGTATAAACTAATTATAAAACAACCCAGGTTTTTATACATTTCATGGTTAGACTAATAATATTCTTTGTGAAATATGAATAAAGACATTTTTTTTATGAATGATGTGTAACAAATTTATGTTTAGCTGTTGATTTTTAATAACTTTACTGATGGTGTTTGACAATTGGTACGATTGACAGATTGTGTAAAACTCTTATGGGTTCTTTTCCTAAGAATGCGAAGTTTCAAAGAACGGCGTCAGTAGAACGTTGTTTATTTTGCTACCGTAGTCAAAGAGTTCCATATATAGAGCGGCTTACTTGTCTTGTATTTTATCTGTCCCCATTATGAGGCAGTTAACCGCTGCGTATTTTTTATGAATTCAGTCTGTCACAGACGTTGCTAGGTGCCGCATCGTGTTGCTTACATAATAATTGCTCAAAATGCCCTCATGTGTAATGAGATACTGCACCAATTATGCAATAAGATAATAAAAGTGACAATATTGTATCTTTTAATCCTTAAATTATTATATGTTTTTTTCATTTAATAATTAATAAATATTTTCTACAATATATTTCAATATTATTTGACACATCGATCCCTCAATATGCAAATTGGGTAACTCCAAAAAAGTAACTTTTTTGGATGCAAAAAAAACGACATAATTTTGATACATAACGATTCTATAATTTGAAAAAAAAAACGCAAAGTAGAGAATATGATGGTGGAACGGGGCCCAGGTCTCGTAACCCTTAGGTTAGCAATCACAAGTGAAAGTAACAGAAAAAAATTCTTTCCTTAACTCATCTTCATATACATCTTCCTTCAAACTTATTAGATATGGAAAAACTCTTCAAGTCATAATTTAATGAAATCGCTGTTCATGTACCCTCGTCCCTCATGCCCTTTTGTTTTTTTATCATTTTACTTTGTGATCCAAGGTTTGCTTTTTTCTGTTTTAAGTATAATTTTCTGCCCAAGTATTTCATATTTCTCTTTTTTTCTGGTTTAAATTTGAGGCCCATGAAAATGTATGTGCTACATATTTTCCTTCTTTTAATTTTACAAGATTGATATCTCCCAGTTTTCACCAGAATCTGAGTATTCTGTTGACCGTAATGTTCTTGCAATCTCTTATAACATTAAAATAAAAAAAAAACTTCCTTATTCTGGGCTTGTAATTAGAGATGGGACTAACGGCTTAAATTCAAAAACGTTATAGCCATTTCGTTAATTGAAAATAACGTTAATATTAAAAGCTGAAAGCTATTTTAAAATATTTGGTATCTGGGATCTTAATTTCTTCCTAAAAAAAAAGGTCGTTTCCAAAATTTGGTATCTGGAATCTTTACTTTTCCTAAAAAAAAAAAAAAAGGTCGTTTTCAAAATTTGGTATCTGGAATCTCTACTTTTCCTAAAAAAAAAAAAAAAAAGGTCGTTAGGTCGTTCCATACGCTCAGTTCCATTATATTACCTGACATATACATAGGCTATTATTTTCATTCAACTATTATTTATAAATAACGTTTAATATTAATAACGTTAGATACGTTATTTTTATTTAGCTATTATTTTTATCAGCTGTCGTTATAATGCCCATCTCTACTTGTAATGATATTCAATCAAACGATCTTCTTAATCAATGTGTATACAGTTTCATCTTGAATTTATCCAAGACAATTCTCAATCAAAATCAATCAATCAATCTCGGTCTGCATAGAGAATAGAGTTGCGCATTTTAAACGTTGCAATACTAACAAACTTTTCCCTATTTTTCTTAAGGTGTTATTAAGACATTTTATTATTATGTTGGATTTGCCGAAATCACCAAGAATGTGTATTTGAATACAGAATTTTTATACCATCATTAGGTAAATCGTTTTGTCAAAAATGCAGATACCCATGTTGTATATCAATGTATGGACACTATAGCAACATAATAATAACACTGTTGCTTAGTGAACATTTGGTTACTATAGTAAACAAATAACTACTGAAATATAAACAATGCACTAAGTAAAAAGGTTGAATTCCATTACATTCGCAATATAAGTTATTTATATGGAAAATTAAAATTTTCTAAGTCATCGTTATGAATGTTTTCGGCGCATTATTTAAACACAATTGGAACATCACCCGCACACCTCCCGTCCCTCCCACCAAACTGGACACAAATTTAAAGTGAATTTTCTTCCTATTAGCCCCTCTATATATGGAACTCTTTGACCGTAGTTACAAAAAACATTATCGTTATTTTCAAAAACGGCCGCCGTCTTGTCAGTGTCAGATGATTCGTGAACGCTTTCATTGATAGCACTGAATTATTTTATTTTTTTGAATATCTATTCTTGCTTTTAGTTTCCCTGTTGGGCTATGCACAAAATGAGTTCCAACTCTATATGGAGAAGTGAAGATGAGGAAATTTCAATAGATTCCGTACGTAATCATGAAGTTATCTATATTGTTATTCCGGTTATTCAGATTATATGCAATCTGAGACAGGATACTAATTCGGGGTAGAGAAAACCTTGCCCAGGCCGATAATCTTATCGATAACATACGTTTTTCCATACGATTCAGTCAGTTGAGAATAAACTACAGTCGCCGAATGACCTTTTAAGCACACAAAAAACGAATCACGGAGCGTACTTCACACCTGGCGGGCGATGCGATCGGGAGCTCCCATGGTTCACGGCTGCCAAACCGACATCGAGCGTCGCAGCTTGTTCGGTCGGGCAGGGATGTGAAGAATACCAATTTACGATCCAGTATTGCGGACAACCCCCGTATTTTTTCCAAAGTTCTCTATACGAATTACAATTGAAACCCATATTTCTTAAGCATGTTGCAAAATAATTAAAAATCAACACTGTTAAAAAAAAACTATGAAAATTTGTCATAACGAAAATAAATCTTTATTTTTGTTGTTTAGCGTTAGGAGTTTTTGTGTCGCGTTTAAAGTCGGCAGGTTATTATTGTTGATTCTATTTCGGGGCTTGGTTGGAATAGCAAAACAAATGAACATCATCCATCATCCCTCTCTCACAACAAGGGCGGGTCCGTGCTAAGAGCATTGTCCCAGTAACCTAATCCGGACTAGGCGGCACCACTTCTGAACCACCGAGAATAATAATTCGGTTTCATCACACTTAAGTTGATTGATTCACACATCACACTTAACTATAAAATATTCTTCTTTGGGAAATAATTCACATATTATGTACCTTTAGGTACCTATGTAGAAATTATCATCTATAGTATGAAATTTCGCACACTTATAGTTTATATAGAGAAGGAGTGGCGAATGCGAATATTCTTTTTAAATTATGTATAAAAATAGATTAAATCAATAAAAAAAACATTAGAAACACTACTGTAATGTTATGTATTTGATGCTCACACACACTTCCACAGACTACTTACAAAGAACATCAACTTCATAGAAACAAATATAAAATGAAAAGCACCTTATAATGGGCGCAGAAAGCTTTTTGAAGGTGGTATATTTAAATAGTGACCGTGAGGTTGACCACCTCACGTCCTTAAACCTCAACCGGTCAGAAAAGGCACCATAAGCCTCGGACGCCTTCGAGCGCAATGGAGAGCTCTTGGTGCCTCCCTATGCCCCTAAGTGGGGTTTAGGCCTCCTGCATTGCGGGTTGGTTTTGGGGGGGATCTGCGGCGGGCTTGATTTGTGCGGGATCGGCTTTTTGGTTTGATTGCTTCGATCGAACTATATCGATACTTTAAAAGTACTCTTTGAATATTTTTTTCAAAACGTCATTATATTTTTATCATAAACTTAGTTGGTGCATCATGGTTGTAAGACCTCGATGATTACGGGAATGCAATATTTGCTTTATTTGTTTAAAATTTCTATTATCAATATGATAAACCAAAACAAAATTGACCAAAATATATATGAAGGGAGCTCCTAATTGGACGGGGAAAAAACTTAAAAAGAGTATATTGATTACAGAAAGCGTTGTTGTACACTCGAAACCATTGTCAGTTGACATAAAATCCAACATGGCGTGCTGAAATCTACAGAGATCAGCTCGCAATCAATCGATATGGGTTAAACTACCTCGATGTCAGCTTGATCGCAAATTTTCTACCGCTGAACTCTTTTTTTACACTGATCAGAGTTTTTAAATAAAGCAGTAACTATTTACATCACGAGAAAGTTTACTAATAGGTTGGGGAAAAAGTCTTTTCGCATTATAGTATGTATGAACTTGTAATAAAATCTCTTTGGCTGTAGTATTTGTATCTGGCTGGTTTTGGTATCATTGAAAGTTAAAATTTTAAAGAACATAATTCCAAATTCAAATTAGGCAAATGTGTGATTTTCATTTGTTTTTCGTACTGTCAAGATGAGTGAATCTAATGAAGAAATTCGATACATTTTAAAATTTTACTACAAAAAAGGTAAAAAAGCAACGCAAGCCGCGAAAAAAATTTGCGATGTTTATGGACCTAGTGCAGTGTCTGTGAGAGTAGCACAAATTTGGTTTAAGCGTTTTCAATCCGGAAATTTTGATGTCAAAGATGCACCTCGCTCTGGTCGCCCTATTACGGATAAAATGGATGCCATTTTTGAAAAAGTGGAGCAAGATCGACATATCAGTAGTTACGACGTAGCTGAAGAACTGGGAATTGATCACATAACAGTTTTGGCGCATTTGAAAAAAGCTGGGTACAAAAAAAAGCTGAGAGGAAGCGGCCGGAATTGATCAACAGAAGAGGTGTGGTGTTTCATCATGATAAAGCTAGACCTCACACATCTATAGCCACTCAGCAAAAATTAAGAGAGTTTGGCTAGGAGGTGTTAATGCATCCGCCGTATAGTCCTGACCTTGCACCTTCAGATTTCCACCTGTTTCGGTCTCTTCAGAATTCTTTAGGCAATGTTAGGTTAACATCACGAGAGGACTGCCAAATCCACTTGTCGCGGTATTTTGATGAGAAGTCCCAAATGTTTTATTCCAATGGGATCATGTCCCTACCTACAAGATGGCGAAAGGTTATCGAACAAAATGGTACATACATACTTTAGTTAAATTTAAATAAACTATATTAAAAAATGTTTTGAATTTTCTTAAAAAATGCGAAGAAACTTCTTCCCCAACCTATTATTTCGCGATCGATTATTCTGACAGCGTGAGAATTTCGAAAACGTTCGATCCTTCTACATTGAATTCAAAGAGAATGCACCTATGTATACATTATACACTTATACAGTCCACCCTTCCCAACGAATATATGGAACGCTTCCTGTTAGTTCATAGGGGGACGTAGTTTATTGTCGCTTAGGAGAATCCGTAAATCTTACACAGTAATTTCCGTTGTGTTAATGCAACTACTGCTGACTATGTCATATTGTCGTGAATTCATCTTCTACGTAATAATTCAGTTATGTACTCATATTATTATTATGTCATCGCATCACGCATAAATCGCAGACTTAACGTTCGATTTTAATTATCGCTGAACCTTGCAGTTATAATCTTAGTAATGTTACATACAAGTTATTCATTTTCTCGCCGCATGACGCGACGATATCAGTTAGTTATACCTATGTTTTGAAATAGATTTTGACTGAAAGCTGTAGGTATTCTTTTTAAAGCCAATTTACCATCACTCAAAATAGATGTCGATTGTCATCTAATGATTCTGATGCATGTCATTAATTGTGTCAGATGTGAAGCTTGTTTTTTTTTCAACAGTAATTTCACTACGCTAATACATGTATTTTGCTATAATTAAATTTAAAACAGCAACACTTTGTACCCTGGTGGAAGGATAGTGATAAAATGAGACGTACTTGGACCAAGTTTTTGACACTGACAATCATATTGGACTACGTCCATTCGAGTTTTCATGACGATCCGTTTTGAGTGATAGATATCCGAGTCACCCTATCACTCCACATAATCCGTTTGGTTTTCCCCACTTGCGATCATTATTTGGAGTGACATCGTTCTATTTGGACAGATGGAGTAGGTACCTAATCGTGTTAATAGTTGTGTTCAAAACAATGTTTTTATGAACATGAGCACATTTAAGACGGCAGAGCACAATTCCTAACGAGTTAATTTCATTTTTTTTTCATCATAATAATCAGCGTCTCTAGTGTGCTAGAAAAGCGTTAAAATCCTTAAATTTTGTGTAGGTATGGTAAGTACTTACGTTTTGGAAACGGTATATTTTAGTCGCCTTTGAGTATAGTGTATATAAAAAGGGATCCGTTTTAGTCACCTTTACGTATAGTGTCTATAAAAAGAGATCCGTTTTAGTCGCCTTTGCGTTTAGTGTCTATAAAAAGAGATCCGTTTTAGTCGCCTTTGCGTTTAGTGTCTATAAAAAGAGATCCGTTTTAGTCGCCTTTCCGTCTAGTGTGTAAGAAAACGGTCCGGTCATTGAATTATCGTTGCATTTTCAAATATAATTTTCTTGTGGGTAATTCTTTTAAGATTTTTTAAGATAAATTTTTCAAAAGTCTCCATAAAATACACTTAATAAAAGTTTATTATTTGCTATCCCGCTTGTCGTAATAATTATAAAAAAAAAAAACAGATGAAAAGAAACAAGAACAGTTCGAATTATTAACATGGCAAATATGACGTAAAATTTTATCGTTTTCTTCCAAATGTCTATCGATTCTCGTACAGTCGTACGTATTCCCAAGTTTTAAACCTATTCAAAAGTTAAAACGTGAATAAAAACATATTATTATTATGTTCTCGTTTTAACAAAAATATTGAAATATTCGGCAGTATTCAAACAGACGACATTAATAATATAAAAAGTAATTAATTGCATTAAATGTAGTATGTATTCTTAAAACGAAAAACTTAAAAATAGAGAAGTTTTATTGAAAATAAGCCAATGAAGACGGGTTAAATGTAGTGATAACTTAAATAAAAAAAAACCCTGGTTACTTAATTTTATGTTCCAAACCAAAGAAAAAAAAACAAGAAGACTAAAATCCAAAACAAAATCTGAGAATTGAAAATTATCAGGGACATGATTTATTCGTACATTTTTGGCAAGAACACAATGTGGTTTGATACTTCTAAACGAATGTCGACTACCTTTTTAAAGTAGATAAAGTAGGTCCCATTGAAAAGACATAAAATGGGGAGAAACGGGGGTAAGTCATTTTTAAAAACATCAACATTCAAAAGTAGAATTAACATAGGTAGCTACTTTAGAACTCTTTCTCCAGTATCTTTTTTATACAGGGGAATTTATTTCTTTAGTAAAAATATGTGGCGTAGTTAGTGGCAATTGAATGGTTGTGCGTGACCTTGCAAAATGCTTACATTATGTACTCGACATTTTTTTTTTGACGTTGACATCTTCATTCAGTCTATTAATTAGGTAACTTTTTGAGTAGAAATAATGAATTCAACATAAATTCTTTTTACATTTTTTTTTCAAACAAGGATGTATTTCCATACAGACTTATTGATTTTCATCGGTGTGAATTTTTATCGCGAACTTCGATGTAAACTGTGTTTTTTCGAACCTATTTCTACAAGCAGTTTAAAGAATATCAACTGCAAATTTGAAATTTGATGTAAAAAAGATGGAACCAAAAGGCAGGTTTTTTCTTCTCAATTTTTGTATGCAAATTTTTTTGTAATAGTAAATAATTTATCTAAAAACGTTTTTTCCTTTCCTTTCTATCTTTCCTCTCCCTGGTCTAGGTTCTCTTGCTAGAGAAGAAATGTTCTACAATGTAGACACAGTTCTAGTGTAAGATAATTCTCTACAGTATATCGGCCCCGTAGTGACCATATTTTGAAATGTTTCGGCTACAACAGTCAGAGTAATTTAATTCAACGATTGATCATAAAAATGAGAAGAAATGTTCTACAATGTAGACACAGTTCTAGTGTAAGATAATTCTCTACAGTATATCGGCCCCGTAGTGACCATATTATGAAATGTTTCGGCTACAACAGTCAGAGTAATTTAATTCAACGATTGATCATAAAAATGTCCTTAACTTTTGAAAACTTCAAGCAAGACTTCTAGGTTGTTATTTAGCGATTCAGTTGTCAACTTTCGTATTTACGTGGATTCGAACCCGTATTTGACCATTTTTCTCTTACACGCCGCAAGTTATGTTTGTTGTATAAGATGACGAAGATGAAGCTTTCTGAGTTTACTTTAAATTAGTATAGAATATTTTTTCTTATTTGACGTATTTTTACTACCTTGTTTCGTAGGAATAAATCTGAAATGTTCACAAGATTTTGGCGACCATGTAAACTATCCCGGCAAAACTAGTCAAAATAAATATGAAAAAATAAAAACCGATATCAATACAGTGCCATCTTGCGGAAAATTTTCAACATTCAAAACGTCAGTGGAAAAAACGTAGGCACCGCAACTGAATGAACGAAACTGAAACATTATTTTTAACTGATTTCGATAGATGTCTCACGCGTACAATGTAAGAAAATTATTTTCCTTCAGCGCCGTAGAATCGCGTTTACGAAATATAGTTCGATATTTTCAAAACAAATCTGAAAACGTTCTTTAAAATGTTCTTTTTTTGTTTTCCAATTGTCAAATACACAATAAAGAGTTGCCAATATCAGAAAAAAAAACTAAATAAAAAATATAATGTTCAACTCTAATTAAATTTTCTTACCCATGTCGTCTATAAGAGGAGCCATTCTAAGAGTTACTCCGACCAACATCAGGCAGAGGAATAGCAGAAGACACGCTGTTACCATTATGGTCCATCGCGCCTTTCTGGGCAGTTCATCCGGATCCAGCACCTAAAAAAATAAAATTTTCACCATATTATAGTTGCAAAGTTGGAAACCTGAAATTTGTACGAGACTACAAATAATGGTTTGAGTCGGAGATAATAATATAAATAAAATCCTTCAAGAGATGGCACTTTCGATTTCAAATTCGTAGACATGCATTCGTAGGCAGCCTGGAAAATTGTACCTACCTAAATGTAGAACCGCATGCCTAGCTGAGGGAGAGGGGTCTTGGAAAATTCATTGTCAGTACAGTTCATCGCGGGTACAATTTGGTCGCGAACGATTCATTGCGAGTACGTTGAAGTATTTCGTCTTCAATTTAGAATGCAATTCGATTCCGGGTTCTGTTTTTTTTTATATAACTCTGTAATTATTTTTGGTAAAACTTCAGATTAGTCAAATGATTTGACTGACCAAATGTTTCAACATACTCGCGATGAATCGTTTCGATGAATTATTGTTCTCGATGAATTTACCGGCTACCGAGAGAGAGCCTATTTTGAATTATACACGGTGTTTAGTAGAACATAAGATAAACTGGTACGGTACATACAGCAGAATATTTATTATATAAAGCTCTCTAAATTTACATACAGTGTTTTATTACATATCCCAATTTTTACCTGTTGGCATAAGCAACTAAATTTTGTTTTTATTTTGAAATGTATTCATATTCAAAAATATATAGGTACCTATTCCAGAAAGTAGTTTAAAAAAGTTATAGCCCATCATGTCCTAATGTTGGGGGTCCATAGCAACCACTGGTTGTTGTGTACTGCTGTATTTTTAATGATTTGAAAATAATTTTATTTTAATGTTTTAAATCATTTAAAACTTATCATGATTTATCTATCCTTGTAATGTAATTGATATTCAGTGATACCAACAATTTTCTCGAGCTGATTTTAAAAATAGACAGTGTTTCAAAGGTGATATGGACACTATGAAAAGTGCGTACTCGATTGTATAATATATAACTGTCAAAATTTTGTGCGTATTGTTCCGGATATTTGTTTGTAAATATTTGATGGAGTAAGAGAAGCCGCCGACACACAGTGTAGAGTCTCTGGATCAGGAAGGTGGAACCTTGCCTGGAGGAACCCTGTCTGGAAGAAGAACCCGATCAACCAAGGGCCAGTGAAGTTCTCTGTGTTTTGACGTTTATTTTGATGAGTGCAAGTTGAGTGGTGTTGTGTTTTTGGTTCTGGGGACTTGCGGAGCTATCCAGCTAAGACATTCACTATTTTTTTTTCTATATTAATTCCTTGTAAATATAGTAGTTAACAGTGGACTAATAACTTCAAAACATTTGACAATTGTATTTTTTACATTCAACATCTGCTTCAATTTTAGTTGATTTTTGTAAATTATTTCGTTCTAATTCCTCGATGAGTAGCTACTGGCGGTGTCGTTCCGCTAGGCGTTGAGGGACGTCTCCTACCTATTTACTTTTCATGTATTATTCTTAGCAGAGAATATTATCAGTCGTTTTGATTAATCAAAATGAATGAACCACAAGACATCCATGTTTTGCGTAAGCGCAAATTCGTAGTTTTGGCGTCGGAGTATGAAAAAAATTCACAAAATTTGAATACCGGTTCCGAAACTGTTCACATTAATGAAAATAATTCACAAAGTGAAAATTCATTCCCCGAAGTAAATTCTGAAACAGAAAATACATTAAAAACAAACTCGTGTGAATCTAAAAATCATTCGGAAAACAAAAACCCTAATTATACTGGGATTAATTTCCCTATAAAATATGAAATTACATCTCCACCCCCTTACTTGGTGTTTGTAGATGCCACAGAG
Organism: Mystacides longicornis; assembly: GCA_963576905.1. Classification (NCBI taxonomy): domain Eukaryota; kingdom Metazoa; phylum Arthropoda; class Insecta; order Trichoptera; family Leptoceridae; genus Mystacides; species Mystacides longicornis. Next base: position 6,457,866 of record OY756434.1, read on the forward strand.
AAAAATCAAAGCATTCATCCCATGGTTGTAGGAAGTTTGATTGCTAGAGGTGGAATAAAAAACGTTGTCCCTGGTGGCATCAAAGCTGAAAGTAGACGTAGAATAGCGATTAACTTTTCCTCGCCACATTCCGCGAATAACTTCCTTTCTTGTAAATTATTGCAGGAAAATAAATGGAAAGCATCGATACCGAACTTTATGCTAACTAAAATGGGCGTCATCAAGGATATACCTCTTGATTGTAGCGACGATTAAATAGTTAAAAACTTAGAAGTACCAGAATCATATGGCCGCATCATCAAGGTGCGTCGCCTGAATAGAAAGGATAAAAGTTCTTCTCCGCCTACTTGGGTCCCATCGTCAACGGTTGTAATTACGATAACTGGCAAGCGGCTTCCTGATTTAGTTTATATGTATTATAATGCATTGAGAGTCGAACCATATATTTACCCAACAATCCTTTGTCATTCCTGTGGCAGGTTTGGGCATATTAAAGAAAAATGCCATTCCGCAGTACGATGTTTAAATTGTAGTGGAGACCACCCTAGTGAAACCTGTGATAGAGATTCAACAATTAAATGCTTGAACTGCAATGGCGAACACCAAGCTTACAGTGCTTTTTGTCCAGAACTCCACAGACAAAAGTTAATAAAGAAAAAGATGGCCCTAGATAATCTTTCATACACACAGGCGGCTAAATCAACACCCGAAATAAACAAAACGTATAGCTCCATGGTCACCAAAGAAAACAACACAAGCAAAGAATTCAAATACATTGTGAAAAGCTCATCTCCACCTGTCCAAATACCAACAATAAAAGATATCTCAAAGGATATATCCGCACTACTTTCATACACAAACGGAGAAGCATTCAGGCCAACCAATGGTTGTGCTTTGAATTATGTACCTGAAAAGGATGAACCATCGCAACTATGTAGTGAGAAAATCAATATTTCTGATGTTCTTGATATATTTTCCCAGCTGATCATTCTACTATTACCTATGTCAAATTCTCAACCGTCCAATGCTGCTAAAATACTTCCTCAAATTAATAAACTAATATCTGATCTTAAGTCTAACAAAGAAAATGAATAACCATATTAATAGATACAACAAATATTCTGCAATGGAATTGCAGGAGCTCAATTGCTAACAAGACAGACATAATATTATATCTATTGAATAAACATAATGTCAGTGTTGCCGCTTTAGCAGTGACATGGATTAGACCGGAATATGTTTTTAATATCCCAGGATATTTTTGTGTCCGTAGTGACCGTCAGAAGGGCAGAGGGGGAGGAACTGCTCTCTTGATAAAATCATCACACAATTATACTCCAATTTCTCTTCCATACAATCCATTTTTGGAGGTAGTTGCTGCAGTAGTCGATAGGTTGTATCAAATTAATAGTGTTTTGGCACAAAACATCCTAATGGATGAATTGCCGAAAAGGTTATAAAAAAAAAAAATGTCCTAATATTCCACGCAACTTTCTAATTAATATTTCTTTCATAAGAACTTTCTCCTGATAATACCAAACACAACAAAAAAGAATTTACGAAATTGTCCCAGCCGCCAACACGTGATCAAGTAAAACAGGACTCCATTTTCATGTTTGCTTCAATGCTTACTTTATTTACCCAAACTTGGACAATACAAATCAGTTGATGTTCTAAACGAAGATAAATAAAACTTAACCTGAGTAAAAGCTGTATAAAACGACTCGTAAACCGGAAAATAGGCTGTATCATGGAGACAGGAAATAATAAAACCTACCTTAACTTTTTCGTCTATGGATTCCACTATGATGGTGCGATGATGGTGGTGTTTACGCTTCCTTCTCTTTCTCCTGGTCCTGGTTCTAGTTCGTTCTCGCTCTAACACCACCACACATTCCTCTCCGCCCAGAGACAGCACCGAACACTCTTCCAGCATGTCGGAATGTCTGCAAAATAAAGGATTTGATGAAGAATCGCAAGAGAATAAAAAGAAAAGAGAAACAGTAAGAACATAAGAAGCAAAATCTATGATATTTGTATTGAGTTCTATACATTTACCAAAGAAGCAAAAATTAATGATATTTCTGTTGTAATGCATACATTTAGTATGTATGCAAAACTCGATAAAAAGTCGTTCTATTTTCAAATACTCATAGGCAAGTAAGTAATTATTTTCTGCGTTTTTTTTTAAGATGTTGATCACCAGCGACATCATAATAATAATATGATGGTTCAAAAACTTTTTAATGCTGGAGTGCTCCCAGTTCCAACATATGGTATGGAAACGTCTGTAGTGACCAAAAGGATAAAAAACAAACTGGCAGTGACACAAAAAGCCATGGCGAGGAAGATGTTGGGTTAGGTTACGTTAGACAAGACATCCCCACTTTCAGGAGATCAAACACATGGGTAAGAGAGAAGACCAAGGTTGTTGATGTGATGGAGAGTGTTGCCATCCTGAAGTGGGAATGGGCGGGCCATGTGGCCAGATGCCCGGACGACAGATGGACCAAAAGAGTAGTGGAGTGGCAGCCTAGACAAGGCAGAAGAAATGTCGGCAGGCCCCAGGCCAGATGGACGGACGACATCGCGAAGATTGCAGGCCGCACACGGATGAGGGAGGCTCAGAACAGGAATGATTCCCTTCAACTCCTTCCCCTTGACGTCCCTTCATTTCCTTACCTCCCGAACCAAAATGTGACATAAATTTTGTCGCTTTTGTTCCGAATGTCACTTCAAGAGAGAAACAAAATTCATTTTCTGGGCATTGGATAGCCTAATTATTATATCGCCAACTTCTGAACATGGAACAAATCCCGTATTTATTTTCCGATTGTTTGCAATTTTTCTAACAGAGATTGACTGGAAGAAACTTGAAGAAAGTTCTTTCTACTTTAATTACATGTTATTACATTGTATTATACGACAATTTAAATATCCGTTTCAAGTTTGGTTCTCAAAATTATTATAAAATAAAAAGTCTCCAAAAAGACATATTGCTTTAAATTACACAAAATTTTCAGATATCTTTGAGAAAAAGAATCGGATATTTAAAAGAGCCTTTGAAAGAGTCATTTCTAATACAAAAACGTATCTGCCACTATTTGATAACTTTTCTCTTATTAGTATTATTTATTTACAGCAAAACCAAACAATTCATAACATATGTACAGTACAGCATTTAATTTTAAGCACCTGAGAACAAACCCACAGACAATAAAATTTGATTTACGGTTGTTTCACTTCTTACCATAGTATGTAATGATTAAGTTAAATATGCATATTATCTTCACTCATAGATAAATTATTAAAATATATATACAGTAAATTTATTTCATACATTTATCAAAAACTTTTTTAAGCTCGTTGGTCTGAACCGTCGCGGTAGGTTTGAATTTGAAACTTATCAAGAACCTTCAAGAACAATTATTGCAAATTTTCTCAGAATAAAACAAGAGTGTCAATTCTTGTTTGAAAGCTTCTCTCTCAAGAGGTCCAACTTGAGAATAACTTGGAGATAACAATAACCAAAAACTTTGCAGTTTAAGCACCAGAGGTTCATGCGAACTTTGCCCAAATTTGAAACCGTCAACTCTGAGTGTATAATAATTATTGTCTCCAGAGAATTGTGAATGTGAATGAATGGACAGATTCAGACGAAAAAATAAAGGTAATTATCTGGTGAATATTGTATGTAGTCCCACTAGTGAAACATCCCCTAGCAATTCAGAATACTGGTTTAGGCGTTCCTGACAATATTATCAAACCTGAAATGTTAAACATACATACAAACTATCACGACGTCTCTTATAATAGGTACGAGGTTGCCAGCGGGACGATGAAGAAAGGAGTGAATCACGAAGCAATTACCTCAGAACGCTGTGCCAGTCAATGTATAATTTACTTAAAAGAAAGTCGGGTTGATGCGAACACACTTATAACTCGAGATCGGCTAAGCAGAGTCTTTCGATGTTTGATTTATTGGATTCATCTCCGCTAAGGATAATCAAAAGTTGAAAAATACATAAGAAATAATATAATTTATATAATATATAAACGGATTTCCTGCGACAACATTCAAACATAAACGTATTTTTGTATAATTTACAAATTTGAAATCAATATCTATAGTTATGACTATAGGTCTGTCGAGAAAACTAGTGTGACTTTAAGTGTCATAACGCGATATATATAAACATTGTATATATTTCTTATTCTGTTATCCGGAGCAGAGAAGAATCCAATTTAAACTAAGAATCATAAAAATCTATTCAGCCGATCTCGAGTTATAACTGTTATAAGTGTTCGCACTGACCCGACTTTCTTTTATATTATAGATGTTTAACACGTAAAAGACCTAGGTCGTGGATGATAGTCTATCTATACCATCGATACTCAACCTGCTGCCCGCGCGGCCCGCCGAGCTTTTCTGTGCGGCCCGGCACACTTTTTATCCGAAATATGATTTAAAAAAATCGCAATTCCATTCCATCAAACTTGAAGAGAATTATTGTCACTACGAGCCACTTTACCTATTAAAATATAGGGTCTTTTTGAACCCTTTGATCGTAAAATAAGCGAAGTTTGATCGAACAAAATCCGTTTTTAGATAAAATATGTACCTACGTATTGTTTTTTTACATATTTCATATTTGGCAAAGTAAATAGAATAAATGGCAGCTAATTTTATGTATTAAACAAAAAGGCCGCTGTGAACTGTCAAAGTACGAACCTTCGATCTCAGGCATAGGTACCTCACTGTCCTCACTTGCATAACTAATACTACAACCAACTATTTTCCGCCAACAATACCCACCTGGTTATAAATTGCCCACAAAAATATGCTGATTCATTATGCCCACAAAAATATTTTATTTATCCTTAACCTAGTAGGTATATTTTTATAAAACTAAAATATTATTTATGGAGGGGGGGGGGTTATGCGGCCCGCGCTGGTTTGAAAATATAAGTATGTGGCCCGACGAAAAAAAAGGTTGAGTACCATTGGTCTATACTAATATTATAAAGAGGAAAGATTTGATTGTTTGTTTGTTTGCATTGAATAGACTCCGAAACTACTGAACCAGTTTGAATTTTTTTTTTCACTTTTGGGAAGCTACACTATCCCCGGTGAGCATAGGCTATATTGAATTTTCAAAAAAGTTTGGGATCCTTACTAAAACTCCAATAATGTAACCCAAGGTGTAAAAAAATTACCTAAAATAATATTCTTTAAATCGCGTGTGCTGCGAAAACTATTGATGATTGAATAAAAGAATGTACTACGACTTTGTAGAAGACATCATTATTTAAAAAAAGTGTCGCGACAGCATAATATGTCTAACTATTATAGTTAGACAAATGCTGCAGAGATATGTATAGGCGTCACTGGGGTACGAGCCGGACGGGAGGGGACCGTTAGAATGCTACATTATTCCAGATTAACATAGCCTTTAGAATATTTTGATAAAGTTAGGGATCTATGTATAAAGATCATAAGAAAACTGTTTTTTTTTTTTTTTATACCTATCTACCCGTGCGAATCTGGGACAGACCGCTAGTATTCTATAAACGTCTGTCCGTGCGAGATAGCCTATTAGTGTGAACCGTCATTATAAGAAATTGCTTTTTAGAACTTTCACAGGCCCAAAATAATTAATATTATTATAATCGAATTGTTAACGACTATGTTTTCAAGGGTAGTCGAATGATAATTAACAAGCCCCAGTTTTAATTCCTCTAATTTATAATGCGAGCTCAGTTTGTTTGTACGCTTTGTACACATGTACTTATTTTGAAATGTATAGAATTCATCTTTTCATATTTGCATATCATTAATGTGCGCATATTGTATATTACTCTTTCATATTATAAGGGTCACAACTAGGGAATCCAATCCCGCATCGAATTCACGATCCCGCAAGCTTGCGGGATTGGTGACCTCAATCCCGCGGATCCCGCGGGATTTGCGGGATCAGCGGGATTGACATTTCTTTGTTTGAAGTAGGTTATTATCATTAAGAAAACAATGAAATAAAAATAGGTATGCATTTTTTTTAATTATTAGAAGTGTTAGCAATTGAAAATAATGATATTTTAGAGGTAGGTATAAAAAATCCGCTTCTTTTAAGGAACGATATAATACAACATTTGAACGTTTAAGCTTTTAACATTGTGATTCGTATTAACAAGTGAACACATTTATTGATTTAAGAGGCACAAAAACTAGATATTTTTTTTCTGATAATAATTCCGAAGAAATCATAAAGTGTCTAAACGTTGTAGACGGAATTGACTTTACATAATTGTAAGCAGTTTTCAAGTAGAGGTGAGCGTTATAACGAAAGCTGATAAAAATAACTTATTCTCGTTATTCGTATTAAACGATATTTGTAAATATATCAGTGATATGACTTTACTGAATGACTTTTTTAGCGAAATTATACCTATATATGAAATTATGCCAACGGAGATCAAATATTCGGAATAATTTTTTTTTGGAGGAAAGTCTTTCCGGATACTAATGAAATAAATAAGCTTTAAGCCTTTAAAAATAACGGTATTTAAAATTTATGAAACTGCTATAAAGTTTATGAATTTAAGCCGCTATTCCCACCTCTACAACATCCAAGTGCTTTCCTCTATTCCCTCCACATCAGATCAAGAGAATTATCTCGAGTGGGCAGGGATACAGCCACAAAGGTCTAGACTCAGCTATCCATTCGGTACGGAGACTACGTTCTCATTCATTTTCTAGTGTAAGCGAAGGATCATCAATTAACAGATTCATTAAAGGTATGCCTTTTTCATCGTCGTTAATGTCGTTGTCATCAACTTGCTGGTGTTCAGTTTCTTGTTGGACCCGCGCGTCTGACAGCATCTTCTCTTTTCAACACACACATTTCAATTCTTACTTTGCTCAGATAAAAGAATGGATCGTCCACCACATTTGTAGATCCTGAATCTTTTTCTCGATATTTTTATGGCAGTCATTGATGTACTTACTTAATCCACGATCGCTCCCAGTGTGGAGCATGTGGACGCCACGAAGTTCCTCCAAGCCTCTCTATCTTGCGCCAGTTGCACAGCTCCATCCCAGCTCAGTCCAGCATCTCGTAGAAGCAGTGAATGTCCGCATCATTGTTAATTTCGGCCTGCCTAGCCTTCTCGTCCCATCCGGATTGTAGTAAAGACTTGCATATTCAAGACTCTCGGGGACATGCGGAGAACATGGCCAAGTCAGCTCAATTTGCGCTTCTGGATCACTGAGGTGATTCGCTGTTGTGACATAGTGGTACCATCTAATCCCCAAATTCTGTCGCAGAAATTTATTCTTAACACTAAGGATCTTCTTCTGTTAAGGCTTCGACAGATGCCAGGATTCACAACCATATAACGGCCAATGATGTACGGCGTTCTTTTATCCGACGAGATAGCGACACTATAAATTCCTGACTTATCCTGGTATTTTGTCGATCAATTTGGTTTCTGCATTAACTAACATTGCATCACGCAGTAACCTTCTTTGACAATTTACTACGCTCGATACTGAATCCCCTACCGTTGTAGAATCCCTAGCCATTGAGATTCAAATGACATTGATTTTGTTCCGTTCCGATACAGGATTCACAGAACACAAAATATAAATTCAAAACTTACTTAGTTGTAACTTAAAAACTGAAAGTATAATTATTTTCCATATGAATTTTAAAGAAAAGTCCCGTTTTTCCAGCAAAAGTTGATAAATATTTCATTAATGAGGTTGTACAGGATCTAATAAATAATCAAAACTTCATCTGAGCCCATTCTTATTGTTTATTATTTTTTCCTTTTCAGTCCCGCAAACGTGCGGGATCCCGCATGAGAAATCCCGCATTTCTGATCCCGCAAAAAAGGTGCGGGATCCCGCATTTGCGGGATCCGCGGTTTGCGGGATTGGATTCCCTAGTCACAACTCACAATGAATCTTTATATTTATCTCCCACTAGCGGTCTGCCCCAGCTTCGCACGGGAAATAAGTAGGTACCTTTTAAAAAAAATAGTTTTCATTAAGATCTATACCAATGCCACCTCCACAATACAACTATACGAACCAACTCGAAAAATAAATATCAAAAGAGGTGTCCGACAGGCGACACCATCTCACCTAAATTGTTCACAGCCGCACTTGAAGACATCTTCAGAAAATTAAACTGGGAAAATCAAGGAATAAATATAAATGGCGAATATTTAACCAATTTAAGATTTGCAGACGATATAGTTATCTTTGCAAATAATGAAGAAGAACTAGAATTGATGCTCAATGACATAAATAGTATCTCACGTTCTGTAGGCTTAAAAATGAACTACTCCAAAACTAAAATCATGTGTACTGCCGAACAACCAAGACCAGTAATGATAGACACAAAGGTTATTGAAAGATTAGATTAATTTGTATACCTTGGCCATTTAGTAAAGCTTGGTAGAGACAACCAAGAAGCGGAGATCGAACGTAGACGGGGCTTAGCGTGGGCTGCTTTTGGAAAACTGTCATACATCCTAAAGTCTAAGCGATTCGCAAACCACTTAATGAAAAGGGTATTCGATGCTAGCATTCTCCCAGTACTAACGTATGGTTTTGAAACTACCACCTTTACAAAAAGAACTATGCAAAAGCTCCGCATAACCCAAATAGCAATGGAGAGAAGGATGCTTGGTATCAGTTTGCGGGACAGAAAACGCAACGAGTGGATTGGAAACAGAACAAAGGTGACAGATGTGGTCCAAAAGGTTGCATCGCTGAAATGGAGCTGGGCTGGACACGTGGTCAGATCAAAAGAACCCCGGAGTGGAGACCGAGAACCGGTAGCAGAAACCCAGGGAGCCCACAAATGCGATGGTCCGACGGCAGAGCTGGGCGGTACTCGAGTACAAGTACTCGCAGATTGTACTCTGATTACTTTTGGTGTAGTCGATACTCAGTCCACGAGTAATTTCTCAAATCTGTACTTGTACTTGTATTCGACGCGTTTTTTGTGCTTAACAAGTACACGAGTACATTTTATGTCCTCGATTACATCATTGGATTTAGTCGAGTACGTTAAACCTACTACGCTGCGTAGGTCATATGTATTTTTTAGGTGTCGTGATAATATGTAATGGTAAAGTGTGGATGTATGGTTCTCGTTTTTAATTCTAGAGTATTGGTGATGTAATTTTTTTTAAAAACCATATATTATAATTGAATTGGTTATTTCAAAAACTAAATAAGTCATTATTTTTTCAAAAGGAGGTTTTTGATGGAATTGTCATTTTTATACCTTGTACGATGCTTATAATAATATGTTTTGGCCCCATGACTGAATCACGTGCATAGAGGATGCGCGTGATATTTTCATGAAACATGCGGAGGGCAAATAAAGGTTTATATAGAACTCTTTGGGTTTATACAAGACTTTGTGTTTCATTAATCACTAATGTACTCGGTACTTTGTGCTCGAGTACTTCTCACTGAGTACTTGTACTCAATACTTGAGTATTTTTGCCTGTACTCGGAACAGCTCTGTCCGACGGCATAAGAAAGGTGACCGGCTGCCGACAGGGAGCAGTGGAATTCGGGAAGGGAGGCCTATGTCCAATACTGGACTGAGGAGGGCTGATGATGATGGTGAAGATCCCTATTTTTTTTTTTTTTCAAAATATTCTACAGCCTTTAATCTGGAATAATGTAGCATTCTAATTGTCCCCTCCCGTACGGCTCGTACCCCAGTGACGCCTTAAATCGCTGCCTAGCTAGATGAGCAGAGTGACCCATGGTGAGCGGCGACCACTCTTTTTTTCTAATAGGTACTTACATTTTAAAACTCGTGGTATCTTTCGAATGGAATGTCCGAATTGAATAATTCAAAGTTTTATAAACGTATTGAAGCTGTCTTGAACTCTTGAATATGAAGAACTTTATTTTGATAAGGAGTAATACCAAGATTCCAACATTGCGCCTTTTCTAGAGGTGGTATTTCAATTACATTTTTTTTAAATAAAAGAACACTTATTGTGGCATTACTATAATAGTTATATAGACATATGCTGTCGCGACACTTTTTTTAAATATTGATGTCTTCTACAAAGTCGTAGTACATTCTTTTATTCAATCATCAATAGTTTTCGCAGCACACGCGATTTATAGAATATTTTAGGTAATTTTTTACACCTTGGGTTACATTATTGGAGTTTTAGTAAGGATCCCAATTTTTTTTGAAAATTCAATATAGCCTATGCTCACCGGGGATAGTGTAGCTTCCCAAAAGTGAAAGAATTTTTCAAATCGGTTCAGTAGTTTCGGAGCCTATTCAATGCAAACAAACAAACAATCAAATCTTTCCTCTTTATATATTAGTATAGATAGACCCCTTGGTCAGGTTTAATGAACCCATCATTAAAAGTATTACAGCTTACAATAAGTACATAAAGCAGCTGTAGTATATCATTATACAAAATTAATACGTTAAACGTTTTGTTTTGCAAATATTTGAGCATATTATCAGTGATTTTTATAATTTTTGATTGATGATACAAATGTGGGTAAGTAGAAACCTAGATAGTTTTGTAAAATTTTGTAAAAATCATCTTTGTGTCCAATAAAGATTAATAAAAACATACATTTTCCTCTTGGGTTGGTTGTACGGTGTCACAAATTTCATTATCCGTTCAAATTTCCCGATTTACATTTTATAATGGGCAACACGGGTCGTGTTTCCGGTGCAGAATCTCAAAAGCATCGCACGTTCCTGAAAATAATTAGATCCCCTGTTCCACAAATTACCGACTAACGTCTGTGCATTCCTAATAGGCTTGGCCCATCCTCAGTGGTGAGCTATGTTGTCTATGACGTGACAGAGATTAATTGGATTATAACGATAACCAAGCTATTGACAGACATAATTATTATCTGTCATCTGTCAAGTGACAAGTAGTGTATTTTGTAGCTCCTATTAATAATTTAATAACTGTGTTATAGTTTAGTGTTGTGTGTTGAACTTGGCATCATATGAAACTGTAAGAAACAGTGCATCTTGTGGATAAATTGTTCTTGAGGAACCTAATCTGTGAGTAGCGGGATATTTCATTTAAAACCAACTCTGACATAAAGGAGATTATTGTTGCATTGTGGTGCCCATACCTACATTGCAGCTGTTCATAACACCAGTGCTGCATACATCGACCATCCAACATCATTTATCATGAATGACTCTGTGTCTTGTAACTCAACGGGATTGAAGAATTCTGAGGAAGATTCTCCACATGTTTTTATCACCAATGCAAAAAGGGATATTGATGTTATAAACTCAATTCTTATGGTTGAAAAACCGAAAATTAACATCGATGCTAGAGGTGAGGTTTGCAGTGCGACCACAAGTCTTATAGCTAACATAGGGCACGCATCTGTTGTTATAGCCTCACTCCAAGCAATTAATACAAATTTGAGGATGGAAATACTTGAGTTGAGAAATCAACTAAAGAAACCAACCACCAATGTAAACACTGAGTTCTCTGCAATGCAACCATCAATCAGCAAAACTCAGTTCTCTACGGTTTTGATGGCCAATATGGATGGAGGTTGTAACGGAAAACCATCTGATGACAACAATTACAATACATCAGACGAACATCAGGGAAAGATCAATTCTAGACCAACTAATGCCAATAACCGACGCCTCAACGAGACAACAGCTCCACGTAGCATACCTAAGAGACGACCAATAATAAAGGGAAATGGCAATGTCGATCCGGATTTAAAAACTGTAGAACAAAGGAGACATGTTCATGCCTTTTCTTTTGCTCATGACACTACAAAGGAGCAAATAGAGGCGTACATAAAGAAAAAAGATCCGAACTCTGAAGCCGAAGTTGAAAAAGTTGTAACTAAGGGTGACTATGCATCTTTCAAGATTTCTTTTCCTGCTTCAAAAATTGATGACTGGTTGAAACCAGAAATGTGGCCACTACACTCGAGTATCAACGAGTGGACATTTCGGAGAGTGCGAAAGCCGACAGCTGTCATCAGTGACCATCAATAGCATAAGTCTGAATTGTGTGTATACTAATGTACGTGGACTTAATTCTAAAACACATGAATTCTCCTGCAATCTGCTTTCTCAGAATATAAATATTATTGCTGTCACAGAGACTTGGCTGACTTCGAGTGTCCTAAACACAGAGATTTTCGACAGAAGATACACTGTCTTTCGCAAGGATAGAAAGTCAAGAGGGGGGGGAGTAGCATTGGCTGTACAATCCAAATATCTTTCTGCTGCCAGGAGAATGGATCACCTAGAGACGGATGATGAAAATTTATGGGTCAAAGTTACATTTAAGCGTGCAATTATTTTAATTTGTGTTGTCTATTTTCCTCCTAATTCAGATGAGGAATGTTTTTCAAGATTTTATCAGAAGTTAGAAATGGCTGCCAATAGTGTTAAGGAAAAGAATATATTTATTTTGGGTGATTTTAATTTGCCATCATGTAGATTCTCAAAAAGTGAACATAATTATTTTCTGAATTTTTTTGAATTGCAACAATTGAATACAGTTAAGAATTGTAATAATCGTATGCTAGATTTAATATATACAAACATTAGTCCATCTAAAATTAAGGTAAAAAAGCATGATTTCCCTTTAGTCTCTGAGGATGTGAATCATCCGACATTGTACATAGATATTTCATTGCAATCAAATAAGTTCCAGAATGCTGACTCTGATAACTCTACAATGCATAATAACTTTAGATGGAAATTCACTGAAAGTAAATTACCATTATTAAAAAATTTGTTATCTACTTGCTCTTGGACCGAGGTTTACAACTCCTCAAATGTTGATGTTGCCGTTGAGAAATTTTATGAGAGATTATATAAATTGTTTGATGAATGTTTTACAGAAACTGAATCTGGCAGAAATTCTGAATACCCTAAATGGTTTACCCCATTCTTGATTAGATCCATTGAGAAAAAACATTTCTTACATAAACTTTGGAAAGGTACTAATTCGACATTGGCATATGCAAAATTTAGTCAACAAAGAAAATTAGTTAAAGATCTTCTCAAAGAAACGTACAAGGGGTATATTGAACGCTCTGAATCACAAATTTGTATTGATCCAACCCATTTTTGGAACTTTGTATCAAGCAAAAAAGACATGAATGGAGATTTCAGTGAGATGGTCCTTGATGGAGATGTATTCTCGAATCCACATGACATCTCAAATGCATTTTCTAAATATTTTTCGTCGGTTTATAATTCCACAGCTCCTTTATTAAAGTTAGATTTTGCGGCATCCGCGCCATCAATGGTTGTTCAAAATTGCGACATTGCGGAAATCACTCACGATGATATAGACTATGCCTTGAAAAAACTCAAGCCAAAACGCTCCTCTGGACCAGACCATATACCAGCTTACATATTGAGGGAAACCGGATCAGAACTGATTTGTGTTTTGTGTTTCATATTTAACCTGTCGATTGATTCAGGATCGTTTCCTCAGGTTTGGAAGACAAGTAAAGTTACACCAATATTTAAAAAAGGCGATCGGTCAGACGTAAAAAATTATCGACCAGTAGCAGTGTTGTCTGCGCCGGCTAAACTGCTGGAAGTGATAATTCATAGGCAGATATGGAATAGTGTTAGTTGTTTAATAATTAACGAGCAACATGGCTTTAGACCAGCCAGATCTACTGTAACTAACCTTCTTTGTTTTAATTCGTACATTGAACGCAGACTGGATTGCCGATCTCAAGTAGATGTGATCTATACGGACTTTGAAAAGGCGTTCGACAGGGTTGATCATGATATATTATTATTAAAGCTGAATAACTGTGGTCTATCCTGTAGATTTGTTGAGTTCATGGCTAGCTATCTTAGAAATAGGCAGCAATATGTTAGTTATAAATCATGTACATCTGATACGTACCAGACTTTTTCTGGAGTACCACAGGGGTCCAATCTTGGTCCCCTTCTATTTACATTGTTTATTAACGATATTGGTAACTTGATCGAGAACTCAAATTTTTTGTTATATGCAGATGATTTGAAAATCTTCAAGGAAATTAGGAATATGGATGACGTTAGAGCTCTACAAGAGGACGTGAATTCTTTGTTGCAGTGGTCTATGGAGAACAAATTATATTTCAGTTCGCCCAAATGCCAAGTTATCACGTTTGGTAAAACTCGCAACAAAATTTTGGCTGATTATAGCATGAATGGAGTGAAGCTTTTAAGAGTGGACGAGATGAGGGACTTGGGCGTCACGTATGTGAGTGATCTATCATTCAAAACACATATTAGTAACATTGTAGATAAAGCATATATGACATTGGGTTTTGTTTTGAGAAATTCGATATTTTTCAGAAACGCCAATACGCTTGTCACTTTGTACGAGTCATTGGTGAGATCCGTGTTAGAGTCAGCATCGATCGTATGGCTGCCTAGTGAACAATCTCATATACTGACTATAGAAAAAGTCCAAAAAAGGTTCGCAAGGCACCTCTATAGGATAAGGTATGGATACTATCCATATTTATATCCAACGCTATTTGTCTACGGATGCCTGGGAATGGCGACATTGGAGAAGTGCAGAGATGAATACCTTTGCAGGCACTTTTACAAGTTACTGCATGGTATCATTCATAACCCTGACATGTTAGAAAAAATTAATCTCTACGTGCCAGATTGCTATGGCAGATCTCGACAGCATAAACTATTTTATCCACCCACAGGCAGAACAAATATAATTCACCACTCGGCCATTAATAAAGTAATGGAAATTTTCAATAAATTACCGCAATATGTAGATATATTTAATATAACATATAACAAATTTATTAGTATATTGGAAATCATAATTTAAAAGCTTATGTATTTGTCATTTTGTTTTTAAGGATTTTTGTTTTTTTTTTTTCTATTAATGTGTTAATCATTGTGTAATTTGTATAAAACTGTTTCATGGCGCTCAGCGAAAAGGTATTTACTGTTATGCTGAGCGACATATCATTGTACCATAAATAAATAAATAAATAAATAATGGAGCAAAATGGCATAATACTGTAAGAAATTGTTATTACTTCTGTAATACGACGAAAGGCTGAAGATGGAGTCTCTGATGGCTCCGAAATATATACCATCAAACCAACAAACTAACACCTTCAATCATGTTCCAAACAACATCGGGAACAACCCACAACGCGACTGTATCCGAAACAATAATTTACATATATATATATATATGAAGATATTGATAGTCTTTGATGGTGTTGAAGGATCTAGAAGCAGACGAAGGTCACCATCTATTCAGATGGACAGAACAAATCAGGGTTGCTACGGACATAACTAACAGTTGTTGGAGCAGTGCGGACGGTGATGTGGTGGGAGAGGTGGAGGATAACCACACATGTTATTGTTTTGGAGAGAGGGAGGGGTCAAAACCCTCAGTTATGAGGAAAAACAACGATGATTATGACTGATGAAGGTGTAAAAAGGAAATTGGCTGGCAGCAGGGTTGGCAGTGCACTTAGACCTCTAATGAGAAATAAGAACATAATACCACAATGCAATCCTGATACCATCCATGATTTATGCAAGTGAAATTCGGACATGGACGAAAAATCTGGAAGTTGGTTTGAATACTATAGAAAATAGATTAGATTTAAAAGAAATTTGGAGTAAATGTCAGCGTGCATTGATTATTTATCATACAAAGATAATGACAAAATCATCTTGAAAGAATGGGTACTCGGAGATTTGGCTAAACAAGAATAAAATAGACATCATATCGAAGCCGTCTTAAAGGAGGGCCGAGTCAGGAGTATAAGAAATATTATGAGAAAATGAATACGGAACATTATTTTGTTGGATAATGTGATGAATACAAAAAATACTATCAAAATAATATGTTATGTCTTGTTTCTGGTCAAATGGAAGCGACACCTATTTTGACAACAAGCCACATTTATTTTGTCATGACATTCTCTCTTATGTATCTAAAATTGAATACTTGCACTGACTTAAAAAAATTACTTTTACGGAGTTCACCAAAAACTTGCTATGCAAAATGCCTTACTAGATTTTGAGACCACCCGATACGGTTTTGCAAAACAGTAAGAAACCTTTTTCTTGATATCACAGCACCTACATAATGAGAAATTATAGACTGCGTCTGGGCCACGTGCCTCTGGATGCACACTTTTGTTTCGAATTCGAAGTGCGGTTGGGATGAGGAAACTCCAGATCATGCCATCCTGGGTTGTCCAATTATAAATACGACACGGAAAATCATTCCAAGCTGATGAATAACGTCGAGTACCCGAGTAATATTGTCTATCTCCTTGGTCTGAATTTTCATCAGGTCCATGACCTTATCTTCGAATGCATCCAAAAGAATAGATTTTTATACAAATTTCGAGGCGTTTACATAAGAATCATAATCATATAAGATGAATTGTAATGATGACATACGGCCATATTACTATCCAAACGAATGAGCAACCAAAAAGAAACAAAATTGTAAAAATGTGGTAAAAACACCGACCACAAGCCTGTGTTGTTTGTGCTTATACTGATATCCACAAATTGTGTTATTCCCAAATCTTTTAATGGCAATATTAGAAAGCGGAAAAGCTATAGACAGACGTCAAAGATTTGCCATTCGAAAAGAGCTGTCATTGTTTTCTCTTTCTTTAAAGAAAGTTCTTCTCTTCGTCGCTTGCATTGATTGTACATACAAACACATAAGAGATTACAAAATTGTGGTAAAAAAGTATAAGATTTGCCTACCTTAACATTTCTGAACTGGTTTGCAAAATGCATGGTTCCCTTTCAATCCAACATCTATCGCTCATTCTATCACTGCTTCTGTCCCTTTCTCTATCTCTATTTCTATCCCTTTCTTCTCCGCCCCTCTCGCTTCTGTCCCTTCTTCTTCTTTTAGAATGGTCCCCTCTTGAGCCATGCCTTGACTTTTCATAGCCCTCATCTGAAAGATAAACAGTTCCAATATTACTTAAAATAAAACACATTTTGTTAAAATTACTTGAGGCAGTGTAATTGGTAACTGATTCTATAAAACAAGAATCCAGATTTTATTTCTCCTTCCATACAGACAAATTTTTCCAGAGAGTTTTGTATACTTATAGAAGTAATCTGCCTAATGGTTAAGACGTCGGCTTTCATACTGTTTCGTACGGAGGTCGTAGACTCGATGCGTGCACATCGTCATCCTTTTTCGCGATACAAACATGAAGCTTACTGTGAGAGAGTGAACATTTAATAATGTATTTGTGTTCACTTTGAGTAAGCACTGACTCATTTTTATAAAAAGACCAGCTGCTCCGTCGAACTTCGTCCCGTTTTTAGTTATTTTACACTAATGCCCATTTACTCGCATTACCAGAACCTAATTTTCTCGAGAAACGTTGTCTTGTGATCATTTTGAAGTTGTTTAATGATAAATTAATTACCTTTTGAACACCGTTATTCCGACCGATGCATCCGTTTTAAAACCACATTAATATTATATTTTGCATCCGCATTCTGTCAGTCTCACCAACTTTCAAACAAAACAATTTAATATCAAAATAGGAAAAAAGTATGTTTTAAAAGTAGGTAGCTTTGTATTTTCTTAAATATTCTATTTTTCCGCGCAACGTTCATAATGTTTTCATTCATAAGAATAAATAAATAAATAAATAAATAAATAACACTCTTCTATACATAGGTGTTATCTTCTATACACAGTTGGCCGAGGAGAGCGCTGTTCTTCCTCCCATCAGGGTCCCGAAGACGAGGAAGACCCTCTCACACTGTGTTCCGCTCCTTCGAAGCAGAGCTGAGGGACATGGACATGGTGTGGGAGGAGGTCATACACATTGCGCAAGATCGAGCGCAATGGAGAGCTCTTGTTGCCTCCCTATGCCCCTGAGTGGGGTGTAAAAGGGAGAATTGAATTGAATTGAATACATAGGTGTCAGTATAGCCAGCGGAACTTAATGCTTGAAGCATTGTCTACCAGTCAACCGGTCCCGTCCAATCTGAGACAGGATTCCAACCCCGAGTAGAAATTTCAAGTGAAAAAACACATTGAAAATTTCTGACCCGACCGGGAATCGAACCCGGGACCTCTTGATCTGAAGTCGGAGCCTTTGCCACTAGGCTACCGAGGTCGGTAAGAACCTTCTCCTGACAAAATTCCGTCCTTATACCTGGGGGTAGCTAGGAATATAGTTGTCATAGAAACCATTCCTTGTTACGTGTTTTATGGGTAATACTTTTGCTTCTTCTATGCGTATTCAAGTAAAGGCGTTCTATACATACCTAAGTATGGCTGCTGTAACATTATTCTCTACATGAAAAAAATAAACAATTTTCATTGTTTAATTTGAAGTAAAGAACGCTTGGGTCAGATCTTGTTTAACCAGGAAGCCGTCTAGACCACTTAATGAAGGTCTAATTAACGAAGGGAACTTAAGTGTTTATCTTAAAATCTTCTGATGTTATGATAACACTAACTAAGCCAGAAACTAACCTTTATACATAACTAGCTGACCCGCCAGAATAAAAAAATAAATTTATCTTATTGCATGAATAAATGTGAATAATGACATAAAAACTTAATTAAATTTAGCTAATAATTTATTGCATTATGTAATAGTTATCGTTTTTTCGGATGCGGGATGAAGTTCGATGGGTTATAAGTTTGAAATCAAAATAAATCCTCTACTATTGCTTTACTTTTTAAAAAAATCCAAGAGATGGCGGTATAGTAGGAAATAGATCACATGTGAAGCGTGTTAACTTGTTGTATATGTTGGTGAAAGAATAGATCCCATTTAAACCAAATTGTAGGTACTGAATTATTATGGTAAAATAATGGTAGTCGATTGTTGATCTGTGGTAGAAAATTCCTGTCATAAAAAAAAAAACAAAATGTACAAATGCCGAACAAAAAAAACTACTGGTTATATACCTCGACAATAATAATAATTATGCTGACAATATATTTCATGAATTTTCCAACAATACCTTTACTGCAAACACACATCATTAGTCTCATAGCAAGCGAAAAACAAACTAAAAAAAAACAAAATAGACAAATACCAGAAATATTATAAAGCAGGATGCGAAAACTAGATAAAAGAAACGAAATATACCACAGGGAAAAGCCGTGATACATACATAGATGTAGGTATTCCTAAAAATTTTCCTGTCTTTTGAAAATGACTTCCTTTTCCCTGATTGTTGACATTTTTTAGAGAGGATCTCATATATTTTATTTCGAATGAGTTTCATTTCAATTTTTCTTTAGCAAAACATTGAATGTAGAAAGTGTATTTCATTGTTAGCTTGATTTTTTTCAACATTTTTTTTTCTTTTGTCCTGAACTTTGCGAGCGGAAAATTGGTAGAGAATAAATTTTGCTGAAGATATGTAATAAAAAAATATTGGGCAGTGAAACCAAAATACTTACATAATCTCTGTCCATTATGATTTTAACTTTCACCATTACTGAGAATTTTAATGCTATTCGTTTGTTAGCCAAATTATGGCATAGAAACGAAGACTGTCCCGTCATATTATTGATCCAGGTAATCGGTTTTCGTAAAGGGGTTTTTGAGAGACAAATGAAAGTAAAGGCAAAAAATGAGAGTCGTTCAATGGAGATGTAGGGCGAAACAGAATAGGAAAGGTAAATGTCTGAATCCAGGGCATTAAGGATACAAAAGAGAAGATTTGAAGATATTAAAAAGAGCCGTATGTCCAGTTGTTGAGAGAAAGCTAGAAAAGATTTGATAAAATTGTTGCATATAAATGACCAACATTGGTACTACTAATAGAAACTGCGTTATAACTTATAACACCGTTATGACGAGAATATAGTTATTCCGGCATAAATCGCTTATACCACGCGCTACTAATAATCAACCCTATACCGTGCCATAACTATCCCGCTTAATACTTGGCAACCTCGTATTTTTTCAATGTTGTTTGTGGTTCCTCCATACTACGGGGATGGTTTCTAAGCATTTGGTACGAAAACGGTTGGACGCTCGAAAGTTAGTGGGCCGAATATCCCGAGTATGTACGAATCGGTACGAATATTTTCGAAGGTTGGACAGCTCAGATTTGTTGTAACTTCGAGTGTCAAAATATGAAGAGTGGAGTAGTGCCCTGTTTCATTTATTGTCGCTATTCCTTCCTTAGACCTGGGGGTAACCAGGAATAAAGTTAGCATGGAAATTATTCCTGTTATAGCTTATTCCTTGTTTATTAGTAGCACTTTTGCTTATTCTGCGCGTATTCGAAGAATAACATTCTATAAGTACGGCTGCAGGACTAAGAGCTTTGAAGTTAATGTGCAAGCCATAAAACCAAAAAAAAAAACACTGCAAACCTTGTTATAGAATGCCTCACATTGTCCTGATGTACTGAAGGTTGTGGGTTCGATTTCTGATGCCAATATTTTAAACAACCCATGAAACATTGCTACGCTTTGTATTGTGTTTTGCTTCAAAAGTTCTCAAGCGGAACGTAATGCAGAGAACAAATGAATGAATAGCTCATAACAAAGGTATTTGTTTGTTGTTGTTATGTATATATTAATTGTACTGTTTCGATTTACGTTTTCAAAAGGCGAAACGACATGTGGGTATTTATGTCCTGCCCACATATTTTGTCGCACCGTTGAATATGGAGCTAAAATAATTTTCACCTGAAAATACATAGATATATGAAATAGTCTGTATGAAAAGGTGTGCTTTATTTTATACTCAATTGTTAACACTTTTACAAAGTTACAATAAATATAAATTTTACTAAGGATGGATGCATCCACGTCCATGCCGATAGAAATTTGGTAGGTTTGGTTCTGACAAGAAAATATTAGTACCTAGGGCTAATTGAGACTTCAGAGACAAAAATCGCGATAACAAGACTTAATAGCGTCTACAATGGGATATCTAAGTGGACGAATCTACATGCTTGGTGTAGTCTATACACGAATGTCAAACATTTGGCGTCTGGAGAAAAAACAGAGAGAAAGATATGACAACTGATTACATATTGTCTTCGGACCCCACCAAATGAGAAACTGGTATAACTGGGCGGCTTTCATCTACTCAGTATATAATCGAAGTTCAATTGTCTTCCCTGGATAACCGATATCAACCATTGACAAAGCGATTTGCTAAAATGAATAATCAATATTATTTCAGCACCAACCGTATACATTGGATGAAATATCTATCAGTAATAAAATTTAAATAAAACTTTAATTTTCCATGATACATTGGCATTGCTCATATCAAATGCCGTGGTTAGCATTTAAAATCTGGTCCATTAAACCGGATGCCGTCATAAAAATTGTAAATAGATCGCCAACAATTCTCCGTTACTCCTGAAATTGTATGTTTAAAAATTCATTCAGTCCAACTTCACACATGCGCTCGTGTTCAATGGTGAATGAAGAATATAAGAGAGAGACTCTGTGCGGATTTAAAAACAAACTGAATCGAAAAATTTAATGTGCACCAACACCGTATCTACAGTGCTAACTAGTCTTTTTATATTTGTCCACCATGGGAATATACAACCCTAGAGTGGTACACCATGGTTCAAAAACCTTTCGTTTTTTTTCTCACAATATTTTAAGCTTTTTTTAAATGCTTTTTTCTTAATATGACCAAGGAATGGAAATAATCGAGAAGAAATGTAAGCTGTTTGATGCGCATGTGTGACTTATTCTCATGTATGGGTGTGAGTTCTGACCAAAGCCCAGGCACAAAAGCGAAGTAGAACCAGAGCTGGCACTTGACAGAGATTCTTGGCGAAGGAGGAGTAGGAGAGCCGACTCAAAATAATTAAACAAAGGCGACGGCGAAGTGAATGAGCATTTGCAAGTTTAGTCCACCCCCACTTTATACAGTCAATATAGAGGTATGTGAATTTAGTGATCACCCATCACGGGGAAAGGAGTTTGTAAAAAATATATGAGGGGAATCTAAAAACTTGCCTAAACCCCTCAAATAATTTATGAACAAAACATTGATTGGGCCTTTCTTCTCTGTCGTGGACATCGTCAAAAGGGAAAGGCAAGGAAGGCGACAATGGAACGATCATTTCAACAGAATGTCTACGTGTCGCTCTTCAAGGCAACTCTGAAAGAAGAAGACCCCTTTGGAAAACCAGCAAAAGGTTAGACAGTGGGTAGTAGACTTCCCATGAGGCTGAAACGATGGCTCACACAGATTAACAGGATCTTTAAAAATAATAAGAAGATATTAAAACCATAAAAAAACTAACAGTGGTAATTTGTCTATAGGGAAAGATTAACAAACTACCTTCGCCAACAATTAGAAAGAACATTGCAATCACCAATAATTATCCATTTAATTTAAACCGTCATCAGGTTTAATGGAAGTTACTATGTCTTCTTG
The DNA here is from genome assembly GCA_963576905.1 of Mystacides longicornis. NCBI lineage: Eukaryota > Metazoa > Arthropoda > Insecta > Trichoptera > Leptoceridae > Mystacides > Mystacides longicornis. Next base: position 6,480,319 of record OY756434.1, read on the forward strand.
TTGTCAAATAAAGTTTGAAGAAGTACTTTACATAGTATTTTAAAGTATAACTACAACAATAGGTATATTAAGTACAATTACTCGAAAACACGCATATTTGTTTGAATATCAATTATTTTTTTATCATTTGTGTATAATAGAAGTGTAGTGGTTATTAAACAATTATAATCGTGTAAAAATAATTAAAAATAATGGAAGAAACCTTTAGGTGTTGTTTGACGATTCAGTAATTTCTGAAGAGTATATTTATAGCCAATAATCGATAGTGGGACAAAATATTTCTTTGAACTATTGTTTTACACTATCAAAGTGTTGGATAGTTAAGTATTTTTTTTAATGAAATGTTTATATGTTCATATTATTAAGTTTGAAGTGGTTGGAAGTGTAGATAGTGGACTGACGAGCTTAATTCCGCATACTGGAGGTCATGGGTTTAAATCCTTATAATGTACATATTCCTAATTCACAATAGATTCTATTATCAACATAGCATAACATCCGAGGAGCTACAACCCTGTGTGGGTCTTGGCCACCTCCAGAAAATTCTCCATACCACCCTGTCTTCCGCCATACTCTGCCAATTCAGCCATCTTAGTCTGGATCGTCCAATGCTCCTTCTTCCAGTGGGTTTCCCACAGAAAACTTCTTCGAAAACGGACGGTTTGTTATATCTTTGAACATGACTCAGCTTTCATAGTTTTATGCAAAAAAATATTCTAGCAAGTGATCTAGTAAGTGCTCATCAGGTGGTCAAATTCTTCGAATTCCCGAAATTTATATAATGGGAATCTTCGTATAACATGTCGAAAAAATCACATACCCCAGCAGGACTCCAACCCGCATCCCTAACTGTCTCAAACAGAGTAGCCACTGAGCCAACTGAGGCTAATTCCTTTGTCGTATGTGCAGGAAATCGAAAAATCAGATCGGGACCGTGAGGTTGACCACCTCACGTCCTTAAACCTCAACCGGTCAGAAAAAGCACAATGAGTCTCGGACGCCTTCGAGCGCAATGGAGAGCTCTTGATGCCTTCCTATGCTCCTGAGTGGGGCTTAGGGCCCCCGCATTGTGGGTTGGTTTGGGGAGGATCCGCGGCGGACTTGATTTGTGTGGGGCCGGCTTTTCGGTTTGATTGCTTAGATCGAGCTAGAGGGTCGGTTTCGTGCGGGTCTGGTTTGCTGCGGATTGGTCTTCTCCGGGCTGGCTTGCGTTGTGCGGGGAGCCATAAAGGGAGTATAAGCATTGTAGGTAGTGATTATAACTTTTATCAATTTCACAAAGAGACATATGTATGAAAACTTTTGCACCACGGTATTCTACCAACATGAGTTTGTACGTTGCTCCCGTGAAAAAGAGATAGATACATATGTAGGTTTAATAAGTACATATTTTATATTAAAATCATACAGATATAGAGGAGCTAGAGCAGTTATATGTGTAGTAGAGAAACACCTGACTGCCGCAATGCTGTAGGTGGCTGGTGACCTATTTGTGTCTTGTGTACACATCATCTGCACGAGATACTATCAGGTTTCCCGATTTTATGTATTTAACAAACGATCTATCTATCCCATATATATATGCTAGCTTTCCCAAACAGACGTTGTCCTGTAGTCCTTACTATGATTATTGATTTCAACTTTTAATTTAAAATATGTTTGAATGTTAAAAAAATTATTTCTGAAAGAAGAATTTCTATCAAATTTCTGCGTACCAATATTTTACTTATAACTCAATGATTGTCAAGTAAATCTACATAATAATTCAGAAATGTTTTTTTATTTGCCTTTGACAATACTTTTACCGTATATGTGAACATCACGCTCAAAATACAAATGCTACGTCAGATATCAATATGCCCAGAGCCGTACAAAATGCTGGAGAAGGTTCTTAAATACAATTTGCTGCATTAACTTTAATATATTTAGAGCTATTTAAAAAAATCCATTATTTTAGGATCTTCACAAATTTCTCAAAAAGACAGTAAGTCATCTTTTGGAAACAAAATTACTCATGTAAACGTTGAATGGAATCTTGGTATTACGGTATGAAAATGTAATAAAATAATTGTAGATTGATTTGTTATACATATAAATGTTATTCAAATCTTATTATTCTCAATAAATAAAGATTTAATGAAAAAATTTGCAGTTTGATTTTGAAGGTTGACAGGTACAAATCACCCTCTATGGTTGGAATGCCTAATTAATTATCAAAGTAGGGAATGTAGCTAAAATTCAAACCACAGAGCTCTCTATGAAAACTAGCAAATTATGTCGGTAGGTTCGTATAATATTATGAGGTAGGTAAAACAAAAATTTTAAAAGTGTCATTCTTCTTTTTCTGTGCTTATGTCAGTTATAGAGGTCTGTTAAGCAATGGGAAGCTAGACTAGAACCTGTTTAATTACCTACCGATCAAGCCTTACAATCGGAATCAAAAACGTAAAGCAAGACGGGTATAAGCTAGTTAATAATAATTAATTAATTGTGTTGTTATGGATTTTTTCACCGATGGCGTTGTTGTCAGTAAATCCGTTCCATACTAACTTTAATATTTTATTTTATGTGCTATCCATATTTTGAAATTTTAATAATTATTCTGTTATCCGGAGCGGAGAAGAATCCAATAAATCAAGTATCGGAAGAATCTGTTCCGCCAGAGTTATATATTTTCGCACTAACCCGACTTTCTTTTATATTATAGATACAAATATGATAACATTCCAAATTATTTAAATATTTGTTTTTAACCAGTAATTAGTTACGCAAAATGTTTCAAATATCCAGGACCGACATATTCAAATTCAAATGTGTCAAAGAAAATTTGATTTCAAAATTAATTTATTAAGTTTTATCGTTCTTATTTTTCTTAAATTGCGCTTCTATGTTAACAAATTAGAAAAAAGTTTAAAAAAATTCCAATATTTTTAATGTCAATAGTTGTCAGGTAAATAAAAATTGTGTTGTTATGGAAGTATTAACAGATGGCGTTGTTGTATCGAAATTAGTTCAAAACTAACTTTAATATTATATTTTATATTATTTGGTATCCGTTTTTCGATGTTTTATTATAGTTATTCTGTTATCGGTGCGGAGAAGAATCCAATAAACCAAAAATAATAAACATCCTTTCAGCCGATCTCAATTTATAAGTGTTCGAACTAACCCGACTTTCTTTTATATCATTAAGATCGAAATGGATACGAGTAAAAATTCATAGTTTTTCAACCGTTTATTTTCATTCGCAAAAGGATATAGGAGCTTATTTTATTTCAGAACTGGTTGAAGATAATAATATCACGTAGAAAATATATTTCTTGTATTTCCAAAATTATTATTGCTTCAGGGCTTCCGATAAAGAATCTTTGTTGGTTTAAAATGGTGCAAAAAATTTTTTAAGTGTTTGAAAGAAATTTCAAATAATAATTGAAATTTCTTTCAAACACTTAAAAAAAATTTTTTTTGAGGAAAATTACACCTTGAGTAATTAATAATTAGGTATGTTAAGTTGGCACTAAACTTTTTCATGAATAACCCTGCTGAGTCTGAAAATCAACTTAAAATTTTGCACCGTGGAATAGCTGGCCATCAATATTCCACGAAGAACTAATATGTAACTCTCCAGCATAGAGACTCGGAACGCTCCCACACAAACACACCGTTATCTTGCAGACTTTTGCAAAATGAATTCTGCATTATGTTTCCTGCTCTTATTTTTCAAATCGCTTCACGTTCCGTTGTTTCAGGGATGACGAAATATCAAGACTTAAAAACATCGATTTTCTTTTATCCTTCACGCCGTGTCCCGTAAGGACTATAGGAAGAAAGAACGGACCTCCACTATTTTCTATCCAAGCATATTTCTTTCGCTTCTTCCACCGACATAACATTTCTCATACAACCTCTGCTATTTCTCTTACTTCTGACCTGACCTTCCATGAGGACAGAATCGATGTGTTCGATCCACGTGATTCTGGGTCGGCCACGCTTTCTAACACCTTTCCTTTCAGTCTTATGCGTTCTCTTTGTCATTCTGTTTGCATCCATTCTTTCCACTTGCCCAAATCATCTCAACTTATTAACTTTCATCTTTCTCACAACACTTACCTCCATATCACATTCCTTTCCATATCCTACAGAGTTTTTCCACATATTCTTCGTAGATATTTCATCTCTACAGTATTATTTATATATATTAAGTACAGTCATTCTTTTGTATTTCTTAAGTGGAATTAATATCATTTTTCTGCTCATTTGAGCATTATTTAGTTTAATTTTATAATCGGTATACATACTGATAATGATTTTGATAGATGTATTTTTGCAGGGTAATACATAGGAAGTGACAACCACCTGTTATGGGAGCATTGACGTTTTTATGATTTTGTGAATTGTTATTTATATGCACTTGTGTTGGTATCAAAAACATTTGATGAATTTCTTTAAGTTAAAAATCTTATGCAACCCTAAAAGACAACGATTGCACCATTTTAAACCAACAAAGATTCTTTATTGGAAGCCCTGAAGCAATAATAATTTTGGAAATAGGTACAAGAAATATATTTTCTACGTGATATTATTATCTTCAACCAGTTCTGAAATAAAATAAGCTCCTATATCCTTTTGCGAATGAAAATAAACGGTTGAAAATCTATGAATTTTTACTCGTATCCATTTCGATCTTAAAGATATAAAAGAAATTCGGGTTAGTTCGAACACTTATAAATCGAGATCGGCTGAAAAGATGTTTACTATTTTTGGTTTATTGGATTCTTCTCCGCTCCGATAACAGAATAACTATAATAAAACATCGAAAAACGGATAGGTACCAAATAATATAAAATATAATATTAAAGTTAGTTTTGAACTAATTTCGATACAACAACTCCATCTGTGAATAATTCCATAACAACACAATTTTTATTTACCTGACAACTATTGACATTAAAAATATTGGAATTTTTTCAAACTTTTTTCTAATTTGTTAACATAGAAGCGCAATTTAAGAAAAATAAGAACTATAAAACTTAATAAATCTTATTTTGAAATCAATTTTTCTTTGACACAAACTTTCAGTGTTGTTTGATAGTTGGTGCGATTGGCAGAATTCGAATGGAAAATATGGGGCTTAAAGGATCGGTCGGAACGACATTGGTTAAGTTGTTTTTATCATTCTTTTATATTAGAATTGAATATTTATAGTTGTTAGATCACAGGACAACTAACGGCTGTCGGAAAAGCTAGTATTTGAATAAAAATCACAATACCTACTATTATTTTGGTTTCACATATTTCCTACCGAATGCTAAGGGTCACGAGTTAGAAAATCAGGATCCTTCCAATTTCCTCATTTTTTTTTACCCATCACACTATGTCCCTTATGGGGTAGGCAGAGAATACGGACTCCCATTCATTCCTATCCAAACAATCCACATTCCGCATACATTGTCATATTCATATATTAGAAATATTGATGCGATAACGTATTGTGCCATTAAATAATAATAGCTTATGATTTATTACACTATCTATGCTTAATGTACAAACAAAATGAAATACTAACAATATAAGTGTGCGCCGTTTTAATTATAAGTCTAATGTGAAACAAAAGAGCTAGAGAGACAATGGAGGGCGAAACAAAAGCTAGTTATAATGGGCCTTTTTCAAATATTCATTTCGCATGCTGTGTGTGAGCTATCACAGTTTGATCTAATCTACTTAATATTAAAGGTAGTTTTATAATTAGTTTCAAATGGTTTTCAAAATGGCCGCTCGTTAGCTTGATGTCCAAAATTAGTTTCATACCAAATTGGCTCTCGTTATTATGATATCTCTGTGGCGACCCTGTTCATGACGACATCATCAACCAATAGCGTTCGACCCTGTTCATGACGACATCATCAACCAATAGCGTTCCTTCAAGATGTCGTCATCCAGTAGCAGCCTGCCACATCGTACAAGGCAGCACACCAACCATCAGTCACCATCAAGTCTTCACCAAATCCGCATAGAGTCAACACGCACCTTCAACCTCGCGACGCACATCGCGGTGCGCCACTCGGCGCCCGCTCAATAGTATTTTCTGTATTCTGTATAACATATTAATTCTTCAATAAACCGATCCACCATACAAAACCTGTGCATTCTCACTCTACCAACCACCAATACCCAAATCTCAAATGATTGCAAACTTTCTAAGCTTAAAATACATACATAGGTTTCTATTTCTCAATAATATGATAGATCAGCCACTATTTGCGACGCCCTATCCGAATTAGCTGACAGAACTGCCAGATCAACCAACTTGATCCTCCTTCTTTGATATCGGGAGAAGGTTCTGCTGCGGATGCGGATAGAAACCATGTACTTGAACTTCTGAAATCAGCAAGCCTTGAGAACATAAGCGATGTGGTTACAACTCGCATACTTGGAGTCAAAAGTGAAGGAAGATGTAGACCTATTAAGGTGGTACTTGCCAACGCAGACCTAGCCAGTACAATATTCTTCAGTAGATCTCGGGTTCCAAAAAATGTGAGAGTCAAACAGGATATAACAGAGAGACAGCGTTCCCAATTGAGAGAATTGTGGCAGGAGGTGGATCATAGGAAGTTGAAGGGCGAGACCAACTTAACGGTGAAATTTGTTAATTCTACCCCCAAAATTTTAATTTGTTTGTATTGCTTGTGACACATTCAATCTTGTATTTTGTTATTCTCAGTAATATTGTCAATGGTTAAATTTGTATATACCTAATATGTTTTGTAAAAGCAACATTATTGTTGCGTGGAATCAATTAAATAAAATAAAATAAAATAAAAATTGTACCTATCCATAAAAAAAACTAAATAGCAAAATAAGTTTTTACTACCAGAACGTTCGAGGCCTCAGGACCAAACTACACAGCCTAAGGCAAACCTTACCAACTTTGGACCATGATTTTTTTTGTTTTGACTGAGGCCTGGCTTGATGGTTCTATAATGGACTCTGAGCTTGGGTTTAGCAATCATAATTTGTTCCGCTGCGACAGAATCAAACGGCCCAGTAATAAAACTAGAGGAGGAGGCGTTCTGGTGGCAGTAAGCAAATGTTTTCCCGTGTCGCAATTAAGAGTGAATCTCAATGGTGTGGAACATGTCTACGCAGTGATCAAGATAAATTCTTCGAAGATTATTATTGGATGTGTGTATATACCTCCGCTGGCTGATGTGAGCATTTACAAGGTACACTGTGAAACGCTCGAATTCATAAATGAAAAATATCGCAACGCTAAAATTATAATAATGGGCGACTACAACCTCCTCAAGCTTGACTGGAGGCCTCCGAGTTATTGCAATGTGAGCGGCAGTATTGGCGAGCCAGAGGAGGAACCATTCAACATGAACCCTGTCAGCGTAGATAACAGTGAGCAAGCCAAAGAGTTATTCGAAACGGTAAATTTCCTAAATTTAATTCAGATAATTATGTCTTTAATATCCATGGCAAACTGCTTGACCTTGTATTCACAAATGTCACTCTCGAGGAAAATGTAGATGAATTTTTACCTGTGGACAAATACCATCCTCCGCTAAGCATAACGGCCATATCCCAGAGCTGCGACAGCACAACAAGCGATGTGTATGCATATAAGTTTTACAAGTGTGACCACAATTTGATAAATGATCACTTATTTAAATGCGATTGGTCGTTCCTACGTGGCTCTGATATTGAAGAGACTGTTCGCACATTTTATCGTGCACTTTACAACACCATCGAGATGTTTGTACCTTATGAAATAATTAACCATTCCTCTTATCCCAAGTGGTTTTCAAGTGAACTGATCAATTTGATAACTGAGAAGAAGATTTCACATAAAAAATTCAAGCAAACCAAATCAAAAAAGACTATGACGAATTTAATAGGATTCGTTCAAGATGTTCGGCACTGAAATCCACCTGTTGGAAAAACTATGTGACTGAAGCAGAGAGCACCACAAATAATATGAAGAGTCTCTGGAAGTTCAGAAATCATTGAGTCAATCCGATCAGGGTTTTCCTTCTGAAATGTACCTGGAGAATGTAAGATTGAATGGCCGAAGTGAAACAGTTGACGCTTTTGCGAGTTTTTTTTTTGAAAGTGTGTACAATGTCTCTGCTGTTGGGCACGTTGATCTCTGTCCACCTCAAAATGTCAATTTAACATACACTAATGTCGATTTCAATGAAGTTCACCGTAAGCTTACCTACCCGTCTCGACTCCAGTAAGTCAGCAAAGATATGTTTTACACGAAAAGGCTGTTATAATATACTATGAGTTCTGGGCTACCATAGGTTAGCAGCTTTTTTTATTTGTGCCAATTTTTATGAAATCTTTGTGTATTTTCATTGTAAATTAATTTCTTACATTGAACTTTAAAATATTATGCAAAGTATCATCTGTAAGTGTGATTTTTTGTATCTTAAAATTATTATAGGTCTTATTATGACCGTAGATTTAAGAAATAAATAAATATATGATTCGATTTTAACTCATTTTAAATATAAAAAAAAAACATGAATGAATTGGGAAATAGTTTTTCCTTTTAAATTTAAAAATAAGTATAACCATACAGCATATTTTAGATATTTTTCACGTTATTTTTATTACCAAACTAGCCCGAATATAACGCACCCCGAATTCATAGAGACTCCGAAATTCTCATGAATAATTTTGGAAAAATTTCTAATAAACAAACTACGGGTCAAATTACTTTTATTTATATTCATCTGTTAGTTGATGTTTTCTATGCCAATCAATCAACAAAAAGTAAAAATGACGTGGCGATCTAAAAATACACTTCATTCCACGCTTTCTTACACCTTTCCTTTCAGGCTTATGATTTTTTTTATGAATCTGGGAATTTTTTTCACACTTTCCATCCCTACAAAACATACTGCCTATATACGTATACTCATTCACGTGCTCGAGACATTCATTGCAAATATTACATTCTACGGTTTTTTACAATACGTTCTTGCTTCATCCCTTTAAAATGCCCTTAACGTGTTAAAATGAAATTGGGACCCTTTAAGGACCGACATAAATGATTTATAGGACAATCAAACAATCAACGACCCCTTTCTATGTCTATCGTTCGACAGATTTTGCTGCTAGAATTAATAATTAATATAGTTCAAGTTGTCACAATGAGACAATCGTAGTTACTAAAAATAAAGCAGAATTAAAAAGACTAGTGGTCGGCTAGATTATAAGTGTGAACATTATTGAGATTCCTTTGTCAAAGACTGAGCGAGCGCTATTTCACAATTTTCTTTCAAAAATAATGACATGGATACGTCAAATTTGAAATGAAGATAATATGTTCAAAGTTTTTTCTATGGCTATTTAATACAAAAATAGTAATCTATATTCTCAATTTGACCACAGATAAACAAACGATCTGTGTCAAATGATATCTAATAAATCGACGTGTATATGAGTATGAATTACAGTAGTGTGCGTAGTGTTTTTTTATATTGATTTAATCTATTTTTATGCATAATTTAAAAAATATATTAGCATTAGCCACTCCTTCTCTAAATAAACTATAAGTGTGCGAATTTCCATACTCCTCCGTCCGCGCAATTTTCGTAAAAATGGTCACAAAATTTTTCCTTCACGTATTAATATATTGATAAGCAAAAAATCTTCTAAATATAGGTAGGAAGATCCCTTACCGGAATTAAGATACTTAGATACTTACATATAATATTAATCCTGGAGATGAAGGCAAATTGATCTCCCAAGATTGAAAGCTTAACAACGAGGGAGAAATTTCGAATCGGCATAAATCACACTTATCTCAAACCAATTAGAGAGAGCACCCTAAGCTCCTCAATATATTTTTCCAGACTATTCACGTTTTCGAGTCTTTATCGGAGGCCTTTGGGATTTTCAAGATATCATTACAACGAGACAAATATTAAAAAAATAACGAATTATTTTTATGGAAAAAAAGTTTTTTTTTACAACCAAATTGAAAGCGTTTGATATTTTATATTATTTTTCTACAAAAAAACTTAGGGATTCATTTACACAGAGTTACAAGGAAAGTCGTGCGGAATATTGCATTATTGCAACATTATTGTTATTATTCAGATCATTTCTGATGGATTAGATCCCAAAATATAAGGTCCGGCAATTAACCAAAATGTAGATATTGATTTTAGACATATTTTTTAAAAAATCCTTATTTTTTTCGTATTAGAGCTCTTAGGGTCCTTTTTATGCATACTTTTTATCCTACAGGACATGTCAATTAATAAAAATGATTAATAAAAGCTGAATCTTGTATTAACAGCTTAAAAATATTGCTCGATAAAGGTTAGTATTAAAGGATTATCGCTATGTTTTTGTTTAACATTGAAGCATTTTTTTGAAAATAAAAGTTATGGAACTTATTCCGCAGATGCTTTTAAAAATATTTTCGTGTCTTTAGCTATTCAAAAAGGTATAATTCTTGCTATTAAATAGGCAAAACAATGACCAAATAACAGTAGGTACAGACTACAGAGTACAGTTTAGAAATATCCGCACCCTTACTGAAAATGAGTTATAAAAATATATAGAGTCTTAAAGAGAGTATTGATTGAATTACATAGAAGGTATACGAATGACACGTGTCTTGAAATAAGCCAATTGGAGAACATCTTCAAAAATACAACAACAGAAGTATTTGTTTTTCGTCCATTGTTACGTCATTCTTTAAAATTTCAAATTTGAATTCACCAACCACAATAAGAATAATATTTTTTTTTTATTTTCAAATGAGCCAATTAGAGGACAGCTGCAAGGCGGGAGTTTCATTATCCTTTGTTACAGGACAAAACATTATCCGGATGTTTCGCAGTAATACAGCTACAAAGGTTTTGCATACAAAATGATTCTAAATAAGACTCAAGGTAATAATCAGAGAATATACAAAGCTGAGTTATATATACTTTCCTCTAGCTAAAAAATTACATTAAAAAAATTGAACCATACCTAACTATGTTTCATTGTAACAAAATACCTCGTTATAAAAAATTTCATTAAATCGAAATCATTCGAGATCATCAATAATAATTGTTTTATTGTCGTATTTACAGGGTGACAAGGAAAACAACTAAAAGAGAAATACATTTTTACCATAATATTCAACAATTTAACAAAAATCAATCTACAAAAAGATAGACAATAACATTCAATAAACATTACAACACATAAAAGCTCAAAGTTATGCGTCAGAATCTATATATTAATCAATCAATAAATTCTCCCTTTCACACCCCACTCAGGGGCATAGGGAGGCAACAAGAGCCTAAATCGAGCCGTGGTCAACACAGGGGGGACACCAGCTGACTGAACCCCGCCCCCCTGATTGGGCCCAGGCGTCCGAGGCTTAATCTTATTGCCTTTTCTGACCGATGTTGTTTTAAGGACTTGAGGTGGTCAACCCGTATTTGAAATTGACACAGACGCATATATTATTTTGTTTATCTGTGGTCAAAATGAGAATAGATTAATATTGTTAATCTTTAGTAATAATAGAAAAAAAGTTATCAACATTTCAAATTTGACGTGTCAATGTCATTGTTTTTGAAAGAATATTGTGAAATAGCGCTAGCTCAGTCTTTGACAATGGAACCTTAGTAATGTTAAAACTTATAATCTAAATCAGTTATGATCGAATTTCGAGCACTTGTCGACCACTGGTAGTTATAATTCAGTCCTAAACATTTCATTAAATCCAGACAAATGAAAAAAAACATAAAACAAAATAAAACAAGAAGCAACAAATGAGCAAAGATTTAGATGTCGTGCTTTTGACGTCTAAAACAAAAGCGATACTAAACGATATAATATACGGCTTGTTGGCACAAAACCTTATACGCGATTAGAGCTTTGAAATGAAAGAGTAAGTCAAAAAAGAACATTGGAAACACTCACCCTTAAGTGTTTCTCTCCCGTCTTCTTCTAGTATTGCTTGAGTTTCGCTTCTTTCCTCCTCGATCACTCTCTGCTCGTCTTGACAACGAATTTCACCACTTGACTTACATTTCCCACCTTTTTCTTTATCCGAAGACACAGTCGAATTGCTTTGAAATCTCCTATGAATTCTACTAGCTAATAAGGCGATCGGACTCGAATGATTCGATCCACAGCTCTTTTCATTCTCCGTCCTTATCGAGACGACTTTGTGTTCGACCAGTGCAGCTAGGACAGACTCCAATTTCGCCACGTCCAAGATTCCTTTCTCCAACGGTTCCTTGTCATCGTGAATGAAGTCTTCGGTTGAAACGGATTTGTCGGCAACTTCTATAATTTGCCTCATAGTTTTATCACGTAAAATCTCTATCGTACTACTAAATTACTTTTACACAACACAACATCGATCACAGAAATGTAGGTAATATTAAAAATTATCTACACGATACCCTTTAGATATTTTAAATCACAACTACAACAATAAATAATTCACATTGGCGTGTAGAACAAAGATACTATTCTCGTGACTACACTGAACTCGTGGTTAAATTTAAACTGAAAAGGAATACAAAACGTTCGATGAGTTGGCATTTGTTTGGGCGACGAAAAAAAGACAAAAGCAAAAGATTGTTTGGCTAACTAGGTAAGTGTTTTAGATTTTATAGTAGAAAGGAAACAACACAGCGGTATTTTTTAGTATGTCATCTCGAACTATTTCTACGTACAGTTAAGGTTTGTTTAAATAACATCGTCATTCGAACGATTTTGATATTTTCACTCGAAACATTTTGTTTTTATTTGAAAAACACAAACGAAACTTTTGTATGAAACATTAACGATCCCCACGTACGGTCACTGTGTATATTGATGGGCTCCGTATCAAAAAGAACCAGATGTTCACAGGCTTTCCATATTTTATTCATAACGGGTAACCTTCACTTTTGTTGTCTGTATAATTTCCAGTGGTGTAGCAGCCAAACGTGCCGGAACGCTGGAAGCAAATCAATAATAAAAAAACATTAGTATTTTTACTTGTGTAGAGTATATCCATAGGTGTATCGCGCACTCATAAAAACAATATTAATCTGTACTCTCACCGAATCCCCCGGGAAAATGTGGGAGCTAATAATACCTATTGTTGGTTTTTTGTTCGGGGGCATAACATAAAAATGAGATTATGAAAAAAAATCCGACGCTTTTATTACGTGAATTTATATTTAATTTTAATTCCTTGAATTTTAATGCGGTATTCTTCTATAATTTTTTTTTTAAGTTGGTCCAGAAGAGGTAATTTTACCGAATTGATCTAGAGGCCCTTCGACGTTCGACCGCAATGATTGGGCTGATTCATCTTGTTTCGTTTGCTTGCTTTATCGCTTTTTTATCGTGTCGAAACCCAGAATAACAATTAAACTGATCTACAGTACTGTGCAAAATGGGAGATGCGTCAAAAATATATCCTCCACAGTACATGCAACAGGGCACAACGGAAACTCCAGCAAGTGTGGCATTATCTGCGCCGCGCCGAAGTCACACGCATTGGATTCATCCTGTAGGAAGCCACATCGTTCCCTTTTGTCACGGCAGTTGGCCACACCAGACCTCAGACGGTTCATAACCGCCCACGTCCTATATTTCAGCTCGTTTCCAGAAGCAAGGTGTTCTAGGGCTCTTAAAGTCTCTCATACTTGCTGATTCACCTTCCATCAAGCAGGGCCCTATAGTGGGGATGAGGCATTTAAAAAGGATCGCCTAGAGCTAAGACGCTTTATCATTAAACACCTTATATCACAGCTCCCACAACCAAAGTTCCAGGAACAGATCCCTCTCGAAAGGTTTTGGGTACAGCAAAAGGAACACGGGTGCTGTATCTTGAAGCTCTGGAGGTGGGGAGAAATTGATAATTTTGACTGTGAGTGTGGTTGAAGAGTTCCAAAAGCCAGAAAATTTCAGGACATCCACGAAGGGGAACCGGAGCCGGAGGATTTCGGAGGAGTGGAAGTTTTACGTGCTTTTAAGGCGACGCAGCCTGCACGGGCGAAGAAGAAACAAATCTTACCGAATGTCGCAAATAGTAAACTGTTCTTAAGTCTTGCGTAAAAGATAATCCGTATTTTACCTAACTTGTACCAAATTTGTAACTTGTTTTTTTTGACGTGACTTTGCGTGAATAAAATTTGAATATTACATTTAGGAAATTAACGGATACTCAAAGGTTTGATAAATGATAACCTTGGCATTAAACTACCAAAAAAATACACGCGTCACATCGTTTGAGGACGTCATTAATAATTATTTAAGGTCATGTCTTGTTTAAACAGCGATTTATTTATTTTGTCAAAGCTCGTGATAATACTGTATTATGCATAAACCAGCGCCGCACTGTGGACAATAACCGGGTCTGGCTCTACTAAAATCTATAACTCCTTTATTTGTAAAGATATTTTTGTCAAATTTTTTACTCTCAAAAGAAGAAGGTTTGTTTATTGTGCTGATATGAAAATCAATAAGTTTTTATGTACAGTTATTTTTTTTTAAACATTTGAAAACTGACTTTTGTAAATAAAAATCATACTCACTTAATAGTATATTTATTGACCTTTAATTCGATTTTAGAGTATGTAAAAGTAGTTTTGTACATAAAAGACAAATAAAATGAACTAAAAATCAAAATAAAAATGATCTATACAGGGTGTATAATATAACAAATCAAAGATACTTTACTTGTAGAATCACAACTAAGCAAATATATTTTGTTACATTTCAAATTCAAATATCTTATCTATTGGTAACAACTAATGGTATGTGTTACATATTTTTGGAAACCTTATTTTATGTAGATAAATTTCAGCCATAAAAATTTTTGGTATTCTATTTGTTGTAAGTTTTTTCTTAATAATACTGTAAAATTATTTAAAAATAATAATTTCTACAAGTTTGTCGAAGGTTTTCACGTTTACCGACGTCTTCCGACGCGTTTAAATTTATGTTAAATTATAGCCTAGGTATATATCCTTAACACATCAAAAAATATGCTGCTCGGTTTTGCTCTTTTAGAAGTTATGAATGATAAAATTACACCCAGTAATAGTAGAGTGCCAAAGAAAATCATATTGCGAAAACCAGGGCTAACTATCACAAAACTTATTTTTATGGTTAAACGTTGAACCATGTAAACAAATTATAAATTAAATAAAATTAAAATAATATATTGTTTAGATTTATTCACAATAACTATTTAAAAGCATATATTTTTGATGGACATTAAAATATAAGCGTGTGCGTATTAGATTTCATGACCTTCAGGATCAAAAAAGTAGATACAGAGTACCTACTTCATCAAATTCATTCATTTTTTAAGTTACCTACCTATGGATTCCCAATAGTATTATGTTATTAATAGGATCTGGAGTATGAAGAAGAGTATAAAATAAACCTATCTTCTAATAGCATAAAGAAAGTAATTGTGGAAAATTATTATTATTTTAATTGTATGTATTGATCATAAAGTGTAATGTAAAAGCATGATAAAAGGGTTAAAGGATATTAATACCTATTATTTTCAGCATATTTACCATTGTGGTTTTTCAGTAATATTAAAATTAATTGTTTGAAATGTTTATCACGTTACACCCTGAATAGAACATTTTCTTTTATTTTTTTAGTTTATTTTATCTATTTTTTATATATAAAAATTACTTTTACTTAATTTAAAATCGAATTAAAGTTCAGTAAATATATTATTAAGTGAGTATGATTATTATTTACAAAAAACAATTTTCATATATTTTAATAAAAATAAATGTACACAAAAACTTAAAAATATGTATACCATCATAATAAATAAATATTCTACTATTATTGTGCAAAATTTATAAACGATATCTTAAAAAATAAAAGAGTTATAGATTTTAGTAAAGCCAGCACCGGTTTTCGCAATAGGATTATCTGCGACACTCTACTTGTACCGAGTGAATTTTTATATTCATAACTTCTAAATGAGCAAAAACGAGCAGCCAATTTTTTGATATGTTAAGGATATATACCTAGGCTATAATCTAACATAAATTTCGGCGCGTCGGGAGACGTCGGTAAAAGTGAAAACCTTCGTCAAACTCATGGAATTGATATTTTTTATGATTTTACAATATTATTAAGAAAAAACTTATAATAAATAAAATACCAAAAAATTTTTGTGCCAACATTTATCTATATAAAATAAGGTTTTCGAAAATATATAACACATACCATTAGTTGTTAGCAATAGATAAGATATTAGAATTTGAAATGTAACAAAATATACTTGTTTAGTTGTGATTCTACAAGTAATGAATCTTTGATTCGTTATATTATATACAAATAAATGTTAAAAATGTAGAAATTTGATATCATTATAATGGTTAACATTTATTTTATCAAATACAATTAAAAATATGTGGAAAATGTGTACCTAAAAAATCATTAAATATTTGCGACTGTTCTACCATATTCCACAGTGCGCCGCGCCGAACGGAATAACACAGAACTATGAATAATCTTCAGGGTGTCCCTTTATAACGTCCTCAGAACCGTGACATTATAAATTAATAAATTCATACTAAATCGTAAAATGACTAAAGACAATCCAATACTCAACCTGCGATACGACAACGAAATTCCCGTATCGTAACAAGTGAAGTAATCTATCCAAACATTAGTTCAAACTTCTCTAATTTTTTTTTGTCAATCAATATTTCTATTTGATTCGATAATCTTATTGTTTCTGTTACTGTTTACTTGGTCGTTAGTTCGATACCAGTTGCCGATCATCTTCCTCTTTCATGAAACAAGCTTGAAGTATCTTATGTACTGTGAAAGAGTCAAAGAGTGTATTTGTGATCACTTTAAGTGAGCACAGATTCATCAAAAACAAGAGTTGAAAATTTATTGTCTAAATAAGTGATTGTTTATTGAAGTGAAAGTAATTAGAACATCTGCGTCCATGCGACATTGTTGTATTATCTGTATCTTTGCTTGTAAATTATTGTTCGCATTTTACTCTGACCTGGAGCCCTAGGCGATTTGAATTTAACGAACGAATTTTTCGACAATGCAGAGTAGGAAGAAAATTAACTGTCCACTTTTTATATTTTTTATACGAGTGTCTTTGGTTTGATTTAAATAATTGTCCAGTGGACTGTTCATTTTTTCGCACTCTACAGTGACGAAATTTCAATTGTCAAAATTTAAATTGTCTGCGGGGTGGGGGGGGGGGGGAGGTGAACCTCAAATGTAAGTTATATTTCTTGTCACTTAACAATTAAAGTCCACTGCTCTTTCACTGGCCATCCAATAAGCGCCATTACAGGCAAAGCAAGGAAACCAGTAGGTACTCTTTGTTTTGCTCAATCTTGCACAGTATCGAAAACCGTCTCATATCCAGATACCTTTGTCCGCTTCGGAGAACTTTGCAATATTTTCCATGTTTCCCTAATGGTGAATGTCCTTGTTGGAATTTATAGGTCTGTAATAGAATATTTTATTGATGAATTTTGTAAATGAATAGGAATAATCACCGTCTATGACCTAAGATGTTTGAATCCAACAATATAGACTGAAGACTTATGAAAGACCTACTTTGGAGCATTTTACTGTATAGATATGAAACTTTGTGCATCAGCGAAAAAAATCTGGAGACCTTCGAAATGTGGACCTTAAGGCGGTGTTGAAAATATCTCGAAGGAACCATATCACGAATGAAGAGGTTCATGCATCAGTTCGGGAAGAATGTCAAATGTTGAACACCATATCGGAGTGACGCGCGTGATGGCTGGGAATGTAATAAGGCATGAAAATTTACTGGGTAATCTCAATGGTCGATGGTCGACCCTCAACCATGTTTTTTTTGCTGCTCTAACAGAGTTACCTTCAACTGATGTTGAATATATTTGTTATCGCTGAATCGTATGCATTTCTTCTGTCTTTTATTTGAATTTATAAAGAGAAACATAATTATCTTGCGGTTCTAGAATTCAACCTTATTTCCTTAATTAATTTAGGATATTTAACGTTAGGTATTCCTTTTTTCGAGTAGAATTCGCCTAGAAGCTTACATATTAAAACTACGGCACAAATCGGCCCAGTGGGCTGTATTACCGTAAAACGGAATATATACATACAATGTCTAGGGTTCAATTGGTAGACAATGATTGTGCCAGGAGTATCTTCAACAGATAAACCAGGACATGAAATGCAGTTCATACCACTGGCCTAATCTTCCACACAAATTTTAAGATTTCATGTTTAAGAATCATGCAAAAGCTCCGCATAATCCAAAGAGCAATGGAGAGAAGGATGCTGGGTTCAGTTTGCGAGTCAGAAAACGCAACGAATGGATTAACAAAGGTGACAGATGTGGTCCAAAAAGTTGCATCACTGAAATGGAACTGGGCTGGACTGGTAGTCAGAACAACGGACGACCGGTGGACCTAAAGAACCCTGGAGTGGAGACCGAGAACCGGTAGCAGAAACCCAGGGAGGCCACAAATGCGATGGTCCGACGACGTAAGAAAGGTGACCGGACACCAGTGGCACAGGATGGATGGCGACAGGGAGCAATGGAAGTTGGGAAGGGAGGCCTATGTCCAATACTGGATTGAGAGGACTGATGATGATGTTTAACAAAAAAATATCACCCTGTGTCTAATGATTCTACTCCTGCTGCTACAGATCGTATCGTTTTGTTGCTATAATATTTTATTAACCGTTGTATAAAAACCAAAACACCGGCTAATGTTCAGAACCATTTGTATCACATTAACACATATGGATATTCGTTATATCTCCGTACTTGTGTCAAACATATTCGAATTAATTCCAAATTCATAATTCCATAATAAATTGCGTTCTCTTTCACTTTACGGACATATTTCTCAAATGTTAGACGGCATAAAATTCAAAATACGAACAAGGATTTTCATTTTTTTTTTAAATTTCACTTAATGGCAAGCCTTCCTCGTTCGGGATGATTCTTTCGTGATTTTTTTTTTATTTACGGAAATTTCCTTAAACAATATCGCACAATAATTAGAAAATATACAACAATATAAAAAATACATATATGAATTAAACAAAATTTATATAAAAAAGGTCATAAACATTGCGCAAGATCGAGTGCAATGGAGAGCTCTTGTTGCTTCCTATGCTCCTGAGTGGGGTATAAAAGGGAGTATTGATCGATTAATTGATAGATAAAATAATACATATTATTATCGAAATGATAATTAACATTTTCGTTATTCTTAAAAAATTGCTTCTTAAACCGAACTCGGAAGGCTAGTGACATAAGCGCCCATTTCAGATCAAGCTGTCTCGGGTTCGATTCCCAGTCCGGTCAGAAATTTATTGAGATTCCTACTCGGGGTTAAAAACCTGCCTCAGGATAGACGAAACCGTTTGACTGGTGGGAAATGCTAGAAGCATTAAATTCCAGTTAATTGACATTTCTTCTTCATGTGCCATGTCAGGGCCCCCCGACATCGGCTTCCACTATGGCGTAGGCTTCTCTGTCCTGGGCTAGAATTAGTCAAATATTTGACTTAAGGGTGCATTGCACGTAAACACGCGTTTTTTGTACTTTTGTTTAACCGATTTTAATATGATTCCGCGACTCCTTAACATACGAAATTGAAATGTACGTTTTATTATATGAAATAGTTTAGCTAGTTAAGCATGTTCTTTGAGTAATTTTCTTAAAAAAACAATAAGTTTAAGAAAAAAAGTTAAGGATTTATTTAAATACTAGGTTTAATTCGTCTCATTTAACTATAATAAATAAATAAATAAATAATGATTTCTTTTTAGCTTTATAATTCCCCTTAAGAAAATAATTAAGTTTAGTTTCAACTATACTTTTTCGTGAATTTTCCTGGAAACTCAAAAGTTGTTACCCCTGGAAATTCAACGATTAATTTAAAATTGAGATGTTACGGAATTTTCACAGATGACGTTGTTGTTAGTAAATCCGTTCCATACTAACTTTAATATTATATTATTTGCTATCCATTTCTGGATTTTTTAATAAGTATTCTATAGTATCCGGAGCGGAGAAGAATCCAATTAACCAAGCATCCTAAAAATCTGTTCATCTGACTTTCTTTTATATCTTTAGATGTGTTGAAACACAATTCCACATACAATTCCAATCAATTGGCAGAAGTAGTTTATTCTAAAAATGCACAAGCAAACGGTAGACATAGTAAAAATAAATAATAAAGTGATTTTTAACATAGTTACCATTTTAATCTCGTATCAGCGTTTTATCTTTTTTGCTTAAGCATAACATAAGCGTATTTCCATAGAACGAAAATACCGCATTCGTGGGAAATGAAAATGTCAGCGCGAAATGTCTATTTGTGTGGATTTAAACCGTTTCTGGTTTGAATGTTTATTTTATGATAACCAAATTTCCAGCTCAACACAACATTCAAATTTTTAGTTTTAAAATACGAACGTTTAAGTACATATTATGTAGACGATTTTTGTTTAAGCAGGTACTCTGGGCACGTCGAATGTAAATGAAATTTTAAGAAGCTAATTTAAAAATACAACGAACTTAATAATTTCCATCTTGCTTACATAAAAAATAGAGCCCTATTTTCCGTGTTTATCGCGTCATGCGTGAACGACTGGACCAACTTCGATAATTTCTTTTTTTTTGTGTATGCGTTTTTAAGGAAGAGAACTTTATGTATGAAAAAAATAGAAAGTTGTGTGGAACATTAGGAACATTATTTAAAAAGCACTTACCTTCTAAGTGCTTTTTAAAATATAATTTAATTCTAATTTTGAAATTAAATTTGCATTTGGCATATAATAAGTTGTTGTTTTTTTATAGTTGCTACGACTGACAGAATACGGATGGAAACTGATGGTTTAAAACATATGCATCGTCAGCTAGTTTAAATATGTATTATGTATATCTGAACCATGTTATATTTCTTTAATCCATTCTCAAGTTACAAATGATTCTGTGTAGAGGTTCTCATTACTATAAACGGTAGCTCGATTAATTGTATCGCCATTATTATTCCCAACAAAGTTCCTTCGAAACAAGAGAACGTCTTATGTACATATGGTTCGATGGCGCTTCGTCGATTACACAGAGCTGTCGCTTGTTTCAAATGAAACTTGTTCAACTTTACCCCACAAGTGAGACTTAGCCGAACTTACTCCACGGAATTCCGAGACATTGTTAGAATAATATATATATTACTAGCTTATACCCGTCTTGCTTTACGTTTTTGATTCCGAATGTCAGGCTTGATCGGTAGGTAATTAAACAGGTTCTATTGTTCTAGTCTAGCTTCTCATTGCTTAACTGACCTCTATAACTGACATAAGCACAGAAAAAGAAGAATTACAATTTCACAATTCATAAAAAGAGAGAAGAATGACACTTTTAATGTTTTTTAAAATTTTGTATGAAGATCCTAAAAAATTGAGTTTTTTTTTTTAAAATAGCTCTAAATATAGTAAAGTTAATGCAGCAAATTGTATTAAAGAACCTTCTCCGGCATTTTGCACGGCTCTGTGCAGATTCATATCTGACGTAGCATTTGTATTTTGAGCGTGATGCTATGACATACGGTAAAAAAGCAAATAAAAAAACATTTCTGAATTATTATGTAGATTTACCACGCAACTTTCTTAATTTTTTCTTTCATAAGAACCTTCTACTGATAAAAGCCAACACGACAAAAAAAGAATTAGTGAAATCGGTTCAGCCGTTATGCTCCGACATACAGTAAAAAGCAAATATACAAACATTTCTGAATTATTATATAGATTAGAAAGTTTGGCGTTATACTAAGTGTGATCTATACGAGTACAGTGGAATCTCTTTTAACAAGCGCTTCTCATAACGAGCAACATAAAATGTGAAAGTCAGTTAATAGATTTTGTTTAGTACTCATTCCGCTGACTTTATTTTCCACATTTGTATTCAGACATTAGGTAATCGAATTAATTGATGTGCAAAGTATACCTAATAATCCTTGATATAATGTCCCCAAAGAAAAAAACCACAAGAAGACAGCCATACTTAGTGGCAAATTTATTTAGTGATATTCTGTGACACATTTTCGCCAAATTCAGAAGAATCTAGACTGGTCATCTTTTAAAGAAAGGAAAGTTTATGCTGCCAACCTCTTGACACTTCAAACTGCACATATTTGGTGCAAAATTTAAGCAATGTAACACTTTTCACTCAATGATATAGTAACGAATCAAAAGCCGATAATTCTGCTTTGTACAACAGTGATGAATACTTTATATTGCAAGATGGACTAGACAAAAAGACGCTTTTGCTGGAGCGATCATATGCAGAAGACAGACTTTTCAAGAATATAGTCAAAGCAGCAGTGGTGGAGATTCCAGAGAGATGCAGATCACCCGAACGACCGTCCAACAGAGGGAAAGAATGTTGGACCTCGTCGTCCTGAACCATGAATAGTTTCCTGCAAAACAGGCCTTAGACCAAGAAAAAGAGACATCACAGAGGTTTTCCATCTGACATGATCCTCATACACGAAAAATTACAGGAATAAGAAAAAGATTACATATTATTTCTTCTTAAAAGTCTCATAATGGAAAAAGTAAAGAGAATTTTTTTTCTTGGGAATTAGCGAAGCTTCAAGAATCACGTGTCATGGAAGAGAAAATCCCCATCACGTGCCGCTTGTCTTCGCGGTAATTTACCGCTTTAATTTCTAAAGCATCCACTCAACGGGAGACTGTATCCGCGACATGTCGTTTAATGTCGCAGGGGAGCAATGATGATGTTGAGAAGACGTAGAGATGTTCTACGACCCGACACTAATAAATCACTGTTATTTTTACCAAACACGACTACCCATTATTATTATAAAGGTAACGTTCATATTTACCTACATCACTCCCCCTTCAAGTGTATCTGATTTTATTCCTAAACGACTCACGAAATATCATAAATAAAGGAGAGGGTTTTTTGTAAAGAAGTTCACGGCATCATTATGCCCGAAATGAGGTCTCTTCTGGGGTATCTTGCAGACCGTCAGTGCCTCTTCCCGGCTTCTGACCTCTGCAATAAGTCTCCCGGTTGTAACAATTATTGTTTTTGGTCATGTGAACTAGCGTCCCTCATGCCAACTGATATATACTGGGTATATCCTATAAACTATAATGGACGAGTTCTGGACAACTGTTAGTTTCCATCTTTTGAAATTTGGTTCTATCAAAATTGAACCCGCACTTACTTGTATGTAATAAGAGAGAAATATGACTAATTACCTACTTCTATTTACCAAAATTGTGAATTTCAAAGCTAGCTCAAATTTTGGTTTAAAATCTTCGAAATTCCAAAAGCTTTTTAAAGAACGATGCCTGTCAGGTAATTTAGTATTTCCATATGTTTGCTTCTGTTACATTTAAAACACAAGACAGGTCTCCATTAGAATTCCGTTTCGTGTAAGCGAGAACGGGTGATATTGTTAGGTCAAAGAAACCTTCGAATTTAACCGAAGCCAACCTGTCGGGGAACATTCTTTTTACTCCACATTTTATGTATTTTATTTTGAAGTCTTTAAAAAGATGTGTTTTTCATCAAGAATATTGTTGTTGCTTTTAAATGGAGCTTTTGTGTGTCAACCGCTATATCACCAAATAGCATAAAAATGGAATATTATGTATTTTTTACTCCCTCTTATACTGTTGCAATATAATGGCCGTCTTCCTAATTCTCTTCCAGTGTTTTGTAATTGATATGGGATTTTCTTCTTCTTCTCCCGGGCAATAATCATTCCCACATGATGGTGGGGTCTGCCTTTTGTATTTTACGCCACAACTCAGCTCTGTTTTGTGCATCCTCAGGGGTAGCTTCCCAGCTCCTCATATCTTGACTCACAACCTCACGTCATCTTCGTTTGGGTCTCCTTCGTGAACCCTACTAAGGACTTCAAGGGCGTGTGCCCTGTTGCCAATATATTTTGGCGGTCTCCTGCTTACATGCCCATACCATCGCAAGCTGCTCTCTTGGATTTTTTCCACACTTGACTTCCACGTATATATGTATTTCTGATTTTGTCTAGTTTAGTGACCCCGCACATCCATCTTAACATTTTCATCTCTGCTGTTTCCATGGCACGGACATGTCTAACGGAGGTGTTCCAGGTTTCCGACCTAAAAGTGAGAACTGGGCGTTCGACACTTTTATAAAACAGGCCCTTCAGTTTGACTGGCATCTTATTTTCACATGTGACGCCATGACCACGCGCCACTTCATCCAGGAAGCTGCTATTCTATGCTGGACATTGGTGTAAAGATCTCCTTTCGTTCGTATCATAGTCCTAAATATTTGTATTGAGTGCATATTTCAATTTGTTGGCCATTGATGTTAATCGGCGTGGATCTGTGCTTGAGTCATTTGGATATATGATTTCTTATGGTTGGTAAGAACGCTTTGTTTGTCACTGATTTTTATTATTAGCCAAAATTAAAGAGAGATGAGTTGGAATAACAGGAAATATAATCCGTCTATCCCTGACAAACTAACACTTTATAGGAAAGATAAAATGGCATGGATATTTTTTTTGTATTATTAACAAAGACAAATATTATTAATCTATTCTCAATTTATATCCCGTAATTTCCAGGTCCATCTTCCATTTGATTATACTGCCATCAAAAAGCTTTCTGCGCCCATTATGAGGCGCTTTTCATTTTACATTTTTGTTTCTATGAATTTGATGTTCCTCATAAGTAGTCTGTGGAAGTATGTGTGAGTATCAAATACAAAACACAACAGCAGTGTTTGTAATGATTTTTTTTTATTGATTTTATATTTTTTATGCATAATTTCAAAAAAATATTAGCCTTCGCCGCTCTTTCTCTATATAACTATAAGTGTGCGAAATTTCATACTCGTTTGCCAGTCTCATCCACCTTTTTCCACCCACAGCTGCAATGTCATCGGCCTATCTCTTCTGAGGCCTGCCGACACTTGCCGATTTTCCCATGGTCTCCATTTTAGCACTCTTTGAGTCCATCTGTCATCATCCTGTCTTGCCACATGACCCGCCCATTGCCACTTAAGGCTAGCAACCCGATCCATGACGTCAGTCAATTTTGTTCTTCGTTTCTTATTTTATCTCGAAGACTGACGCCGAGAATACTTCTCTCCATGGATCGTTGCGTGACTCTCAGCTTGTCTGCGTTTTTTCTAGTAAGGGTCATTGTTTCCAGGCCGTACGTCATTCAACACGTGTACCCTAATGGAAATATGATGATAAAACGAGCCGAGGACCCAATTTTTAATAATGTCAATCAAGTGATATAAAGACCACGACAACTCGAGTTTTGTATCATTGTACAGCCGTTTGTAGTGATGGACGAATGTCTTGACGCAATGCAATGTTTGATCCGACTCAACCTATCATTCCACAGCACATATTTGGTTTTCCCCACTCACTATCACATTTTGGAGCTCCATTTAGCAGGGTGGATTGATAGTGAATGGGGGGCCTAAGATATGAAAGTGCACGCTTCAATAGCGTACAATAAGTCTGATATGCACCCTGAAGTACATCACAAAGATGATGTAGAAAGCAACAAAAGACACTAGAGATGCAAACCATAGAAGCGTATCTCATGCCCACTATTCATACCAGGTGGATGACTGCGTCTTTTTGCATAAGCAAACATACTTCAGTCTTATGCGTTTGCACCCATCTATAATATAAAAGAAAGTGTCGGGTCAGTGCGAACACTTATAACTCGACATCGACTGAATAGATTTTTATCATTATTGATTTATTACATTCTTCTTAGCTCCCGATAACAGAATAACTAACAAAAATCGAAAAATAGATAACAAATAATACAAAATATAATAGAAAAGTTAGTATGGAACATATTTACTGACAACAACGCCATCTGGGAAAAATTCCATAACAACACAATTTTTATTTACTTGAAAACTACTTATTGAGTTTCAAAACATTGGTACGCATTTTTTTTTTTATCTTTCTTCAAGCTTTCATAAATTCTTTCAAGCTTTCATAAATAGCTTTTGAACATTCAAACGTATATTTGTATACCTAAATACAGATTCTAAATCAATAGTGAGAACTACAACAGGACAACGTCTGCCGGGAAAGCTAGTATATCATAATAGTGTTGATTTGAATAAATGTTTTTAACATTTTGTTTTGCAGCTTCGAATCGAAGTAAACGACCTCGTAGCCTACTTTTGGAGTCCGAGGCACAGTGCGAAACGATTCAAATTCAAAATACGCTACTTGACTACTTAAATTTACGAATATCGCGATCGATTCGTAACCGCAATGTATGAAGGTGTCTAGGACCCCAAATTGTCGAAATGTTAAAAAAATTAATGCAGTAAATTTTGTAAATCTGCAAAGAAATCAGAAAATCTATATACCTACTCATGAAATATATTAAGTCATATTATATTTAGCTACTTGAACGTGACCTTTTAACCCCAATACTTGTATGCTGCTTACTCCATAAATTGGAGTATGCAAGACTACAGCCGGCAATGAGAGATGTCCGAAAAATAAGGTTCACTAGGTGTTAGTTTGGCAGTCAAGATAAGTATAAGTAAAGATAAAAAAAAATGTTTTTTTTTTTGTGTGCAAAAAGCCATTCGGCGACTGCAATTCATTCTCAACTGACAGAAGTGTGGCGAAGAAAGACCAGATTACGTGCCCGTGGCAAACAGATTGGGAAACTTATTTTAGAGACAACCCTCGTACAAAATATAAAAAAAAATTATTTAATTTTAATAAATCAACAGATGTATTAAACCTATGTACCTACCGGAAACGATTCTCTTTCAACGCCCTCATACTTAAGGAAAATATCAAGGATTTTAGAAATTAAATATATTATCTGTAAAATAAAAGAAATTCGGGCTAGTGCGAACACTTATAACTCAAGATCGGCTGAACAGATTCTTCCGATGTTTTATTTATTGGATTTCTCTCCGCTCGGGATAACAGAATAACTATTAAAAAGTTGAAAAATGCGTAAGAAATAATATAAAACATGAAATTAAAGTTAGTATGGAACTGATTTTCAGCGACGCCAACGCCATCTATGAAAAATTCTATAACAACAAAATTATTGTTAACTTAATTCGTATTGACATTAAAAATATTCGTACGCAGATTTTTGAAGAATTTTTTTCGAGCTTTCAGAAATAATTTTTCAACATTCAAACATATTTTAAGCGTAGTTATTTTTGTATTAATTACAAATGCATAGTAAGAACTACAGGACATCGTCTGTCCGGAAAGTTAGTAAAGAATAAAAATAACCTATTTTGTGATTGAATAATATATTATAATAATATATTATGTTTAACAGCTTAATAATCTTCGAAAAGAAATTCAATCTAATCTTTTCGACAGAATCTCTCATAAAGGAAGACCCTTATCTTGATATCTGTGAGCCAATAGGCTTCTTCGAGCCAGCATTTCGGATTTCAAGCAGCGCTCACTCGAAGGAAAGAGATTCTTTCGAAATTTAATTGAAAGAGCTCTCTCGAAGTATGAATATCGATTTTCAACATTTTCATTCATGCCTATATTCAAATTTCTTGTAATGGAAATGGTCAAATTATGTTGTAAGTAGATATACATCTCAATGATACTAATACATAATTTGACCTTTGTCAAAAACGCTCTACTGGTATTCGAAAGAAAAGTACTGACGAAAATCTTCGGTCCTTTGTGTGATAATGGAACTTGGAGGATCAGATACAACTATGAACTGGAAAATATTTTCGGCGGACCCAACATTATGAAATGTATAAAAATACATCGACTTCGATGGTTGGAGCATGTTCAGCGAATGGAGGATGACAGAACTCCAAGGAAGATTCTTAGTACAAAACCAGAGGGGAGACGTAGTGTGGGAATACCAAGGCTGAGGTGGATGGATGGCGTGGAGGAGGATGTCATGGCAATGGGGGTGACTAAGTGGAGGAGGCGGGCGATGGACAGGGGAGAATGGCTGAGAGTTCTGGAGGAGACCGAGGGTCTCAATGGGCTGTGGTGCAAATGATGATTATGATACATCTCAATGAAAAAGAAAATATGCCGCTCTACCTACATCACATATTATTTTTTTTATATTTTTTATATTCGCGAATAAAGTTGTCATGGAAATTATTCTTGTTATAGCTTATTCCCTGTTTTATTAGTAGCACTTTTGCGCATTCTGTGTGTATTCGAAGAATAACGTTCTATTAGTATAGCTTAGGCATAGCATTTCCGCGAATAACCTAATCATAAAGAAGTATGTGCGAAGATAGAAGATATAAAACAAACAGAAAAGTTAAAGTCAAAACAAGCCAACATTTCAAGCTTATCTTTCGATGTTGTGGAGTTTCTTTTGTCTTATTATTATATTGTTATTACCGCAAGTTTCCCCATAAATAAGTTCGGCAGAGAGTGGAGAGCGGCACGGAAATTACCAAAATACAAAAGATTTAAACACGTGTTGGAGAAATTATTATTGTTGATCACATAACAGCGTTAAATGATCTCGTGAAACTTAAGAGAATTATCACCCCGAACCCCTTCTGCCTTGCCTTTCTCATCGACCACTTCTAAATTAAATTAACAATTCTAACTAAATTTCTTTTCTTCCCAAGTATCTTCAAATTTGAGAGCACAATTGTGTATAGCCTCCATTTATAAACCAAATTCAAGTGCAGTGAAACACAGCATTTCAAAAATTGGAAAAGAGAATGTTTTGATTCGGTTATATGTAAATCAAAAGAATGGGTTCATAGAGACGTTCATAGAGACGTCGTGGGCCTATTATATTGCTGCCGTCTTAAAGGAGGGCCAAGTCAGGAGTCCAAAGAATATAGGAGACAAAACAATGTATGCGGAACATTATGCTCTTGAATGAAGCGAAAGAGGAAAAATGAAAAGGAAAGAAATGGAAGTACTCTCTGCCTGCTCCGGGATACGGCGTGATGGGTAAAACATAAACAATGCTGAATCCCAATCGGTTTTTTGGCCTGATTTTTTTTTTAATTATCAGTCGTGAGTGAATCAAAACAACTCTGCATTTAAGCGTTGATCTAATATACGAGTATAATGTTCACCCCATTCTTGGATAGCAAAATTTCACTTCTTATGCCCCTACCACACGCTCCGTCTTACCTGTGGTAGCAGTGTCAACACGGACACTGCTACCACACGACACAGGTAAGACGGACGCAAGCCTCATTTCCTCCTCGCAACCGTGCAGCGAGGACAATACTTTCTTTTGCAAACCGTTGGCGTCGAAATAATGTTTCCAAACTATTTTTTTTTCTGCTGTGTTTTTATATCTATATATTATGTAGAACAAGGCGTAAACGAACAATGTGGAAAAAATTGTTGTTTTATAGTACATATTTCCAAATGATAAATGTAAATATCGATGTAAAAATATCAACATATTTTTTAAATAATTGATATAAATCGTGGATATTTTTTATTATGGAAATATCGATATTCTATATTTATTTCTGAATATCTTAATAGGTAATTGCACTTTTGGGTATAAAATATATAATCATATTTTTTAGTCTACATGCATCGATAATTTGTGAAAATATCGATAGATATATTTTTTTCCTATTGATCATCCATAGGTTATTTTTATCTCTAATTCAATGACAAGATATGCGATTAAAATATATAAAACAAAAATAATAAAATATTTTCTATAATATATCTTTCCCTTTCAACTCCTTTCTCAATTTCTCATATGCAGTATTCTGTATATTTCTGTCAATAGTACTTAGATTTGATTATCTATAGATCAGGTAGATATTTTTTAAATTAAATAATTCGATAGCATATTCGCGATTATAATAACGCAGGTCTGCCATTTCCGAATGTTCAACGTCGACTGATCAATTGCGGCAGTACTGCGGCTGGCGTGGCATGTCAGGTAAGACGGAACTCCCAACCACACGCTCCGTCTTACCTGACATGCCAGGCTTGCGCAGGTAAAATTTCAAACAAGACGACAAGCCGTCAAGCCGCGCCACCGAGTTTGTGCGGTGTACAGTTTTACCAACCACACGCTCCGTCTTACCTGACAAGCCAGGCTTGCGCAGGCAAGACCACAGGTAAGACGGAGCGTGTGGTAGGGGCATTAGAGTGCGTTTATACCAAAAGAACGCAACGTCTGTCGGGAAAGCTAGTCTATAATAAAAAAGAAAGTCGGGTTAGTGCGAACACTTATAACTCGAAATTGGCTGCACAGATTTCTATTATGCTTGCTTTATTGGATTCTTCTTCGCTCCGGATAACAGAATAACTAATAAAACACGGAAAAAAGGGATAGAAAATAATATAAAATATAATAAAGTTTTTGTTAAGTACCTACTTATTCTTATCTTGTAATATACCTTATAACTTATAGATCAATGGCCAAAATCACTAGAATTCGGGTGAAAGGCCTTAATAAAAAAATGAAAGTTAATATGGAACGGATTTACTGACAACAACGCCATCTGTGAAAAATTCCATAAAAAAAAAACACAAATTTTATTTACATTTGCTTTGACATTGAGTTTCAAAACATTTGTACGCAGATTTTTGATAGAATTTCTATCGAGATTTCAGAAATATTTTTTACATTTTTACATATAAGTACATATAAATTACAAATTAGAAATCAATATTCATGTTAAGGACTACAGGACAACGTCTGTCGGGAAAGCTAGTTTTTAATAAATTCCAAATCTTAGGAAGTCAAATTTCGTTTTGCAGGTTGTAATGAGAACGCGGCTGATTTGAATTTCAAAAGCTGGTAGGTAGTATTTATGTATTATTATGTATTTTGTAGATGTAGGTACCTATATCTTATGTTTGGCTCTGCTAATATTTTATGCATGTCGTATTTCATTCTACTTTCATTATTCAAATCACCGAGGTGACGTCATTATAAATCTAAAAATTATTCTATACGACTCCTCTACTAGATTAAACAAAGGCCTGTAATACTATAATATGCACTACTAAAAGCTGGAATTTTTTTTGAGTATTGTAACTGATTGCACTGATACTTAATGAGCCTACTACTCTTGTATAATACGAGGGTTGTCCATAAAATAAGTTTTCGGACAAGATCACTGTTTCATTTTTCGCTGCATTTTTCTAGTTTTAGCCAGCCTTTAATTCGTTTGAACAATGGCACGGTTCCTAATATATCAATGTTTGTTGATACATTATTATCTGATGTACTTCACCAAAGTTTCCATTGTGTTTGAATGACCCGTTAAGTTGCTGAATGAAATTTCAACGAGGAAACCAAAATTGATGGCAAATTCAATATCCACTTACAAACGACTCTGTTAATTCCCAGAATTAATTTAAGCGGCTGGCGATTTAGTAGATGGGTTGATGAGAAAGAGAATATTATTATGCCTTTTCGCTTTACATTATTATCCAATAAACGAAGCGGAAACGCTCGTCCTCTCCGCCTTGCCTTCCATCCTCGGTTCCCCTTTCCCACAGCATATCCATCACCGGCTTCCATCAGGACGATCCACCCAGTTGGTTCTATCACCACATCCGGTTGAACGCTAACAATATACCAACAATGAAGATATGATTTTAGATATTTATTTCAAGAAAAGATTTAAATATTGTCTTAATTTTGATACAGGATACAGCCTCTATAAGGTAGAAGTATTATTTTCAAGTAATCATTCAGTCGGATTTTGAGCAATTTTTTAGAGCTTTCACTGATGTGCTGGCCAAATCCACAGTTACTAATTGGAACCATACTAACCAACAATAAAATATATACTATACTAACGCATATATGGTTTGGCCCTGGCAAACGGTCGCCAAACAAATAGCTTATGCACTGGGTTCCTAGGGAGCGGCCGTCTTCAGCGGCTTTGTTTGTTTGGAGGATGATCAGGCATCAGAGGAGGATAGATATCGTATGGGAGAAGACAATTTATATAAATATCGTAGCACAAAAGGTGCTTTTTTATCATTTCCCCTAATTCACGCCATCTACCGTTCTTCATCTGCGTTTTTTCTGTATTCTTTATTTTTAACATTAAATATTGTTTCATGATTACGTACGAAATCTATTAAAATTTCCTCATCTTCACTTCTCGAGATAGAGTTGGAACTCATTTTGTGCAGCCCAACAAAGAAACTAAAAGCAAGAATAGATATTTTAATAAATAAAATAATTGAGTGTTATCAATGAAAGCGTTCACGAATCATCTGACACTGAGAAAACGGCGGCCGTTTTTTGAAAATAACGACCAAAATTCAATGCATAACTTATAGGATCCTAAAGCCAAAATCTTGCAATAGAATGGTTTTAAAGATTTTTGATCAACGACTAACGAATAGTTAAAAAACGTTTGCTTTAACCTTAGATGACATGAAGAGCATGAGAAAAAAAAGCGCTCTTACGTCCATCTCGCATTGGTTTTATCGAAAGTCTCTTGAAGTGTTCGTTTTGATGAAGTCTCACATGCATCATGCATTTTAAAGCTTTTAGGCTGTAGCTTCGCGAACTGTACAAAGAAACTCTCTAGCATCTATCGGCAGCAATCCACCGAAATCGTTTCGTTGATATATCCTGTTTATATCCTCGCGGATTGAAGACTGGATTTGTCCTAATAACATAGTATGTTATGGATATTAGGTATATGGATTTATTGTTTTGTTATTATTGTATACTGTGTGTTCATAACTTCTCTGCTATAGTTTTATATGAATGTTTTTCAGAATGATGAACCCAAGCGTCCTGTAAAGGACCTACGGGAGATATTGTAAAATTAATAAATAGGTAATCAAACCAATGTATTGGGAAATAATCTCAAGAGACAATGAGTCTATCATATCTTGGACAACAGAGCTGACAAACGTGGTTGTAAGCCCACTGCTCTGTTGTCCAAGATCTGATAGACTCATTGTCTGTTGAGATTATTTCCCAATACATGCGTTATGTTGGTGTTTACCTCTGTGAGAGAGAATTGTTTGATCCGTTTTGCAGTGCACGAATCCACAACGGAATCGATCAGTCAAGGTTTCTGCTCTGTAGACATCCCAAAACGTCAAAAATTTACATAAAAATGGAAATTGTAGCATAATTTGAATACCATCCAACTTGATAAATGAATTTTCTTCCGATAAATCTTCATGAAAAAAGCCTGCTTCGAAGCAATAAATAATTCTTCGAGCTTACTGTATATTACAATACAGTGCTGGAGGCTTTGCAGTATAATTCACTCTGTACAGAATCTTGAATTGTACATAAACGGTAGAACGCAATGAGACTGTCACAACTCACAATTAATAAATAACAAAACAAGCCATTGAACTTAAAAAATATAAGTTTAAGTCTGACAATCATCTAAAGAATATTAACAGAACTCATAAATTTTTGTCTTTAGTAAAGTTTTTCAAAATCTCTATGGATTATAAGGTAATGATGGTTAATGATCGGCAATTTAAAACTTAACGTATGAAAAAACCCAAATTTGGTAGGTACATATAAATACTGCATTAACGAAATCACTACGCAAAATATGTGGAAAAAAGATAATTGATAAGGTGACGAATAATAATATTAGAAGGTTAATTTGAAAAAAATTTAGGTATTGTGGACATGTAGAGAGAAAGAATGAAAAAAAAATCTCATTTTTGATGAATCAAAGTTAACAAAAATACACTTTTGACGTCTATCACAGAAAACAAAGCTTGTGTTGAGAAAGAGGAAGATAGTTGGCAACACTGAGATCGGGCCCATGACCTTCAGAACAAAAATCTGGCTCTAAATAATAATAATCTACATAATAATTCAGAAATGTTTGTTTTTTTATTTGCCTTTGACAATTAATACTTTTACCTTATATGTGAACATCACGCTCAAAATACAAATGCTACGTCAGATATTAATATGCCCAGAGCCGCACAAAATGCTGGAGAAGGTTCTTAAATACAATTTACTGCATTAACTTTAATAATATATTTAGAGCTATTTAAAAAACTCTATTTTTTTAGGATCTTCATACAAATTTTTCAAAAAGACAGTAAGTCATATTTTGGAAACAAAATTACTCACGTAAACGTTGAATGGAATCTTGGTATTACGGTATGAAAATATAATAAAATAATTGTAGATTGATTTGTTATACATATAAATGTTATTCAAATCTTATTATTCTCAATAAATAAAGATTTAATGAAAAAATTTGCAGTTTGATTTTGACCTTTGACAGGTACAAATCACCCTCTATGGGTGGAATGCCTAATTAATGATCAAAGTAGGGAATGTAGCTAAGATTCAAACCACAGAGCTCTCTATGAAAACTTGCAAATTATGTCGGTAGGTTCGTATAATATTATGAGGTCGGTAAAACAAAAATTGTAAAAGTGTCATTCTTCTTTTTCTGTGCTTATGTCAGTTATAGAGGTTTGTTAAGCAATGGGAAGCTAGACTAGAACCTATTTAATTACCTACCGACCAAGCCTGACAATCGGAATCAAAAACGTAAAGCAAGACGGGTATAAGCTAGTGATTCAATTTTTTAAACTTGTTCTGTATCAAAAAGTTTGACGTAATAAAAACTAGATTATGAGAAGAAAAAAGAATTCATTGTTTTACGAAATTCACAACGTATCTTATTTACTTTTTATTTTTTTTTAATGAATCTGTGCTCACTCAAAGTGAACACAAATACACTCCTTGACTCTTTCACAGTAAGCTACTGAAAGCTTGTGTCGTGAAAGAGGAAGATGGTCGGCACCTGGGATCGAACCACGACGTCCGCAGTACGAAAGTACTTTCGTTCGAAAGGTTCTTTTGAGAATAAAGAGTAAATAATTTATGAAAAAAATATATTTAAATGCATACAAAAGAAGAAAAGATGACACTCTTGGAAATTTAAAACCAAAAAAAAATAGCTCTGAGAGATGTAATGAAAATACAATTAAAAAAATTTAATTGTATTAAAATAATATATTTTTTGTGTTGTGACGATCCTCTTACCGATATGCGCCTATATTGTTGTGGTGTTGTCTCCCATCCCACCATTCCCAAGCGTGCGATCAGGGGGAGATGAACAGCCTACATACGGACATACACGGCGGTTGTTTAGTTAATCCGGATCTGTCAGACAACTTCCTGAATAAAATCTGAATTTCCAGACAAAAAGTATCGGGTTATACATTCGGGAAGCTCCATTATGTCAAACATTGACATATTAACAAGGTTTGGGACTCCTACCTTATTTTATTTATTTTTACAGAAGGTAGAAGGTAGGTTTTATTTTACAGAAAAAAATATTTGCTAAAGATAACACAGCGTTTTTATTTACAAAACAATGTTGAGACATCTTATTCTGGCTCCTATACCAAGATCTCAATATATAAAAATGGAGCCCTATTTATTTTATTTTATTTTATTAGGAAAATACTACTAAAAATTTATAGTTAAATCTAAATATAAAAGAATGACGGGTTAATGCGAACACGTATACTTAACTCAAGATCGGCTGAACAAATTTTTAACATTTTTTGTTTATAGGATTGGATGGAAGTAATAAAGAAAATAATATAAAACATAATATTAAAGTTATTATGGAAAAGATTTACTGATAACAAGACCATCTGTAAAAATTCCATAACAACACAATTTTTATTTACTTGATAACCATCGAGTTTCAAAACATTGGTACGCTTTTTATATAGAATTTCTTTCAAGCTTTCATAAATATTTTATTTAACATTCAAACATATTTTAAACGTATTTAGATATGTATTAATTACAAATTCGAAATCAATATTCATAGTAAGGACTACAAGACAACGTCATAAAATATAACTTATAAAATAGTTACATAGAAAATAATAAAGAAACTAAAATTACTACTTACTACCTAATTTTTGAAGACAATATTTTATACTAATTAATTAATACAATGATAACAGCTACATTCACTTAAAATCATTAAGGGTTGCGCCCTCCCATACCCCTGGATGTTTCAGGAACCTATGTTCTCATTTCATCCATGCAGACTTTATAAGCCAAAAAATAAAGTAGACAAAAAGTGCAAGGTTTGAGAATAAAGTCGGAAGCACTTCATCTGACGCGCCAAGAAGAAAAGAAAGAAAAAGATCCTTGCAACAAATTATTCATTTAAGTGCAAATTAAAGAAAATCTTCAGATTGAGTTGACATTAAATTGCGGAAGTTCACTCAAAATATAAAATCAAAACCCACGAGTGCAACACAACATCGGAAATGTGGGAAAGGGTCCCACAACAATGCAGCACTGAAATTATCTGAACGCGGTCACGAAAAAGCAAGATTACCATAGCATCGGCGTTCGATCAACACCGACAAGAAAAGTATATCATCATAGCAACACCCACAAATAATTGACACCAGCAAGGCTTTTCTGTTGGTCATCGCATCACAATTTCGCTAATTCATTTTTTATTTGTTCTATTATTGTCAGAAAGAAGAAAATTCTATGTTGTGGAACTTCATGTTCTTGGTCGAAGCTAAAGATAAGAATAAATGGAAATCCGTACTCTCTGTCTACAACCTCTGAAATACGGAGTAACGGGTAAAAAAGTAGAAAATTCTTATAAAATAAAAAATAGTAAAGTTTCGCGGATTACTTATAATTTAAGAAAAGATCTTAACGAATATTATGTAACAACTAAAAACTTTAAGAATTCATTACTGATGTTCGATTTTTGAATGGAACAAACCACTACGGGCTTACGAGCGTCTTCTAATGTCATTTCGAAGGCTGGCTTAGTGTGATCACTTTATGTTAACAACGTTCGCCATTAGGTGGTAATGTTTAACTCTCCAAAACTCCTAATCATGAGAATTCTCAACATGTCGAAAAATCTAATGTGTGCAACAAGAAGATATTTAATAATGTTTAATGAAATATAGAGATAAAAGTTGGAAATTTTAGGGAACAAGAGAGCAACCAAATTTAAAGACTGCGGCTGCTGTCATGTATTTGGCGCCAGGATATGACTATATCAAATTTAGGAAAACTTAACGTAGGTTCCTGACCTTCTTAATACTTTTGACATGAACTTTTCTATTTTTGAATTTTAATCATTGACGTTGGACAAACTGTCAGTTGATTGGTAAAACATAGTTGGTGCGATTGTCAGAATGTGGCCTGGAAAATAGTTTAAAACCGATGCATGACATCGGAATTAAAGTATAGTGGTTAAAAAACGGTGAATATAAATAAAAATATAATAATAATAATTATGGGCTTACTATAAAACATCTTAACTACGAGCCCAGCTTACTTGGCCATCTTCTTCATCACCCTCGCCTTAGTCCCATTATTTGGGATCAGCTCTCTTTTGACCTATTTCGCCAAGACTCTATCAAACGCTATCTCTAGCTCCGCTTCGCATAACTTGAAGTCCCTCTTGATGCTCGACAACCTTGTGGCGGATGGTCTGCCTGGTCTCCTGACTGGAGTTTCGACGTCCATAATAGCTCCTGGATCATGTTGTTCTGTGGTCGCCTCATAACATGCCCATACCATCATAGCCTGTTTTCTATCTTTTTGGTTATGGGAGCTTCCTCGAACATGGACATTTCTCAACAAACTTGACCATAGTCTTTATAAATGCTCCGAATTCATTGGCGGCTCTTGCTTTGAAAACCAGGTGAAGTGGAAAAAATCGAGCTTAAACGGGTTTTAATAAAATATTTCACACCAGATTCGCTGAATACTGGCTGAAATAACGACTCAATCAAAGACAAGATTTTAGATATAACAAATACATATCTTAGAGTTTTTTTCTAACCATCTTTTAATCCCTTATCTTATTGTAATATTACTCCCTGTTTTCTATTACTTTTATTCTGCAGATTAAAATCTCTTTTCAGTGAAAATCTTCTGCGAGTGAGTGAGGTTGGAAAATATAAAAGGGATGAAGATATTTTCAACATTTTGTTAAAAAGGATATCTGATTTTGAGGACGAGAGTCGAGAGTGCGCACCTATAAATTCTACTAAAGACTGAAGTCGAAGTAATTTATCTTATCGTAGACAAGAGACGAATGACGTCCAACACGTTTCTCCATTAAGTTTCTTTCCTACAGAAGAAGTTAGAATATGGATTTATTGCACAGCTTTGAACCGAAAGCCTAAATTTCTATTTTTTATATTTATACAGAGATTTCTCTTCTGTATTTATAGTTTTTAAATCATCTGACCCTTAAAAATTGTTAATTGTAATAACCACTTAAATGAGGTAGTCAACGACACCTGTGAAATTCGGTCAGAAACAACATATTATTGTTGTCATGCACTATGCGTATTAAAAATACACCCAGAACACTGAGGAACAGGGTTGCCAGGTTTTTTTCCAAAAATATACCGAACCGCGCGGTTTTCCACTTGGTATCCGAAAAGATGAAAGTTTCCCAAAGAAGATAAAGGTCATTCTCAAAATTTGCTATATCAAAGTAGAAATTTACACTAAAAAAAGGTCATTCCCGAAATTTCCCACCCCGAAACTTGAATTTTTTTCTCTAAAAAAAAGGTCATTCTCGAAATTTGCTAGCCGGTAAAGCTATGAATTCACTACAAAACTGACAAAATCATTCCGAAATTAAAAATACCGAACATTATCTATTTGTTTCATACCGAACATGGGTCAAAAATACCGAACACCTGGCAACCCTGCTGAAAAGGCAGTGTTCGATTACCCTTGGGCCATACATACACATATCTCTGCAGTGGTGTGTAAGTTCTGTTTGCAAATACACTCACGGGTGTACCCAGGAGTTGTCAATTTTGCGCAGGTCTAAAAGGTTCCTTTCAGTCCTACAGCCAAGATTTTTTGAGCATCGAATCGATAATCGTAAACATTAGTTGATAATAAACACTAATCTACTCACTTTATAAAAATCCACAAGGCACTCGAAGGCTGAAACGACATTGAAAGGATTTCACAGTCATTTTGTGGAGAAAAAGGGACTTCCACACAAACATTGGATAATGTTTATGAGAGTTAGAAGCATCCTGGTGCGCATTTTACGCAAATAATCCGTCAAATTCTTCAGCTAAACTCGCAACAAACAAGATCAAGCAAGACTAGGTTAAATAGAGAGTAATTTAGCAGCCAAATTAAACGCTACTCAGCAAGAAATCTTTCAAACTATATGAGAGTAGAGTTTATTAGTGAGAAATGTCATTTTTGTTGAAACTAATTCGTATTATATACAAATCTACGGTATCATTATATCTACAATGTAAAAAAATGTCGAGTAAGTGCGAACACTTATAACTCGAGATCGCCTGAAAAGATTCTTCCCTGTTCCATTTATTGAATTCTTCTCCGTTTGGATAACAAAATAACTATTAAAAAGTTGAAATATAATATTAAAATTAGTATTGAACGGATTTCTTGCGAAGCCAACGCCATCTATGAAAAAATCTATAACAACAAAATTGTTGTTTACCTGACAACCATTGACATTAAAAATATTGGTACGCAGACGATGGATTTTTATTTCGAGCTTTCAGTAATATTTTTTTTAAACAAGCAAACATATTTAAAACGTATTTTTGTATAAATTACAAATTTGAAATCGATATTCATAGTAAGGACTACGGGAAAGCTAGTTTTCTATAGATCCAACTAATAAATTTAGGCTTCAGTCGCATCAATTTAAAAGTTTCATACATTTATTTATTTCTACCATAATTGTTCACATCTCAAACAAGAGAAGATCATTAATATCAAATAAAACCCAAAAGCCAGGTTAAATTTATTCAGTCCATTAAAACAAAATACAATACGCACAAAATACGTGGCGTAATATAATATTTCGTTCTTTTGAAAGATTCTGAAACGGGTATATGAAGAATACAGGATTCGTCCCTGCCCTAAAGAAAATGCGTAACGAGTTTTTGAGTTGTCGTGTTTTTATCTCGTGCTTTTGTTATCTGATCCCAGAGGGATAAATTAATCTCATAAAATAATAAGGCGGTAAGGATATGTCACGTCTTATCTCGGGTTAAAGGGGATTGTAAGGCCTTTGACGTATAATGTACGGTTACGTTCGTTTCGGTTTCGTTTACGGCTATTTTCGGTCACTGCCGACAAAATTCAATAATCTATTTTGGTCGAATACAAATAGAAGCGAAAAATTTACCGAAAGCGACCGAAAAATTACCGATCCGAACCGAATGGAACCGAGTGTGAAATAGGCCTTAGAGAAGCTTCACCCGGACGGTCCCACGCAAATCCCAGGTTAAGTTGAACAACTTTCCAAATTTCATTATATCCGGGTTTTTTTTCTATTTTTCCTCGAACAAGTTGGCGTAGCTATTTTACGCATGAGAACACGACTTATCCCAGGTAATTAAAATAAGCGAATGCGAAGCGTTTGTTAGAATTTGCATCATTTTTGCTTTAATGATGTTTTAAATTAATGCTTTATACATATAATTCCAAATTTTTAATTTCGACTTTAAAATCTATCTTTCCAATTGACCACTACGTACTCCGCAAAAAAACCGCATTGAGTCTTTTTAAGATAAAACTTTTTAATCCATAGGTATATATTATTGTGTACACGTATATTTTTTTGT
Organism: Mystacides longicornis; assembly: GCA_963576905.1. NCBI lineage: Eukaryota > Metazoa > Arthropoda > Insecta > Trichoptera > Leptoceridae > Mystacides > Mystacides longicornis. The sequence continues at coordinate 6,520,980 of OY756434.1, forward strand.
TTTAGGTAAAATATGTGTAAAAAGATTAGAGAAAAGCCACAATTTGTATCCAACATTACCACATCCACTACATCTGCAAGTATCTGTTGGTGTTTCGACGTCTACTAACTGTACTAACCGTCTAGTGCTGCTGTTTCGACGTCTACTAACTGTACTAACCGTCTAGTGCTGCTGTTTCGACGTCTACTAACTATACTAACCGTCTAGTGTTGCTGTTTTTACGTTTACTATACTGTCTATTGTTGTTATTTTGACATCAACTGTACTAATCGTCTAGTTGTGCTATTTCGAGGTCTACTATAGTCTAGTCCTAGTCCGTCTAGTCATCCTGTTTCGATGTCTACTGTACTTACCATCCAGTGTTGCTGTTTCGAGGTGGAGGTGGAGACCCAAAGAGTGCAGTCGGTAGGTCTGCCCTTGAGCAGGAGTCGTCGATTCGATACATCCTCCACGGGGATTTCCCCTCCTCCCATGAAAATTAAAAGAAATGTTACGTTTACAAATTTCGTCAAGATGCATTTTGTTTTCATCATCGATTTATTAAAACCTGTTAAAAAATTCTTAAAATCGCTTTCTGTAAGACTAAAACAGTTAATGACGAAATTGTGAATGAACAAATACCCCTGTGAAAATTAGAGTAAAAAATTCGTCCCTATTGTAGGTTGTTGGGGTAAATAGGACCGATGTGGGATTATACAATACAAGTGTCAGTGTTCCACTATCGAGACATTTCCGTTTTCCACAATTCAAAGAACCCCTCTTGGACGTAAATAACTTCAATAGCGGCCTTTAAGACCAAACAGATAATACTTTTTGTATAGGATAATAGTATGCGATATCTCGTTGTCATTTCGTGAATTCTTTCATTCAACAGTTTTTAAAATATTGTTCATTCTTATCGCTTAGAATAGTGTGTTTTCTATTCAGAAAATCTGTCTTTCTGAGTGTGCATTTAAACCAACCGAACATAGAGCATAGAGCCAGAGCTGGAAGTAGATTAGAGTATATTTTCTTGATCGTTGATACGGACACTAATCTGTCATCACCCACTTATTAGTTTTTGCTCGTTGTTGTTTCCATGGTGTCCAATATCAACCATAAAAGAAATAATGATTTCTAGATTCGAGATATGTTCTATTAGTGTACAAAAACGAACACCTATGTTGTTTTGTTCTCAGTTTGACAATTTCTAAATTAATGTAAACAACATTTTTGAAAAAATAATCAACAATCGGTAAGTCTTTTTTTAATAAAATTTTTAACCGTATTTATGCAAATGGTACTATTCTATACATATATGTTATAGCAGACCCCAGCGGAACTTAATTCTTGAATCATTCTTTACCAGTCAACAGGTCCCGTCCAATCCGAAACAGGATTCAATTTTGAGTAGAAATTTCAAGTGAAAAAAACACACTGATTATTTCTGACCCGACCGGGAATCGAACCCGGGACCTCTTGGTTTGACGTCAAGCCGATATATGCCAGCTGGCTAACGGCAGCGTAACCTAACGTTTGAAATTTACAAAAAAAAAATCATGAATATTTGAGAAAATGGAATGATTTGTATGCAATATTATCACATTTATATTTTCAAGTATCTGCGACGATTAAAATTGAACGATAGGTAGAAATGTGTTTATACGTGATGCGAAGACAAAAATCATTATTAGTAAAGCAACATAGGTGTATAAGCGGATTTATTCCAAAGGGTCTTTCTAAGCATAGAAGTACCTACTGAAGTCTATTATCTGATATGATCTTAATCGCCATTAAAAATGACAAACAGACCTAAATGACATTAATTTTCGTGATAAATAATAAATATGGCGCAACGCTTTTCTTTTACGGCTCGTTTAATTCTGAGAATGTCCAGCTCAGCTACTCTAAAAGAAAAAACGTTACCAGAAAGAAACTTCACAGAAAGTAATTTAATGCTACAATGGATTAAAACTATGTTAGTTTTTTCGTCACTGAATCAGCAGAATTACAGAATTCCGTTAATTGAACAAGTGCCGTAACTAATGAAGAATTGATTTTCGTTTAATCAATATAAATAAAGGAGTCAGTTCGTATATATGTATGTATGTATGTATGTAACGTCCTTTATAGACGGCTAAACTAGGGATACCAGAAGTAAAGTAATACCCTCTATAGCGAGTCATAATACCAGTGGACGTTTAAGGCTATGAATATTTGGAAAATGTTATTTATCGATAAAAATATTAGATTTTTTCATAAATCTCCCATACAAATTAAGATTTTCATCCCGCCATTTTGTCAGAATCAGGTATCTTGAAACTGTATTTAAATCTCATTTAGTTGCACCGTCGCTACTCATGTACGGTTTTGTTTTAATCTACAATGCTTAAACTTTCTATTTATTTCAAAAAAATTTCCTCTATAGAAGTAAAAACATTGCAACAAAGTAAAACAATTTAGCTTATTTTACTTATGAAATGTCATCATATTCCTCCATATTGTGAAAATTTTGGGAGATTTAGAGTTGCCGTTGTAAAAAAAACTTGTGGAATATAATAAAAGAGGTCTGCATTAATATGTAGGTAATAATATTGAAATGCATTAATGAAGAAGGTAACTACAAAGAGTATGATTGAGTAGTTTCAGCGTGATGTGATAACGCATGAATATAACAACAACGTTTCATATTTATAATAATTAGAAGATAATATATAAGTAATAAATCAATTCTTCCTAAGCAGGAATAGCTTTATCATTCTGTTGATAAGTAGAATAATTCTCAGAAGATCAACGCTTTAATGGTAGAATGATCTCTGTGGGCTCCGTTGAAACCAGAATGAAAATGTCAAAGTTTGGACGATAATGGCTTGGAGAATATTCTTTTAGGTGGCATTTTGTGGTCTTCATAATTCAACCTAAAATAAATAAATAACATCAGAATACAATTTTTATAATGATTATGTATGCATGTTTAAGGGGGGAATATTATTTACTTTAATGGAAATTTATCATTTCATTAAAGACCACAGTTAATATACACATGTGTAAGTGAAATGAATGATTCATTTAAATTACTATAATAATTATTATTATAAGTATTTAACCTCATATTAAACATTTTTCCTGAAGGTATACTGTATAATGTTTGCAATAAGTATATTGTTATAAAATAAGTTTTTGTTACAAAATATAAGTACATTTAAGCAAAAAGAAAGTTGTGCAATTAGTTAAGTACCTACCTAATAAAAATAAAAGGAAACAGAATGCATTAATTGAATTTTGAAAAAGGAATTGTGGTTTTACCATACTATTTTGTTTGACGTCTATAAAAAGTTTGACGTTTGGCGATGACAACCACAGACAATAGAACAACCATAAGAGAGGACAGCAAAAAAAAACGCAAACGTAATGATTCTGTTTTTTTAAATCCTATTTTTATATTTCGTGTACAGAATGAAATACAAATAAATAAACACCTACTCTTTAATGATCTTTCGGATTATTTTAATATATTCGTTGTACATCAACAAGTTTGGAAAATACATTTATTGATTGAATATTTGTGATTATGGCAGGAACATTAGGACTATTAGGAGTGATATGTCAAAAAGAAGAGAAAGAAGATGCCATGAATAGCGAGCGCATCTCTTCTGTCTTAAAAAAAATGCAATACCAGTTATTAAAATGTTTAAAATAAAAACCCACACGAACTGGTAAGTAAAATTACATGGGATAATAAATTATTATATAAATTGTGTTTTCAAAACTAATGTTTTATTATCATTGTTTACAGAATCTTGAGTGTTTACCAATTATCACAAATCAAGGATATTTTGCACTGCAAATTATGAAATGGAAAAATAATACCTCTCCTAAAGATTTAAAGGTAGTTATATTTTATACAAGCATGTTATGGAGTGATTTGATAACATTTGAAGCATTTTATCAACCAATTTTTTAAATAAAAATCAAATATAAACGTTGCATATTTTCTCATACAATCTCTTGATTCTCAATTTGGTGTTTTTGTTTAAAAAATGAAGATATTGCTGGCCATTGTCATTTGGTTATTCCATTTGGATAACATCTTCGAATAATAACACTACAATTTGAATAGGTTAATTTAAGATTGGAACATAGTTTTTAGAGGGGTTTCTGGACACCTCCTCGAGTGTTTTACACTTTTTACACTACACTTTGTTAGGTTAAAACATATTCATTTAGGAGTTTTTTTGTCAAATATCAAAAGAAGCCCGCAAACTTAATAATAATTAGCATTTTTTGTTTTCATACACAAAATTTAACAAATATTAATTTAAAAAGTGAGAATTCTGTCACTGTCTTCTTTATAATTCCACTATTTCATTAAATATTTACCAGTCTTCAAAACCCAACAAAAAATATGTGTTGCTCATGGATTCTGTGTTTATTTTAATTGAATAATATTTTTTTACAGTGCATCGGGATCAATATGAGTCCTTCAACTGTTGCCGTTGAAAATGTTGGATGGTCAAAGTGGTCCCGTTCGAAGGCAAATATCTTAGATGCCCAACATGAGAGATTGGACTGGACCCTGAACAGCGGGGGTGTTGAAGTAGTGGTTGCCAATGTCGTGAGACTCGATACGACACAAACAGAAGACAGGCCAGCAGCTCTTCTTTCAATAGGATAGACAATATAATAATTAGATAGACTATAAACAGCACACACTGTACGCTAAATATTCTATTCGTTAAATCATTTCAATATGTGTAATTGCATATAATTAGCTATAGTATTTCACAATCCTGTATGTTACATTGTAAATATGTTAAAAGAACAAGGCTTTATTTTTATAGATATAATAATATAGTCTATCACACCTTACGTCTATTCAACTTACAGGAACCTTTTTTTTCATTACTTTTATGGATACAAACCTGAGACTTCATAATTTAGTTTAGTTTAATATTGCGATGATGAGGTTATGTAACTAGGACCACAATGTATCTTTAAATGTCCTATGTTCAATTTTCTTTACACCCCTGTTGTCTTATTGTATTTTGTTTGTGTCTTTTTAGCTAAGAAATAGGACTAAATACTGTGCACTTGCACTTTTTCTAATGATTTGGAATATTATTACTTCAACCTACTACATATATTTTTTTTGTATTTTATGCATCGTCACTATTGAAGTATGATAAATTCAAATACAGATCAAATTTTTTTATAGCGAATACCTAAGTATCTAACGAAATTTCCAGTATAACGAATCGTCAATTTGTCCCTGAAAAACTTCCATATAAGATGTACTGAACCAAAATTTGTTGTAACGAAGTCGATCTCAGTATAGCGAACTTTTTTGTTTAAAAGTTTTAAAATCAATAGGCAATAAAATTTCTTCAGTTTGTCCTTGGCATTGGTGAGTTTGAAAGTGTTTGCCGAACATATTTCCTTTACGTGATTGATGAATCCTTCAAATTTGTTTTTGTTCTCACCTAATAATAGCAATTATATTTTATTTGACATTAGTAGGTATAATATGGCGACCCCAAAAATTAAAAATTAAATTTTATAAGTGAAATTAAGAGTTTTATTTAAAAACCAACCAACCAAATAAAATCAAGCAACGATATGCCTTGCCCAATTTAGCATATTCATAGATCCTGGGAGCTTTGTAAACATTGTAATGCTCATGGTTAAACCATACTCTCCAGGATTCTCTATCGTTCATGGGCTCCAAAATCATACGAAGCATTCTTCTCTCAAATGTGTCCAGCATTTCCATGGATTTCGTAGTCATTGCTCATGCTTCCTATACATATGTCATAACTGTTCTTATAATAGTTTTGTAGAGAGTGATCTTTGTTTTTCTATGGATACTTCTTGACTAGAGCACGGGCAGTAGAGTAGAGAAGAATGCTTTGTTTTCTGTTGCTATCCTTCGCTTGATTTCTATATATCCCAATTCCTTTGCTGTTATTTCCAAGGAGTCAAAGACTTCTCTTATGGCTATCAGGAATCTTCCTACTATGTTGACGTCATAAGCATATCTGACGATTTGGCTACTTTGGAAATAAATATTAGGATTTGTACTGTTGTGGTATGTGAGTGCCAGTCAGTCACCTTGCTTGAGTCCCTGGCCATCTAGGAGCTCATCTGTGAGTTCCGCGCCGATTTTGCATTTATGTCCTACACATAGTTGCCCTAATCAAACATAACTTCACAGGTATAAATTGAAGTATCGTGGTCATAATGCACGATTCCTGGGCAACGCACGGGTACTTAAGCTAGTATCTAATAAAAGCAATATTATAGAAAGCATTTAAAACGAAAGGAGAAGAATAATTTTATTTAATAGAATATTACCCCAATTCCCTATCAGATCCGCTTAAATTTAGCGTCAACCATAATTTTGAATTTCGCAGGCAATTCTATGTGATTTCAACCAATCCGAGCAATATTGTTTAAAAAATCGATCGAAGTGAATATAGCTGCAAGTGATTTCAAACGAAGAATTTCCCCATGTCAAAATCATCATAATATGTATAGCTGCCAAATTTCCTTTTTCTCAAACAAATTCATCTTAACAAAGAAATATAGCCACTATTTAGGTACGTTTCGTTTATGATAAAAACACGAGCAAAATTGTATATTTTCTGAAAATAATAACTTATTTTGTTTTGATTGTTGTTTTTAAGAGAGGTATCTTAAAAAAAACACTATTTTGACATGATACAAGCGGTTCCTCTAAAATTTTGGCGGGTCTTTCTAAGGTGCCGCTTAAATTGATCGGTTAGCGGTTCATTTTAGAGGAGTTACGACAATTTAAGTGGAACAGTCACTTAAAATTTACTTTTTCATATATTTTTTTGGCGAATTCTAAGCTTTAGCGGTGATAGGGAATCGGGGTATATGTTTATTTATTTAATATATGATCAGACCATCATAACTTTCAAAAGTAAACTGGATAGAGACACAACATAATAAGGACTTGGGTCTTAACAGCGTAATTATACAAACTGCCTATCCAATATTAATAATATGATGAAGTATGTTATGTATGAGAACTTTATTCCAAGAAAACATACTTAATCCAGGAATTTTGGTTGTGCATAACAATAATATTCAGTTGTATTGGGATACACCAATAATAACGCAAATCGTCCGGACATTGTATTGGTTGATCAAGTGGCAACAAAACTTAATCAAATCCGTATCTTTATCATATTTGGCGAAAGGTAAATTAGCGTCCAGGCGAAGATGATTTAGATGCATTCAACAAACTTGACTTATCTGACTCTTGCTAGTACCGCGGTTTGAACTGAGCCCTTACTCCAATTTATACTGCAACAGACACATGAATAGTTGTACATTTTGTAAAAGGCAATACCCGTTTATTAATAAATTTATAAAAATTATTTTGCATCCACAAAAAAATACCATACCTTATCTAGTATCATGGCCGTTTTCTTACCAACAAAATATCTACGCTACAAAAATAGACGATGCTTTATTGATTTGAGCAGCAAACCCCTTTATGAGCAGATATTATTCATGAAGTTATCGATTGATCACAAACACAGACACACAATTGACCGTGAAAAAATGGTTGATTATTCGAACATTACTAGTCGATTACCGTCTGGTTTGACTCGTTATAAATCTACTGCGGAGAAACAAAATGTCTCTTGTTCCACATAGCAGTTCCATATTCAGTTCTCATCATCAGCATTTTTCATTTATATTTTCCGATGCATTGTATCCTATACATATTTTATAACATCCCCCATAAGCCTCTCACGAGGTACTCGGGTTCGTTAAAATAATCAGTAAGTACATAAAATAAAAAGAGTTTTCATCTTATAATATAAATGAAAGTTGGGTTAGTGCGAACATTTATATAACTCGAGATCGGCTGAGCAGATTCTTTCGATGTTTGATTTATTGGATTCTTCTCCACTCCGGATAAAAGGATAACTAATAAAAAGTTTAAAAAATTGATAGGAAATAATATTAAATTTATTATGGAACGATTTAACTGACAACAACGCCATCTGATAAAAATTCCATAACAACACAACTTTTTAGGTACTTGACAATCATTAAATTTCAAAACATTTGTACGCAGATTTTTAATAGATTCTTTCAAGATTTCAGCGATAATTTTTTAAGACATATTTTTAACGTACTTTTGTATTAATTACAAATTTGAAATCAATATTCATAGTAAACTACAGGACAACGTCTGTTGAGAAAGCTAGTTATACATTTAAAGCAGGACAAAGATCAATAATTGAGAAAGATAAGTCCAATGCCAAAGGGGTGTAAAATGTAAAGGGTCCTATGGCGAATCAACTCAAGCCTAGTTCAAGATTTTTTAATAATTTAATACGATAATTCACCCTAGTGAGTTCAACGAGTTCTGATATGAGGAACGTAGACAAAATTTAAAAAAAAAACAGATTCAAAAAATTAAAATACGTGTTTTAAGTAGGTTCGTAAAAGTTAAGCAAATATATGAAATATAATAATATAGTGCTCTGTAAGGCGTTTAACATGTTATTTCAGCGGTTTAGGGTCGAACCCTTTACAGAAAAAACTTTCAGAAAGTTTGTTAAATGCCAGCAAGTATGTAAGTACTTACTCGAGCGAGATGGAATTTATCGATTCTCTCTCTTCACAGAAAGAACCGCACGCATCAACCATCTGTCAATCACAATACGCTATCTACCCGGTAGCCTAGGGATTTAGATGCCGGCTTTTCCAGGTTCGAAAACTTTTTTGTAATAGTTGCTTACTTTATACCTTTTGTATGATCCTTCTTCTATGTATCTGCTAAGCAGGGTTGATGCTTTTCGTTGTAACTTCAAACCAAATCAAGTTCTTGCCTCTTTTTCAGAAATCCACTGCACATCCGTTCAGTTTACCTCGTACTCTCTTTTCTGGACACATCCTCCTCAGGATTGTTTGGGAGGAAGCCGCACGGTCAGACTCAGGGAATACTATCTTCAGCTATTTCAGAAAGTATTAGTGTACTGAATTTTCGTATGATAGATTTTTTTAGAAATATTCTGTATCACGAACGATGTGTGACGTAACTTTTTAAAAATTCCAGCGTGAAATCTTCAACACGCCATCCGCGATCGTAGGACTATATCATTAAAATATTTAGCGTGCTAAAATAAATAGCGCGCTAAATATTTTAATGATATAGTCCGTAGCGTAGTATTCATTCATAGCCGTGAACAATACTAGTTCAGCAAAACAGAAAAGCAGAAATCCGAAAGATTTGCAAAACTTACGATATTATGTCAAAGGATACAACATCAATAACATTTTGAATCGAAATAATAGAATAATAAATATTTTTTTAGAATGGCGGGTACAAGAGATAGGCGGATAGGGACAGTTTTTCTAAATCAGCAGAACTACAGAACATTATCTCAAAATAAATAAAAAAATATCTATATAATACAAGGAAAAATATAGCAGCCACGCAACAGGATTCAGAAAAAAGAAATAAGAGGATTTTTTTCATTCACATAAAAAGTTAGAATGTTAAATAAAAAATGATTGCAACAAAACCCTACAATGGAAGGTGTTATAAAATAAGTCTGGCAAGCGGGGTATATTTTATGACCTTAATATTGAAAACTCCAAGGTGCGTAAGACAGTTTATATTCGACCCAGCATTTTCAGTTTCTAACACGAAAATCTAATTTTTCTTCCCCGCTATTTTTATGCCCTTCTACATTACAATCGCCTTGCTTCGTTTTACAGTCGTAAACTTTTTTTAAGGAACGTGCGTCATTCTGAGATTTTAAATACTATAAATCTCAGTATTATCCATAAATCGACATAACTAACTCACCCTTTTACACCCCACTCAGGGGCATAGGAAGGCAACAAGAGTGTGCGCTATTGGGCTTGATCTTGCGCAATGTTTATGACCTCCTCCCACACCATGCCAAATCCGTCTGCTCTGCTTCGAAGAAACGGAACACGGTATGAGAGGGTCTTCCACGTCTTCGAGACTCTGATGAGAGGAATAACAGCGCTCTCCTTAGCCAACTGTCATTGGTCATCCTTAACACATGCCCCAGCCAAGTTTGTCTCCTCCATCCTACAATGGTAGAGGTGATAGGCCCACACTGGGTGCGCCAATACCCAAAATTCTCCTGAGATACCTACTTCATTTCAAATGCGGAGATTGTTTGTGCCTGGGCATTTGGTAAGGTGCCAGGGCTCACACCCATACAGGAAAATGGACAACACACATGCATCAGTTTCGTCTCGACACTAAACGCCGACGCTTTCCATATCTTGATCATGTTGTTAAAGGCGCCACTTGCCATACCGATACGTCACCAGTGGTGGTAACGCTTGCTCGCTTATATTTAAATTTATCCACCCGGTAGAGCTGGTGACCATCGATGGTTATCGAGCTGTTTATCGGGGCAGGGGTTAGTCGCCATGAGCTCCGTCTTATTGGCGTTGAATCGAAAGCCATTGCTGTCCTTTTTGTATTAAAATTGATTAACAAACGCAATAACGATGTTTCTCTCGTATTTGAAAATATCCTACCTAATATTTGTTACGCATGTGCATATTGTATTATTTCAATACATTCTGATTACTATTGTTTATAAATGCAATCGTAAATTGCATAATTGTGAAGTGTTTATTATGAAAATGGTTTCCTGTCAGGAAATACGAATAAATAAACATTTCTACAATACAAAATAGTGAATTTATTCAAAGCACGGTTACTGAAGTTAATCATCCATGGATGAAGCTTTGAAAGACTTTTATTCCTGATAATTGGATTGCCCCATTTTTCAGGTAAAAGGTTTCGTTTATGAGAATGATAAATGGAAAGGCCGAAGAACCAGCCGGCTTGTAGAACAGGAGTGATAGCTTCCATCAGTAAAATGTTACCAAAATGTACCTACTAACAAATTATTTTCATTCGGAAAAAAAGCAAATGGATCAAATATAAAAAAAAAATACTACGTCTGAGGTTAATAAACTAACGGATCTTTAGATGACCGGCCTTAACCCAAGAACTAGAATGCTTCCTCAGTATACGAAATCCCACCAAAGTGATAAGTTTGCGGTGGGTAAATAACAATGGCATGATCAGCGGTATGTAAAAATAGATTAGGAAAGTGCCGAGTCCAGCGCAGAAATCCCGTAACCTGTCGTCCTATTTACGGAATTATGAATGGTAAACATTGTGTACAAACTTTGAGTTTAACAAACAAGCCAAGGGAAGGTCGGCGCGGGGCAGAGTGGGAACAGCGCCTCGCAGTGGGATTTATATCGCTGTATCGCAATGCGGCAAATCTCCCTGAAGGATGGAAGGATACTGAGCAGAACAGCTGAACCAGCTACCATCTGACATACCATTAATGTTGATGCAGTTCGTTTCTATGTATGTATGTCATCACGTAAGGGTGCATTTAAACCAAACGCACATAGAGAAATAGCTGGAAGTGGAGTACGTCATTTTCATGATCGTTGATATTGGCACTAATCTGTCATCGCCAATTGATTAGTTAATAATTAATTAATTAGGTGTCAAATATCAACCATAAAAGAAAGTATGCGCTGTTTCTTGATTCGACTCTATGTATGTTCGTTCAGTATAAACGAATACTAACTAGCTTATTTCAAATCTTATATAAATAGATTTGGTATTTTAATCGATTTTTCATCCATTCACTTAGCACGGAATGGATATTTTTGTGATCTTAAATTTGTTTATTATTTTTTATAATAATATGCAATAATTTTAATAAAAATTTTAGACACGTAGGAGGTAGAACAGCTAGTAAAGGCAAACGAAAGCGTACCTCCACTCATAAGTTGTTTTATTAGAGCATGAGGTAGAAAATGAAACTTATTTAGAAAAAAAAAACTCTTCTCGTTGAATCAACTCTTTGCAACTATTTAAACTGATCGGACACAAAAATCATAAGTATCGGTCAAAATATGTGTTTCTATAAAGAACCTTTGTACTTTTTAGAAGGCAGGCAAGATTGTCCCTTACTATCAAGCAATTGAACTGTAGTTTTGGTAAAACAATCCAACGTTCGGTGACTCTGTCACAGATCAATAAAAAACATCAACTACCTTCCTGGTGTGCTACCTACTCTTGAATTCAATGTCGACCGACTATACGATAGTTTTGATACTAACAGAACTTATAGTCGGGACTTATTAGTATAAATAATCCTTTTTTTCGAAAAGCAGTACCGCATTCAAAACGACCTACGTGAAACTAATTTTATGCTTTGCAACCAAAATCTAAACGTCATAATGACATCGTTTTTAGATTGGAATTGGAACAGGATCGCGATTAAATTGCAGAGTAATGATCTAGTTTAACAGATTCGACATTGTGTACCACAAAGCACCTAAGTTCGTATAAGTTTTTATGAACCTTTACATCAATTTTACATTTTTTGCGGTGACTCGCCGAAAATATCTTGCAACTCAGAGCAATAATACTACTTGCAGTATTATAGCTCGGCCATGTTACAATAATATTTGGGCAACCTTTGCACGTCGAACCGGCTAATTATTTTACAATGTCAAAACGTTCTGACAGCAAGACTATTTCCATAAATATTGCTGAGCTATAGATTTCGGCAAGATGTTCGTCAATGAGCAATTTTTATGATAGAAATTTTTCAAAAAAGTTTTTTAATTTTTAAAACGGATTGTCTTCGTCTTCTTGTATTTTCAAGTCAGTTACCTAACTGTGTGCTTACACCAAACGAATATAGAGCTAGAGCTGTAAATCGAGCGTGTTTTCTTTATGGTTGATATTGTCACCGGGCAAACAACAACGTGCAAAAACTAGAATTCTGGCACGCGTAATCTGTCATCGCCCATTCATTACATTTTGCTCTTGGAGCCTGTTCATTTTGTTAACCTTCAATATTCTATACTAACTAGGGTAGGATATAATATTGTTAGCTATATCCAAGCTTTTTAATATGTACAAAAATAATGCGATCAGTTCCTGGTTCATTTAAATCAGCCCGATACGGTTGCTGTAAAAACAATGCAACTTTGAAATGTTTAGTGAACAAGAGTGTTCGCACTGAAGGGGCAGTAGTAATAAATGGTATTGTGTTTGTACTAATACACGGCTCACCTGGATAAGAGGGTTCCCACGGGGTGAAACGGAACATAACGTCATAAAAACAAATGGAGGGTATGAGATGGCTTGACCGCTCCAGAGAATATATTATGGCGCTATTTTGTTTTGTTTCGTGATGGACGATAAAAGTACAATGTTTCTTACTTTAGACAACACGATCAAAAAGTGGACTTTAACTTTTTGAGGATATGTAAATTATTTGACTGGAATATGGCCAATGATCTTGCTTACCTAAGTTTCCATTTTTCATACAAAGTCCCCATAAAAGTTCCTTCCGTAAAAATCGGATAAAGACACGGTAACATGGATAGATCACTTTTTCGAGAGTGATTTCCACACCGCAAAGGATAAGGACAAAGACATAAGGAAGTATACTATCAGAAGAAAAAGATTACAACCCGTGCATAGTGATCAGAGAGAGAAAAATAGACTTATAATAAAAACAGTGACAGAAGTGGTTGGTAGTCTAGCGGCTACAACGCCGGCTTTCGTATTGTTTCATTCGGAGGTCGTGGGTTCTATGCCAGGTGCCGACACTGCCGACCATCTTCCTCTTTCACGATACAAGCTTTAAGTAGCTTACTTTGAAAGAGTCAAAGAGTGTATTTGTGTTCATTTTGAGTGGTTAAAAAAAAGAATAAAAACATTGAATAAATAGTAATAGAAAGGACGTTTAATTACCATACATATTTGATTATATGGATTTAACACGATTTCAATTATCATTATCGAACTATCTAAAAAAACAATTAATTTTAATCGTTAATTATTTCAAGTTTCTTTAATGTTGAAAAGAACATCGTTAATTTTGATGACTGAGCCATGAACTGAAAAACAAAACAAAGTGGAATTATTATAATAAAAAATTATTTGACAAAATTATGTATGAAACGCGATACTACAATAAAAGTGACAGTTTTAAGAGTCAATTCTGGCCCTAGGTAAAAAAAGTCTATTGACTGACCTGCTTATTGGAAATAGGTCGAAAATTACTTTCTATAATAATACGAACCGGTTCGTCAAAACTAATAATGAGATAATAATGTATCCTTTTAACTATATATTCTCACAATAATGATTTTCTTTAGATAGCTTTTTCAGTATTTTTATTATCAGACAACATAGATCCCAAAAGTTAGTATTAAATGGTTTTCAGCGACGCCAACTGTGAAAAATGCCGTAACACAGTTTTTATTTAGTTGACAACCATTGAGTTTCAAACATTCGTACTCAGATTTGTGATAGAATTTCTTTAAGAAATAATTATTTATTAACATGCAAAATATTTGTGTATAAATTACAAAATGGGAATCAACATTCATAATAAGGACTACAGGAAAACGTCTGTCGAAAAGGCCAGTATTACTATAAAACTCCTTTTTCCGTGTATCTTTATGGATACAAAAGAGGGGCATGGGTACGGTATTAACGTGTCAAATGGCAAGATAAATGATCAAATTAATGCGGTCTTCGTATAAAAAGTTATGAATTAATGAGCCTGGAAATATGTTCTGACTTTTTGCACCATGTCAATACTGGGAGGTCCAATTCATTATCCTTTACAGTTGACATTGACTGCATCATCCTTGATTCAATTAATTCCCATTAAACTATGTACCCGAAGGGACCTAAATGTAACTGGATTTTTTAAATTATGTTTATTCATTTATAAACTTTTTTTTAAAATATTTCAGTCTTCATCAGTCTCCTAATTTTGGAGCGATGTATTTCTCGAACATTTTTCTAACTGCTTCAAGCAACTCTGAAATTCTTCAAAATACTATTTTCATATTCACGTGTCATGCTGGGTCTCTCCAACGTCGACTATCACTCGAGAGTATCTTTCCCAGTCCTGCGCATCCGCAAAAAGCGCTCCGACCGTTCTGATTCCAGTTCAATTCCGGATATTGCGGAGCCAAGAAATCTGTCTTCGGCCCACGCCTCTTTACCCTCTATTTTGCCCTTCAAAAAATCAGTGCAGTAGCTCGTACTTCTTTCACCCGAGCGCATGTCCCAGATAGGACACCTTCCGGACTTTGATGTCAGTCAGCAAATTCCTTTCAACTCTTGCTCTATGGAGCACATTTGCTTTACTGTCCATGTCCGTCCATGGTATACGGAGCATTCGCCGATGCATCCACATTTTAAATGCCTCTAGCCGGTTCATAGTGCTCACCTTGAGGGTCAATGACTCTACCCCATATTGAAGCACTGACTAGACATAGCACCTAACCGACTCTGACGAAGTTTAAGGTTGTGGTCATCACTGCAGAAAATTTGTCTTATCTTGTTGAATGCCGCCTCTATTCTACGTTTCACTTCGACCTCTGGATCAATGTTTTCTGTGAGGACACAAATATTTGAAAACATACTATTTCTATACTTCAAATATGAGCTTTCCATCGCTGATATTGGATGCGAAAGATATTTAACCAATTTGATAAGAATCATACACTATACGTTTGTGAGATACCAGGTTTAGTTATCTAACCAGATACAAGAACAACAAACTTTCCATGAATACTGTAATGAAGACTTCCTTACTTTAGGTCGACGTCAATTAGAATAGTTATACAGCGGAATTACCCAAATAACTTTCAAATACCTATGTTTGAAGTATCTCACCTAAAATGCATTTATGTAGAAGCAACCTAGAATTTATTTGATTGCTGCGTCAAAGATTTGAGTTTATACAGCTAGTAATCAACTTAACAATAATTATTAATCTTGTAGATTCCGTGTGAAACGGTATAACCTGCGAGGTGTAAACAAAAGTGTACCTACGAACTAACAGAAATACAGTTCGCCAGTCCTTTTTCTTTAATTTTTTATTATTTTAAATCATTTTATACACAGAGAGAATCAAACCCACTTTGCACGGGCCACGAGTATAACCTCATCATCTAAAATAATATACTACTTGTACTTAAAGGAGAATATTCCTGTTATTTTTAACACAGGATATTTTAATTTCCTATCAGGTCTATTTTCCAAAATTTCTCGCTCAAAATATGTTTTTATCAAAAGTGACATAACTCGTTTTGTCCGGAGTGACAGCTTATTTTTCTGCTAAAATAAATGAAGGCGTAAATACCCTCATAAATTTCCATTTCCAAAACGCATTAAAATATCCAAGCAAAATAATAACATTAGAAGGATTTTTAAAGACAATGCATCTGTAAGTTCTCAGATTGTATGGTTGAGGTCTCATAAACATATTCAGCTTATTCAACCCTCGATCTTATAGGTTTATTAGGTATACAGCAGTCGCAGTCTTTAAATTTGGTTGCTCCCTTGTTCTCAATAATTTCCAACTATTATCTCTATATTTCATTAATAACTAGCTTTCCCGAGAGACGTTGTCCTGTAGTCTTTACTATGAATATTTATTTCGAATTTGTAATTTATACAAAAATACGTTTAAGTAAATGTTTGAATGTTAAAAAAATATTTCTGAAATCTTGAAAGATATTCCATCAAAATCTGCGTATCAATGTTTTGAAACTCAATGGTTGTCCGGTAAATAAAAATTGTGTTGTTATGGAATTTTTACAGATGGCGTTATTGTCAGTGAATTAGTTTCATACTAACTTTGATATTATATGTTATATTATTTTCTTTCCCTTTTTCGATGTTTTATTAGTTATTCGGAGCGGAGAAGAATCCAATAAACCAAAAATTATAAAATCTGTTCAGCCGATCTCGAGTTATTAGTGTCCGCACTAACCCGACATTCTTTTATATTATAGATTAATTATTAAATATCTACTTGTTGCATACATGAGATTTTTGGACATGTTGAGAATTCTCATTATTAGGAGTTTCGGGGACTTAAACATTACCACCTAATGGCGAACGTTGTTAACGTAAAGTGATCACACTAAGCCAGCCTTAGAAATAACAGTAGAAGACGATCCTAAGCCCGTAGTGATTTGTTCCATTTAAAAATCGAACATCAGTAATGAATTCAGAGTTTTTAGTTGTTACATAATTCGTTATTATAGAGAGATTCTCTAAATATAAAAATGGAGGCCTATTTATATTTCTCTTGGCCACGCATCACGAGTTGTTTAATTTCGCAAATTCTTTTTTTTTCGTTTACCATAGTAAGTGTAAGATGGTAGGTACCACCGCATCACGAACGACGCTATACTCCGGTGCACTCAGCGTGAGCTCAACACACCGATAGTAGGCGTATCACTTCTACCATTATAGGGAGGAGATTTACTTGGCTGGTAGGTACATGAGTTAAGGATGCCGAATGACAGTTGGCCGAAGAGAACGCTGTTCTTCCTCCCATCAGGTTCCCGGTGACGAGGTAGACCCTCTCACACAGTGTTCCACCCCTTTAAAGCAGAGCTCGAAGAAGTCTCTGTCCATGTGGACATGGCGTGGAGGTCATAAATATTGCGCAAGATTGAACGCAATGGAGAGCTTTTGTTGCCTCCCTCTGCTCCTATGTGGGGTGTAAAAGGGAAAACTGATTGATTGATATATTATTCAAATGGAGCTATAAATTGCGGGATATAAATTGAGAATAGATAAATATTGTCTTGATTTTGAAATAGCGCTCGCTCAGTGTTTGACAATGAAACCTTGATGTTCAAACTTTTAATTATTTAAAAAAGGTATGGTCGAATTTCAAGCAGTAGTTCATAATAAAGACAGGACATCGTTTTTTTGGGTTGGTAGGTACCTATATAAATAATGAGAAACTTAAAACGAAATCGAGACCGGTTTTAAAATACCTGCGTATAATACGGAAACCGGTAATTTCTTTTATTTACCTCGCGCCCTTCTTTTTATTGAATATCACACTCGAGATAAAGGAAAACTTTTTCAATACATTATTATAACTCTCAAAGTACGTAGGTACCATCCGGGTACGGAATCTCATTCTACATAAATTTGTTTTTCTCTCGGGAACTTAAAAATTCTTTTTTTTTTTCTTTTCAATAATTCTTCTTTAAACTTTTGTCTGAGCACCGTTTAGTTTACATTATCTGAGTAGATACGCACGCGGGGAGGTCGAAAGCACAATATTTGGAAATAAAATTCGTTTGGATAAAAATATCAATTTACGCCTTGTACAATTGCTTTTGAAAACACTTGCCTACTTTTCAGGCAATTAATAGTAATATGAAATATTTATTGCAATCTCAAAATATCATCCATGGTTCGTTTCCCAATCGGGTCATAGTTTTTCCTAAAAATTTTGTAGGTAGGTACATGGAATTTCATGAGGAGATATCCAAAGGCAGTGAGTTCCTTATGTAACATTCAGTGGTGAGCGAATTTTTTTTTTTAATTTATTTAATGTATGTTTATTCATAAATAAAAAAAATATATTGGCATTCGCTACTCCTCTATATAAACTACAAGTGTGTGAAATTTCATACTCATCCGTACGCGCAATTTTCGTAAAAATGGTCACAAAGTTTTTCCTTTACGTATTAACCAATAGTTCATCTTGTCACGTTTCTGACAGCTATATTTAAGATTTTTTTACCCATCACGCCGTGTCCCGTAAAAGGGTAGGCAAAGAGAACAGACCACCACTCTTTTCTATCCAAGCATACTTCTTTCGCTTCGCTTCTTCCACCGGTATACGATTTCTCATACATCCTCTCCTATTTGTATTATTTCTGATTTGACCTTCCTTAAAGAGGAAATCGATGTGTTCGATCCACGTCATTCGGTCGACAACGCTTTCTTAGATCTTTCCTTCCAGTCTTATATTCTCTTTGTCATTCTGTTTGCATCCTATCCTGCTATTCAGTGGGGCTAGTACGAGTTTCATCGAAAGCTTATTGCACGCTAATGAGCGCTTATAAACGTGCAAATAGTGTTCTAAAATCAAACGATTGAATCGTTCGATCATTTTTGTATGGAAAATTTTCGAAACTCTTTCGATTAGATCATCGAAAACTTATACTACGGCTACTAGGTATCTTTGAAATTTTTTTTAGAATCGATATCATTTAAAACACGAAAAAGTTCCTTGGTTTGCGATTGAGCATTCTGACAGCACGTCAATTTTTTATAGTCGAATTTGACTTTCAAGAGTAGCCGCCCCTAACCAGTGTGTTGATTTCTATGTAGAGAAAATAATAATTGTTCAAATTCCATTTTATTTCCAAAGGATAACCTTTCTTTTGTTTTATAAATTAAATATCTTTCAGCAGGAAACGTCATCATTTGTTTGGGTAATGTAGGTACATAATATGTCACACGCACGGAAAGTGAATGGTGAATTTTTGACAAATGACGGTTTACGTCGCGTGAATAGAGAACACAGCCTCCAAAACACTCACGCAAGTTAGATAAAAAAAAACTTAAAAGTTTATAATTTCTATAAATAGTATGTGTGTAGTTAATATTTTGTTAAGCACTAGATGATACGTTAAACTTCGTATGCCTATATATAAATACTTCATTTCCAGCAACTCACAACTTCGTTCTGATACAATTGACAGGTAATAACAAAATTGTTGTTTTTTTATATATTTTCCTTGCAATTTTCCCATATTTTCTAAATGTTTAAAACTTCCTTCGACTTTAAGAAACTTTCGATAACAAAACGAAGCAAATCGTTACATTATTTCTCGAGTTTTAGCTTAACGATAAACATGACGATAGTTTTGCTCTTGTTAGTTTTTTGCCTTGTTATGTTTGAGTAAGAAAACAGCAAAATTAATTTATATATACATACCTTTCGTAAGAAAGTCTTGTTTTTCGACAATTTGTCCCACGTTTTGAAAATGTGCCGCATTTTAGGACAGAACGTAAGGTGAACGCCGTCACACATTTGACCAAAGAAAAGAGCAATACTACACATATTTTAAAAATAATATTTAATATGCGTTTATGTCATGTGAAAATTTTTGAGCCTGAGATTGTAATATATTATGAAATATATTCATATCCTGGCGCCAAATACATGACAGCAGTCGCAGTCTTTAAATTTGGTTGCTCTCTTGTTTTCAATTATTTCCGTCTTTTCTTCTACATAATAATTCAGAAATGTTTTTTTATTTGCTTTTTACCGTATGTCATCGCATCACGCCTAAACGGCTGAACCGATTTCACTAATTCTTTTTTTGTCGTGTTGCTTTTATTAGTAGAAGGTTCTTATGAGAGAAAAAATTGAGAAAGTTGCGTGGTAAATCTACATAATAATTCAGAAATGTTATTTTATTTGCTTTTTACCGTATGTCATCGCATCACGCCTAAACGGCTGAACCGATTTCACTAATTCTTTTTTTGTCGTGTTGCTTTTATTAGTAGAAGGTTCTTATGAGAGAAAAAATTGAGAAAGTTGCGTGGTAAATCTACATAATAATTCAGAAATGTTTTTTTATTTGCTTTTTACCGTACGTCATCGCATCTCGCCTAAACGGCTGAACCGATTTCACTAATTCTTTTTTTGTCGTGTTGGCTTTTATCAGTAGAAGGTTCTTATGAATGAAAAAATTAAGAAAGTTGCGTGGTAAATTGGGAAATTAAATAAAACTCGCATTAGCCCCTCCTTCTCTATCTACATCTCTATCCAGAAATGTTTTTTTATTTGCTTTTACCGTATGTCATAGCATCACGCTCAAAATACAAATGCTACGTCAGATATGAATCTGCAAAGAGCCGTGCAAAATGCCGGAGAATGTTCTTTAATACAATTTGCTGCATTAACTTTAATATATTTAGAGCTATTTAAAAAACTCTATTTTTTAAGATCTTCATACAAAATTTTAATAAACATTAAAAGTGTCATTCTTTTTTCTTTTTATGAATTGTGTAAGTTTCATTCTTCATTTTCTGCGCTTATGTCAGTTATAGAGGTCTGCAAAGCAATGGGAAGCTAGACTAGAACCTGTTTAATTACCTACCGATCAAGCCTGACATTCGGAATCAAAAACGTAAAGCAAGACGGGTATAAGCTAGTTACTCTATATTTCATTGATTATTAAATATCTACTTGTTGTATACATGAGTTGTATCGTTCAACATGTCGAGAATTCTCATGATTAGGAGTTTCGAAGACTTAAACATTGCCACCTAATGGCGAAAGTTGTTAATGTAAAGTGACCACACTAAGCCAGCCTTCAAAATAACAGTAGAAGACGGTCATAAGCCCGAAGTGGGTTGTTCCATTCAAAAATCGATCATCAGTAATTTATTGTTAGGAGTCATTAGTTGTTACATATTTGTGAGAGATTGAAACAACCCATACTGGATGTCTTCACAAACAAAAACACATAGGTACATACATACTTCATTTATATATTTTTTACTTATTTTCTCATGCTGTATTTCAAATGGATAAAAAAATAAATCTCAATATGGCCAACGTAAAATTCGCATAAATATTTCAATTTAAAATAAACTGAATAAATCAGAGTTTGGAGAATATTTATTTCATCTGGCAACCTACTCCAACACATTGAGTTGGTTCAAACTCTCGTAATTTCCAGGGAAAGTTTTGTCGTATGTGTACCTACTCACAGCGGATGTACGATTCGACACGGTTGCAATTTGAATCGTTCACAAACAAAATTCAAGTTTCTTCAACAGATGAAACTCGTTCAATCCAGAATCATTTTCCGATTCGGTAGATTTAATATATTTGATCTTATCTTACATATAAAAATGAAAAGCTATTTTCCGATGTCATCGCATCACGCCTAAACGGCTGGACCGATTTCGCTAATTCTTTTTTTGTCGTGTAGGCCTTTATCAGGAGAATGTCCTTTTAGAAAAAAAATTAAGAAAAATGCATGGAAAATTTGAAAATTAAAGAAAACTCTACGTAGACAACCTTATTAGTACTTTTTACCTTATAATTTTTATTCCAATTTTGAAATTTTGACAGAAATTGCCAATTAGTGCGATTGACAGGATGCGGATGGAATATACATGGTTTAAAACAGACGCATCGGTCGGAATCACATTGGTTAAATGACAATTAATTCATCACCATACACATTCGAATTCAATATTCATAGTTAGGAACACAGGACAACGTCTGTCGGGAAAGCTAGTAATATAAACCGCAATGTTTTTTTGGTAGTGTTTTTTTACATGCCATGTTATTGTTTATTATTTTATTTGTCATACTTACAGCAAAACTTATGAAATACAATTTACTACAGATTAATATAATAAATTTAAGGAAACGAAGTGGATATGAAATGAATAATAAATAATAATAAAAACTTATTTATTGTATAACATAAAATGACTGAAGTGTTGTTCTTTGGCGGGGTTATCGTTCAAAACGATCTCTACCGTCCAACCATGAAACAAAATAAGAGTTAAAAACAAACAAGTAAAAAAGAGACAAAAAGAAAAAAAAATCTGCTCACTTCTGAGGGCATAGGAGGAGATTTTAGGATAGGATGTGGGAAAAAGGATTTCAGGATTACGATGCATTTGAAGACATTCGATTGAGATAAAATTTTGTTAACTAATTGTTTGAACACTTGCTAAAAAGTCAAATAAAACTAGAATAAAATTTATAAATTGTTGAACATGTATTTTTTCCGTAGTGGAAGTAATTTAAATAATCAAATTTAAATAAAAAAAAACTTTTTAAGTCTTCGACGCGTAATAATATTGTAGAAGAGTTAAAAAGTTTTTTATTTAAATTTGATTATTAAAACTAGAAGCACTACAGCCTTATGGGTATTATTAAATCATTTCGTTGTTTCTGTTCTTATTTAATGCGATTCCAATACGTTAGTAATTTGTCAACATAATGCTTACAATAATTTAAAAGAGGTGGTGCATACGTCGGACCAAGAACAATAAGAAACAGTCAAACTGCATACCTAATGTGTGTCATTTGCCATTATTTTTTATCGAACATTAATTTCGATAATAAGATTAAAAAAAAATTTGTGTGAGCAACCCGATAACGGCAGCTAGTAACTTATAAAAATAAAACCACAGTATTTACTGAGTCAACAAAACACAGTTTAGTGTATTATGAATAACTTTTCAGTCTCCCCTGGTAAACAAAGATATCAATTTCCTTTTTGACATTTAGGTACAACGTTATGGAATCTATTCATCCATGGGGTTTTTATTATGAAGTTACTTACCATAAAAAATAATTCTCCCTAAAAAGAATATAAACATACACACCTTGTGAATCTACAATTTGATGTAACCAGCGCATTTAAATGTTCTTTTAACACAAAGAACGCTGATTCCGCCCGGCACCTGACCGATCGGTGCAAAGAATGTTTCTATGCATTTGAATTGGCATAGGCACGGCATAAGCAGGAAGGCCGTTTTCCGACATTCCCATTTAAATTCATTGAATGAAACCACAGAAAACATTATTTGCGGCGATCGGCGCCGGTCGGAATCTGCGTTCTTTGTGTTTTCACACTTTGACTTGATTTATACATAAATATTTACTCTTGACAGAAAATTTTATCGTTATTTTAAACGCAATGTTAATCTAATTAAGCAAGAGACTTTTTTTGCTCACTTAAAGTACTTACCAATACACTCTTCAAGTCTTTTACAAAAATAAGAAAGCTACCAAAAGCTTATGTCGTAAATAGGAAGACCGTCGACACCTGGGCTTGAACTCACGAACTCCAGAACAAAATTCGTCGTCGTAGCATTTCAAATTTAAAAAAAAATACCTGCAAGGATTCTAGTATAATAGCGAATCGATGTGTTGTCATGTGCTACATAAAAGTATACTACGCCCTATTCTGTTTCGGTTCGAACTAAAATAAGAACGTTCCAAAATTTTAGAATTAAGTTCACATGAATAAAAATTCCGTATTCTATAAAGTGATGTGTTCTAAAAACTAAAATGACTTAAATTAGTTCACCATAAACAAAAATATGAATTATAATTGCCTATGGAATATATCGCGCATGCGCCATTGGTCAATGTTTGTTTATTACAAATACTACGTGTGTCAAAATTTGACTAAATATTGTTAGAAGCATCTCGAATTTGCGTTTTTATCAGACAAACTTTTATATTTCCTTTTGAAATAAATAAGTATAATTAATTATTTTTAGTGCAAATCTCGTGTTGTAATATACGCAAGAATATTTTATGAAAGTAGTGATTTTGATCTAACCTCCGATTTTCGATTTCGGCATAACGAAACACGCGCAAATAATCAATTTTATGATTTTATTTACCTTAATAAAGATATTTAACATTTTTTTTAAACTTATTAGGTTAAAATAATACTTTTCTTATAAAAATATCATCAGATATATTTTAAGTCGCATACAATTAGGTGTGAACTAAAATTAAGAACGTTTTGACATAAGAACGCACTAAAATTGACTTAAATAGTGTTGTAGAATACCAAAATGAACTAATTTCAATATTAGTCACATTAAGAAACGCTCTTAATTTTTATAGAATACCGATGTGCACTGACTAAAATTAGAACGTTCTTATTTTAGTTAGTGCGCACTTAAATTGAAACAGAATCGGGCGTACTATCTAGTATACTTGTCGCGACATGTATAAAACCAGTATAAAGAAGACTTAATAAATTTTCAATCTCAAATATAGTTTTAACATCATGGCAGTCAGATAGATCAACCACGAATAATTTTTGGAATATTTAAAAATGACAATTTCGGCTTAAAATGTCCTTACGCGTAATTCAGGTAAGTCCAGTTCGAACCGAGTAAACGTCTGAGCTTAACCGTCTTTATTTTATTTTATTAGTATAGGTAACTTGATAACTTGTTTCAAAACATTGGTACGCAGATTATTGATAGCTTGATATCAAGGTCCGGAAGGTGTCCTACTTGGGGCATGTACTTAGAGGGGAAAATACTATTTGCTGCACTTAATTATTAAGGGAAAAATAGAGGGTAGCCGAGGGGTGGGCCGACGGCAGATATCCTGGCTCCGAAATATTCGTGAGTGGACGGGGATCATTTCGTGCCGCACAGGACCGGGATGCATTCTCCAGGGTGACAGTCAACGTTGGGGCGACCTGTCACGACACAGAAAGAAGAAGAAGATAACTTGCCATGATCGTTTTATACCTTAAGATGATACCTAAATAGCTTGTTGTTAACCGACGATTTTGGAGTTGCACTAGAATGATTGGGTGGAAAGAACATAACATAATATGCGTTTGAAAACATTTGATATTTTATTGAAAAAATATTGTTAAATGTTCTTTATATTTTAACAAAAAAAGATTTGGCCCATGGGGGGATCGAACCCACGACCTTCGCGTTATTAGCACGACGCTCTAACCAACTGAGCTAATGGGCCGCACACTAGCGCTGCGAGAATTGCGCTATTTTTATCTCGTTATTCCGCAGAATTAAATCCAATTATCTTATACAACGCATACATACCTACAAAACAATAT
The DNA here is from genome assembly GCA_963576905.1 of Mystacides longicornis. Lineage (NCBI taxonomy): Eukaryota > Metazoa > Arthropoda > Insecta > Trichoptera > Leptoceridae > Mystacides > Mystacides longicornis. The sequence continues at coordinate 6,546,489 of OY756434.1, forward strand.
TATACATCTCATTGTTGTAAGATACATTATATTATTATCTTAAATATAAAAGAAAAATTGCATTAGTGCGAACACTTATAACACGAGATCGGCTGAGTAGATTTTTATCGTGTTAAGTTTATTAGATTCTTCTCCGTTCCGAATAAAAGAATAACTATTTAAAAAAAAATAACAAAAATTTAAGGAAAATAGTATGAAATATGATATTAAAGACAGTAGGTAAGGTACGGACTTCCTAACAACAAATCTGTGAAAAATTCTATAACAAGACAATTTTTATTTACTGACAATCATTGAGTTTCAAAACATTGGTACGCAGATTATTGAAAAAATTTCTTTCAAGCTTTCAGAAATATCTTTTTATCATTCAAACATATTTTAAGCGTATTTTTGTATGTTTAATCCAATGAATGAATCCTTTTCTGGTGTTGTAGTTGTGCAATTGTTTTGGTATCATCTGACTTATAAATAAAGTCTGTATTATTTGACTTATAAAAGATCAATATTAATACCTAATATATAAAATGGGTGAGTTTTGGTGCTTTTGAAATAAATGATTCATAATATTAGGTATAACCGCATGACTTTTATTTTTTTTCACGATAAGTAATCATGTATGTTAGCTACGTTATATTAGGTACCCAGCAATGTTTTATTGCCTCTAAGGCGGGACGAAGTTCGATGGGTCAGCTAGTAATATTATAAATCAATATTTTTAAGAAATTTAAAACTGTGCAATTTTTCGTTCATTAACTTAGGTTTAAAGATTACGTCCTCAAATAACGAATAGATGAAAATTAAAATGAACAGGTGTATCAATAATAATGTCATGGAGGAGGTCATAAACATTGCGCAAGATCGAGCGCAATGGAGAGCTCTTGTTGCCTCCCTATGCCCCTGAGTGGGGTGGAAAAGGGAGAATTGATTGATTGATTGATTGATCAATAATAATGCTATATTGGTGGCAAAAAAAAGTTAAATCCGCTTTTAAAGAGTGTGGCAGTCAACTCTTCTAATCTTTATCTTTAAAGGCAGGTGGGATACATAAAACTTACAATTTGCTCTTCAAACATTGCAATTAATAAAATACTAACTTTTGTGAGATAGACAAACTCCCTACATTTATTCAATATCTACAGAATATTAATTTAAGTTCATTGAATCTAAAATTTGAAGCGTCCATACTAGCAAAATCTTTATATTTTGTTTTAAATCTTAAATAAATTTATTTTATTGAATAAAATATATATAAACAAAAATAAATTAAAGAGATTTAAATACAAATATATAAGTATACCAAAACAGTGCAACAAATGAGGGGAACCCGTTGAAATAACAAGTGTTTTAGACGTCTCATTGAATTTTACAACTTATAATCTACAACGACATGTTTTCTAGAAACTTGATCAAACGAATGTGCAAATAACCCCTACACGAAATTATATTTCATAATATCTATTTTTTTGTCAAAATATTTCCATCGATAAATGTAAGGTTGACAAAACATTATACCTACAGAAGAAAATTAAACATCTAATGACAATACTTGTTAATATTATAGAAAACAGATCTGGGGCAATACATAAAAAAATTGGCCCATGGGGGGATCGAACCCACGACCTTCGCGTTATTAGCACGACGCTCTAACCAACTGAGCTAATGGGCCGACAGGTGTCTGCGTCAGTTTTTCGATAGACATTACTAATTTATACAACTCAAAATAATATTATGTAAGATAATTCTTTGTTTTTCTTATCAACGAATTATCTATACTAGTGGTCGATCAGTGCTCGATATTCGACCATGACTTATTTAAATCATAAGTTTGAACACTATTAGGGTTCCATTGTCAAAGACTGAGAAAGCGTTATTTCGCAATTATTTCAAAAACAATGAAATGTATACGACAAACTTGAAATGTTGACAAGTTTTTTTCAATGGTTATTCAATACAAAAAATATTAATCTATTCTCAATTTAACCACATATAAAGAAAAGAATGTTTGTGTATATGTGTCAAAGTCAAGTACGTAACATATTATAACATTACAGTGTTTTTAATGTTTTTTTTATTGATTTTATCTATTTTTTATATTATATAAAAAAATATTAGCATATTATGCCACTCCTTCTCTGTATAAAATGTAAGTGTGCGAAATTTCATACTCCTCCGTCCACGCAATTTTCGCAAAGATGGTCACAAAATAATTCCTTCACTTATTAATATATAGATTCCATAGGTCTGGTATTATAAACATTTTACGACTTATTTTACAAATTATTTTATAGCTGTGAATGTATTGAATGTAGTAATTAATACATTAATCGACTATGATATAATATTATAAAATCGTAAACAATCGTGCTGAAAATGTATGTCCAATGTATTTCCAAAGATCAAACCGTTGCTGCCTTAAAGCTTTTGCTATCTGCCTTATTATGTCATATTGGTTTGCTTGCTTCGTTATATAGGGGGTCTCAGTAAGAGTGCATTTTTTCAGTTCTAGTTTATTTTTCGTGCAAATTACAATGTTGATATTTGTCAGTTTTCAATTAAAAAAAAAAGAATTAGGATATATGCACGTATAAGGCGAAAGCTGATGGTGTTTATATTGTAATTTTGTAAAATAAATAAATAACACACAAAATAAAAACGACTACTTAAAAAATGCTAAATAGTGTCCCATTACGCTATTCTCATAGTCCGTCTACAATAAAACTACATTTACAGCCACAACATTTAACCAATGAACCATTCACACAGCTCTCACCAATAAGCCTTTCATCTCTACTATCAAAACTCATTCTTCACATCCATACTGTCACATCTCCTCTAACATTCAATTTTTTTTTTTCAAATTATCGCAAACGTACAGTTTTTCAACACATAATAACAAATACATGAAAAAACAACACATAAACGAGCAAATTTTGCTCAGCCCTTTCACATTTTTGTACTTCTTGGTGGTCATTGGCAGTTAGTTAAAGCTTGGGCACAGTACACTTTAAGGAGCATCAGATTAATAAATTGTTCTGTTGCTCATTTTATCTCTATTTATAAAAATGGAGCCCTTTTTTCCGTGGTCATCGCACCACACTCGAACGGCACGATCAATATCGCTGATTATATTTTACTTATGTCTACTATTGTCACGGGAAGGTTCTTATGAAAGAAAAAAATAAGAAAGTTGCGCGAAACATTAAAAAAAAATCGCTAACCTTCTTAGTAGGTACTTTTTACAACAAAATTTTATTCCAATTTCAAAATCAAATAGGCGTTTGACATGTCAGTTACTGGTGCAGTTGTTAAAACATTGTTACCATCATTTTTTTACCAATACATAAGTGTCAGTATAGCCGTCGGAACTTAATGCTTTTGAAGCATTCTCTACCAGTCAACCGGTCCCTTCCAACCTGAGACAGGATTCCAACCACGAGCAGAAATTTCAAATGAAAAAACACATTGAAAATTTCTGACCCGACCAGTAATCGAACCCAAAACCTCTTGATCTGAAGTAAGCCACTATAGGCTACCGAGGTCGGTATCATTATGAACATCCTTAAAATTAGATTAGTCATATTATAGGTCAATATTCAGAGCTAGGACAGGACATCGTCCGTCGGGAAACCAAGTTCTCAACAAAAATAAAAGAGCTCCTTGAAAACAATAGCTAGTTTCCGTCGCATTCGTATTATATTTTCTATCCGAACGTCATCAAATATCGATAGAGAATCAATCAACATTCAATTAACTGTAATAATAATATTTACCCCGAGTAATCTGTGTAATGGCTAAACCAAAACACGGGAAAAAATCGCAAAAAGTGTTCACGTTATTATTGGGTTTAACGAGAACTTGATGAAATTGATAATCATTATTATTATTATTCTTTGGAACGCGTCCAAGTCAAAATGTTTTTGTTCGTGTTCACCAATCTGTTATCTAATATTATTTAACACGATACGTGGATTTTACGCCGAATACATGTAACACTTGCCGATTACACGAATTATGCGATTTTAGTCGATTCGTGTATTCTTCAATACAAATTATTATTGTCAAGCTATTTGTAAAAAAAAATCTGTTTGTTTTAACCACATTATTTAAGATGTTAGATATGCATCATACAGATTTTGAAAAATTTAACCACCTAAAAGTACCTGATTGACATGACAAAAATAATCCCTTCTGCGAGAGAATTGGCTATATTACATTTAAAAGCCTTGATTTTTTGATAATGTTTTAATCAGAATAGTGTCTATATGCACACAATATAATTGACATTTGTTAGAAGACCAAAATCCAAATAAATACCTATGCTCTTGTGCCTCTTGTCTACTTTGTCTTCTCTAGTTATTATCACCGCATCATAAACGAAGATATGCCTTGGCATAGTGGCAGATTACCACCATCGCCTTCATGAAAGAGAGTATCTACTCTACGGATAAGGCTAGGCCATGTGTTAAAGATGACAAAAGGCAATGCCGTTTATTTTCTGAATTTTTTTATTTCTACCACGACGATGAATATGCCGTCGAATACTCTTCGAAACTATCCTCTCGAAGAAGCACAAAGCAGACTTTTTCTTGCCTCTCAACAACTAAAGGGGATCAAAAAGTTGGAGGTGGCTAAGCAACTCGCTAATATTGATTCACAAATTCAGCAAGTCCGTCGCCAAATACACGTAATGGACAGTTACACAGATTTGATAGAACATCGACAGTGTAACATGCAATTACATCGAAATGAAGACGGACGTGGGAATGATTACAATAATAATATAAACTCATCATTCATTGAAAAACATTCTATTATCTTCTCACGCCATATTTCTCTCTCTTTCACTCCAACCCATTTCAACAATAATTTCTTTCATTATATATGCATATATTTATATTATTATGAAAATTATTTTCGCCTATAATTTTTATTCTTATTAAAAAAATTCAGTTCCTATACACAAAATATCATTTTTATAATTAGTTATAGTTTATTTTTCTTTTGTCTTTGGTTTGTTGACGTCATTTATTGATTGACTATACAATCTTAGAAAGCTTAATAGTTTTTCTTAATGACAGGATTCCAACTGAGTAGAAATTTCCAGTGAGAAACCCTACCTGGCTTAAAGATTGAAAAATTTGAAAAAAAAAAACAAAATAAAGCACACATCTTTCTCTGATGTCTGATTTGAACCCGGAACCACTTGGGCAACATTGGCTTTATAATTAACTAGCGGATACTCGGCTAGTGCTACCTACTGTGCTAAAAAAAAGAAATAAGAGAAAACAAAAATGATAAAACTTTCTGATGACAATGTCAAAACGGTGTTTTTTTTTTTTGTTGACTGTCTACAACAGTAGGGTCAAAATAAAAAACCCAGATGCACAAATTGCATAAAAAATATCTTTTTTTTAAATTCATATACAAGTAAAGCCACCCTGTGATGAAGATGTGAATAATCAAAACTCGGGTGTATCATTTTTTTCATTGAATTGGTGATCAATAGTGATTTTTTTATAATTTCTTTTCTGATGAAACCGGTTTAGGGATCATCAATTGTAAACTTTTAAGTATACGTAGAACCATTTTTTTTTTTTTTTTTTTACATAGATAGATTATTTTAACACCATGGCTCTTTTTTCAAATCAAAATGGTAATTTTTCAACCTTAAATGAAGTCATATTTTAGGTAAGTACTTAAATTGTTTGGAAAAATAAAACAAATGAAGAACAGTGTCTAAGGGCTTATAGGACCTAATTTATTGAAAAAGTCACAAAAAATAAAAATAAAATTATATGAAGATAGATATGTAGGTACCTACATTGTACAAAGTATAAAACTTTTCAGAAAAAGTGTAAGAGAAATAATATATTGCGTCGTTTAAATTGAAAGAAGTAAATGATGTTTTAAATTTCCTTTTCATATTTATTTTCTTTTCTTTTTCTTAATTTAAATGAGTAGTTCCATTAAGGAATATAAACGTTAAAATCTCCCACGCAAATACTCAAAAGTTCTTTTTCAAACTCGAAAATAACATTTAATTATAATATCAAATCTTTGACTCTTTCACGGTATACTACTTAAAGCTTGTGTCGTGTGACGACCTCCAGTACGAAAGCCGACATCGTAACGTCTACCAACCACATCTGTTCACATCATGAATAACTTTTCTATGAAAAAATCGCATTTTAATCTAATATTCGCACATGTCGTTATGATTAAAGGTCAAAAATACATTTTGTATAGAGATTTTAGGTTAACTTATCAATGCTACATTCACACGCTTGCCATGGCTTGGCAAGCCACCACAAACTCCAAGCCTTCACAAACGCTCGGACGCCATTTACACGTTGACGTGGGCGTCGGTATTTTAATACATTTGCCGCAAATTCCTTTGATCTGTGTCGAAAAACCGACACTTGCCAAGATCGTTGCAAGCGTTGGCAAGCTCTCACAAGCCAAGGCAAACACCCCGTTTATACGTTGGTGTTTGTGGTGGTTTTCCAAGCCGTGGCAAGCGTGTGAATGCAGCACAAAATAAAGTGTCCAGACAACGTTCCAGTGCGAATTCTATAGAAAAAATAGTGGTCATACAAAGTTTCACTATATTGCTACATAAAAAGGGGAACATCACGATGTTATGATCGGTTGAGGCGTTCAAAAAATCTGTTCTGAGAAGTCTCACAGGTTGTTGTTGAAAGAGTAGGCTTAAAGGTCCGAAAGATAAGAAACAATGGATATGGTTTTTACATAGTTAACGCGGCGACAGTTTGTCCCTAACATAGTCTTTTGTTTAATTTTAAATCACAATATTCTAGTGAAACGGGTTTTTTTTGGATGCTTCGAAACACCGTAGATAAGGGTAGCTCTTTAGTGCATGGTATTGTTTTGGCGGATTAGAATAATGAAAAAAAAACCCTTGTAATAAAATATGTTTGTTATGATACATAGAATTGTTTAGAGGGTATTATGATTATTATCAAACTAGGTATGTAGTTGTAACTGTAAACGAACATAAGTAGGTATGTTGTTGTTCTATAATAGACTATGGTTTAAACAAGACTTAAATACTGAATAAATAATGTGTAGAGATTATAATGTTGTTTTGAAATGATAAATTATAACACATATGCTTAAGGAGTAATATAAGATATTAGAAGACTATTAGATTAATTATTGATTAAGGCACGTTAGTTTAATTACTGATAAGCATCTTAATTAAGAAGGAATATACCTATGTGTAGGTTAAGAATTACCTAAGATAGAATTGATTAATGGCCAACATTTGTAATAAGATTAATAATAATTAATATTAAGAGAATTATTAAACATGTCTAGTATATAAGATTTCCCTATAGTCATAAGGTTGTAATTAATTTTAAGAATTAAGCTTTTAAAAGATTATTATTAAGAAATGTATTAAATTAAGGTTTATGAAAAACGTAGATCATAATACTAACCTATCAGTTAAGATGAAAAATCATGTATAAAGAAAAGATTTATTGATTACTAGGTATGAAGATTCATACGGAAAGATATGTTATAATTATATTATTTTATTATATGTTTCACGCGCGTAGACATTTTGTAGTGGTCACAAAAACAATTACCCTGTCTCCCTCGCACACTACATCACAGGCGCCTCCACCAATAAGATCATACTTTGACTCCATTTTTTCCCCCTTCCTTGTCCTGACTCCGCCTCTCGGAAGCTTTCTTAAAAATAGCTGTATGGCACGGCGAGCCCTCATAACACGCTTACACGTAGCTGCACGCATTTAGACTTACACTGCTAACGCTTGCCTGTGTTGTTTTAGAGTTTGACGTAGTGTTTTGATTCGAAAGTCTCCGTAGATTTATTGTAAAATAATTAGTTATTCGGTGAAAGTGTAATTTCGGTTTATATTTGGAAATAAGCGTAGAGAGGTGTCGGGAATACTGTAATTGCGTAGTGACGTATTAAAGTAAACAAGTAGAGATCAATAGTTATTAGTGCTTGAGTGTGTTTGCTCTTAGTGTTTAAATAAATAATAATTGTTGTGTAGTGATACCTACTGGGATTAATTGGCTGGTTGCAGTAGAGGTTTGAGTATCTTAGTTTACTAACCATACAATTTGTTCATACCCAAGTTCGTATTATATGAGGATTTAAATTTTGCTTGTTTTGTTTTGCTAGTTACACAGTCGTGTGACAATTAAATTAAATTCACTAGAAGAGCCTCTGAAAGGATTACTCAGAGGGGTCAGGGAGGGCATTCCTCACACAATACCTCCCACGGGTTTTAGTATACTAACCGAAGTAGTTTGAAATTTTTCTGTTTGTTTCGCTTATAGGTATTTCATAATTTTCATGTTTTTGTCTCCCGAGCCCTATAGGCGTAACAACTATTGCCGTAGATTTATTGTCTCTGGGTGGGCTCGATGTGATTTTAGTGGGGGGCTGTCACCACCTTACAGCGGCCAGCTGATTGATGTCGTTTCAGGGTTTTTTGTCTGCTTGTATCTCGGATCGTTTGCCTTCTACGGTGAAAAAATATCGAAACATGATGAATAAATTAAAAATGGGTATTTAATTTCATAATTTTTTCAACTTTCTATATAATTTGACAGATTAATGTGCCTTGTTTATTTTGCATCAAAAATATTATTATAAGTACATAGGTGTTACAGACTCATTAAATGGTACAAAAAACCAGCTGATTCGACAAAAGCTGTTATGTTGAAAGTAAAAAACTCTCAATCATAACTTTAAATTTATGAACCTAATGTCGTTCTGTCTAAATGTACCTACGTCAAAATGCATATTATAGTCAAATATCTGTAGCCCTAGTATAAGTTTTTGATGATCGAATATCGAAACGATCATCGAAAGAGTTTCGAAAAATTTTCATACTAAAATGATCGAATGATTCGATCGTTTGATTTTAGAACACTTAAATGCACGCTTATAAGCGCTTATTTGCGTGCAATTAGCTTTCGATAAAACTCGTACTAGCCCCACAGGTCCCTTGTTTGAGACTGGTGTACCTACCAGTTCGTAGCCGTTTATTACATACTAGCTTTCCCAACAGACGTTGTACTGTAGTCCTTACTATGAATCAATCAATCAATCAATTATCCCTTTTACACTCCACTTAGGAGCACAGGGAGGCAACAAGAGCTCTCCATTGCGCTTGATCGATCTTGCGCAATATTATGACATTACTATGAATATTGATTTAAACTTATAATTTATACAAAAATACGTTTAAAATATATTTTAAAGTTTTTAAATTTCTGAAATATCGAAAAAATTCTGCGTACCAATATGTCATGGTTGTCAGGTAAAGAATAATTTTGTTGTTATAGAAAATTTCATAGATGGCGGTGGTGTCGCAGGAAATCCGTCGCATATATTTTATATTATTTCTTATGCATTTTTCGATGTTTTATTAGCGATGAGAAGAATCTGTTGAGTCGATCTCGAGTTATAAGTGTTCGCACTAACCCGACTTTCATTTGTATTATAAGATTTATTTATTTGTTAATTGACCATACACGCCGGCAACTGTCTTTGAAAAAATAATACAGTAATATACCAATACCCTATACATATATAGTAGACAATACACACAGAAATAAAATGTTATATGTTTAAATGATGTTTTGGTTCTTGATGAACGAAACGGATTTACGATTTTTCAAATTTGGTTCAAGTTTATTTTTAAAACGGTATCGTAAAATCTAATCAAGTCATTTTAGCCGCATCAGCCTCATTTAATAATAACAAAATGGTTATCAAATTATTAGGTAGATAGTCAAAGATAAAACAAAATAAATCCAAAACATTTAAGAGGTTTGGAGACCAAAATCGTCATGTAATTCTACAATCATATCGAATTTTCCCCGAGGATCAAAAATGCCATCAATAGTCCTACGTGTGGAGCTGTTTCTCCCCACATCATCAATATTTGGTCGGTATGTCCCTTTACGACCCACTCCTTATTATTAAGTCCCAAATATAAGACAGTGCTATACTATATCTTCACACCAAGACCCTTTGAACGGAATCAAAAGACGAAATTTGATACATCGACATAGTACCTATCACACATTATTTATGAAAATCCAAAAATACCGGGAATGTTTTGTTCTTTGTCCATAGTTAAGACAATACTAATTTTCATAATATTATACAATTATGAAAATGATTATAACATTTTTTATGTGTGATAAGGTTGATTTTAGAATGGTAACGACTCAAAATTATTGAATATATTGGTAAATGTTTTCATTTAATGAAATTTCTATACTTCTTATAAAGATATATTCAAATTTTTTCGAGTTAGTTTCAATAAAGCGAAAAAAAAAATATGTTATCCACTCATTCATTTATTCACTTTCCCTTTAGACCCCATATAGGTAGGGAGGCAACAAGAGCTCTCAATTTTGCGCCATTACAGAGATAACAGCAGCAAAACTGCTATACTTCTTCACAAAAATCTGATAATATGGTTGGTAATCTTAAAGATCATCAAGTTTTTTTTTTTTGAGAAATTTGTGATGTTCCTAAAGCTCTTGATAGAACGCCGTTCGTTGGGGCGTCTAAGAGTTTGTATTTACACTAAATTCTACAATTAATTTTAATCAGTTTTCAATTAAAAGAATACGTACAAATTACAATTCAAGGTAAGTTTATAAAATTATTAAGTCCATTTACAGATAGTGTTACATCGAAATATTCACACATGAAATACACAACCGACCTAATTATATTAATTTAAATTATCCGAGACAGGGTCGAAAGCCTTTGTTAAATCAATACACCTACATACATAGTACCTGCATACTATCGATTGTCGACCTAGAGCGTGATTATCTCTAAAATGTTGGAGTAATAATAATTTACTTTTTGTTCAATAAATGGATTTAAAAAAAAAAGTAATTTTCACTATGATTAGATGCTCTAAAAATATCCATTTTTTATTTAATGGGGAATTCCAATAGTTTTTCTGCACATTATATTTTCAGATTGAAGTACAGATCCGGCAGTAAAATTTTATGTGAGGAATATTTCAGTGGAGGAGGGACGCCCACGAATATAAGAAACGTCGGCATCTTTCAAAAGCCTCCGTCGTCAGCGCCACTTTAAGGGTTCTATTTCTCACTGATTTAATTTTATCGAATTATGAGTAAAAATAAGAAGTATTTAAGGCTAATACTTATTGACGCTACTTAGCGTAACTAATGTACCTACCTAACGTTTTAATGAATAAAATTTTTGGGCATTATGGCCACTTTTTCCTTAGATGAAAATAATAAAATTTCATTTTTTATTTAGGTATTTCTTTTAACTCGGCTAGTAAATTTTAATTTATCCTAATAAATATAATATAAGGTTATAAAATATATGTTGTTATATCTCAACGGTCGTTAACTACAAACTTTAACCGATTTAGTCAGAAGGTAAAGACTGTATTTAGGGGGTAACATTTTAGAACAATGTATTCAGACAAGAAAAATACAGTAGAACGGTGGCGAACTAAAAAAAAATTGAAAAGTAAAAACTAATTAATCTAAGTAAAAACTAAAACACAAAATTTTATAAGTGAAAATTCCTTTAATAAATGAAAGAAAACACTATTGTAAAGTGTGTTTTCTTAATATGAATAAAAGAAACAAAAAAATAAAAACATGTTTAAAAATAAATACATATGTGTCTGGAAGTTGGAATGAATGCTGTGGAAATGAGATCACTGCGTAGGATATGCGGAAAGAGACTGATTGATAGGGTGAGGAATGAGAATATTAGAAAGGAATGTGGAGTGGATGTTAGCGTAGTGACTAGAATGAATGTTAATAAACTAAGGTGGTTTGGGCATGTAGAGAGAATGAACGAGGAAAGAATGACAAAAAGGATATATAAATCTGCAAGAATGGATGCACGCAGACGAGGTCGACCTCGAATGACTTGGTCCGATCATATCGGTTCAGTCTTAGAGGAGGGCCAAGTCAGGATCAAAAGAAATAGGAGAGCATGTATGCGGAATGTTATGCGTTTGGAAGAAGCGAAAGAGGTGTGTTTGGATAGGAAAGAATGGAAATCCGTACTCTCTGCCTACCCCCTTCGGGAAACGGCGTGATGGGTAAAAAAAAACATATGTGGTATATGTAACATAGATACTATCAAATTGACTGTACTGCATGCATGACTGTAATGCATCTGCCTCATTTTACGAAGATTTTTATGTTCCAATCCTTCAAAGCAGAGCTGTATACTTAGAATAAAGTGTGGGAGATTAATAATATTGTGCAATATGGACTTTAGTGTAGAATTTATTTGCCCCTAAATAGACACATGAAATAAAATATGCATGGATTGATTGATTCAATCTATGTATCTTTTATTATCAACCTCTAAAAAGGTGCTAAAAACAGCAAATATAAACTGAATATTATGTATATATAAAGGTTTATGTGAAGGTGGTAGTTAACCACTTTTTACTACCACCTTCACAAAAAGCTCCGCATAACCCAAAGAGCAATGGAGAGAAGGATGCTTGGTAACAGTTTGCGAGACAGAAAACGTAACGAAAGGATTAGAGACAGAACAAAGGTGACAGAAGTGATCCAAAAAGTTGCATCTCTGACATGGAGCTGGGCGGGACACGTGGTCAGAACAACGGATGACCGGTGGACCAAAAGAACCCTGGAGTGGAGACTGAGACCCGGTAGCAGAAACCCAGGGAGGCCACAAATGTGATGGTTCGACGACATAAGAAAGGTGACAGGACACCAGTGGCACAGGGTGGCTGCCGACAGGGAGAAATGGAAATCGGGAAGGGAGGCCTGTGTCCAATACTGTACTGAGGAGGGCTGATGAAGAATTGTTTTTAATGTAAGGAAATTGAAAAAGGTGTTTTTTTTTAGATTACTACGCGTGCTCCTGGAAGGGACATGAAGCTCCACCATAGACAACAACGTTAACCATATTTTTTTAGAGAATTACTTCAACTATATCTATATCAGTTGCGAGAAACTTGTTACTCTATTTTATACCGTTTTAATTTAATGTCAGGCTGCGTTCGTACTGATTATTATCCGATTCTTTTACTGAGATGACTTCGGTTGTAAATAATTTTCTATCTATCTCACTCGGTCTTATGGACACACGTAGTAATAACAATAATAATTACTGGATATCGAATTACTGGATTGTGACCTATTGCAGGATAAGGGCGTGCCCCTTCGAAACATGTCAGGTACAATAAATTTGTGGAATAGTTAAAAAGTTTTTTATTTAAATTTGATTATGAATAATAATTACTACGTCAGTCCATGTCACTCTATTTGATTTAATGTAAGGCTGAGTTCGTACTGATTATTATCCGATTCTTTTACTAAGATGACTTCGGTTGTAAATAATTTTCTATCTATCTCAACATAAGAATAAACTCTAGTATAGAGAATGATACTGATTATGTTGATGTAAAGCATGATTATGATTCTGTCGATTTCCATTCCATTAACCGCGATCTGTTCGATGTTGACTGGTCATGTTTAGAGAATAGTTTGCTGGATGAGTCGGTAGAGTTCTTTTATCGTTTAGTTAATGATTTAATTACGAAATATGTACTAGTTAGGTCGATCAAAAGAGACTCTTACCCGAGGTGGTTTGACGGCGAACTTAAGCGTTTGATTTCACAAAAGAAGAAAGCTTACATGATTTATAAGATGTTAGGGAGTGCTGCAGATTATCATATTTTTAGGGATCTGAGAGGTGAATGCCGCAAGTTGGCAAAATCTTGCTATGAAAAATACGTTCAAAATATAGAATCTTCACTACGTGTTAATACAAAAAAGGTATTTCAATATTTTAGATCATTGAAGAGTGATGTGTCGTCACTGCCGGTCACGATGCGCCATGGTTCCTTGGTCTCGCACTCTCTTCAGCACTCTCTGCAACTATTTGCAGATTACTTCAAAGCTATATATGATGGTCAGGTGTCCGTGTGTAGTAGTTCTGATTTTACATCTGACGTAAATCTGCGGTTATCTTGAATCGACATTGAAATACGTGATATTGTGGATTGTATAAGGACTATGGAATCAAAGAAATCTTCTGGTCCCGATTTCATTCCCCCAGTTTTCGTTAAGGGTGCAATGCGTGGTCTGTCTTATCCATTATTTGTTTTATTCAACAGATCAGTGTCTGAGGGTATATTTCCAGAGATTTGGAAGCGGAGTTACTTGGTTCCTATATTCAAGTCTGGTGATAGGCAAGACATAACAAACTATCGCCCCATATGCATACAGTCAACGATACCTAAGTTTCTTGAAAAAGTAGTATTGCGTAAGATTGCTCCCTCCATGTACAGTGTTATATAACCTTTCCAGCATGGTTTCATGCCGTCGAGATCAACACAGACAAATTTAGTGGTCTTCACGGAATACATAACAGAAGCCATGTCGAGGGGACTACAGGTTGACACAATCTATACCGACTTCAGTAAGGCCTTTGACAGAGTGAACCATGCCATCTTGCTCAATAAGCTATCTGGCATGGGTGTTTCTGGTCCGATGCTGAGTTGGTTCAGAGATTATTTGAGAGGACGTAGTTTGTGTGTGAGTCTGTGCGGGGACTCTTCTTACTCTTTCGAGGTCTTAAGTGGTGTACCCCAGGGTTCCCATCTCGGCCCCTTGTTGTTTAATCTGTTTATAAATGATGCAATATCTATATTTAGGGGTGTAAATGTGCTGTTGTTTGCAGACGACTTAAAAATTTATTGCGAGATTAAGAGTCGTACCGATTGTGACCTATTGCAGGATAATATGCAGAGATTTGGCGAGTGGTGTTCTCGCAATATTAAAAAGTATCAGTGTTTACGTTTCTATAGAATAAGAGGGCCGATTTTGTTTGATTGTTCGTTAAGTGGTGAAATCTTGAGTGCTGTTGAATCTGCCCGTGATCTGGAATGTTACTTGATAGAAAGTTGAGCTTTGTCGGGCACGTCAATGCCACTTGCGAGAGGGCTATGCGCATGCTTGGATTTATGCTGAGAGTGTGCAGACCATTTACCAATTTGAACACTATTAAGATTATTTACATGGCACAGGTAAGAAGCATCTTAGAGTCTTCTTCCGTTGTATGGAATCCTTATTATATGGTTCATGTGTCGTCAATAGAGAGGGTGCAAAGAAAGTTCTTGCGTCATATTAACTTTAGGCTTGGCATTCCCGTGGAACAGTTAAACTACGATTTTGTTTCTGGTTTGATGGGTCTTAGAAGTCTTTCTGATAGAAGAACAATGTTGGATTTATCTTTTTTGCACAAAATTTTCAATGCGAATATAGATTGTACTGACATCTTAGAGCTATTCAACATTCATGTTCCTAATAGATCGACTAGGCAGGTACAAACTTTTTATGTTGATTACACAAGAAGAAATTATGCTTTTAACTCCCCTATTAATAGACTGTCTACATTGGGAAATCAATTTGCAAATGTTTCGGACATTTTTGGTGATTCGCTGGTGATTTTTAAGGCGAGGGTGGCAGCCAATTTGTAAAGGCTTTTTTGTTGTGAATATTTGTTGATATGAATTTATTTTCTCTTACGTACGCAAGTGTACTGGTTATTATTATTTTTTGTTTTTTTCCCATTTCTAAATTTATTTTATAGTGAGCGAGTATGGCAATTAAATTTGATTTTTGGTTGATTGAATGGTAACAATGTTGTAAAGTGCGGCCTTGAGCTGTGCGCGGACTGCGCCGGCCAGGTTGAGTGTGTATGTACGAGTGTACGCACCTGTGCAATGTGTATCATACTATTCCGTATTGTTGTCGCTGTATTTCTTGGTTGTTGGTTGTTGTTAAGTATTCTAACTTGCCATAATTATTGTATACTTGTATTATTATTTATATCTAACTAAGTATATATATGTAATCTCTATCTTTCTTGTACAAATTATTATTTTCCTGTAAAAGGCCTACTGGCCGTGAAATAAATAAATAAATAAAAATCTCACTCGGTCTTATGAACAGACGTAGTTATAGCGATAATAATTACTACGTCTGTCCATAAGACCGAGTGAGATAGAAAGAAAATGATTTACAACCGAAGTTATCTCAGAAAAAGAATCGGATCATAGTCATAAATGATTGTTTAAGAAATAGTTTGTTTAAATTAAATGTTAAGATTTGAATCATATCGCAACTATAGGTCGTATTTAGAACGTTTCATGAATACCCTCGCGGTTCATGAGGAACTTAACTTGGGAATAATGATAAGGTCTTGGTAACAGCTGGATGGCCCCAAACGGGACTCGTGTTATGGAAATTTAATGTATTTAACATCCTGGTTACATATTCGGGACAACAGATTGGGACAGCAGATACTTGTTTCATAGTAGAAGTGCGTAATATGTAAATGGATTATACACTCTAATTCCGGAGATAAATGAGGATTATGTAAACTCCGTATTGAAATCCTATTTAGCGATATTGATTAAGGTATTTGATTTCAGGTAGCTTTGCACTTTGCACATCTCTCAAAATATTTCTAAACCGAGCATTGGCTTCCTGATACTTCTGCTCCTCTCCAATTATCCTCTTAAAATTTTGCATTCATATAACAACAGCTGATGCTTCGTAGTATATTCTATCTGAAAGCTTACAAAGGACAAACAAATTTGGTCTCATGCATATTACAGTCCGAAGGTAAAAGTGATCGGCTACGATGTAGAGCCAAAATAATGAGAACAATTGAAGCGTAATAGGCCTCAAGAATTGCCTATACCTATCCATGGTTTAAAAAAGGATTCAATAATACATTATTTACCAAGAAATAGACGATGGTTTACACGCAGCATGAATTTTGGCGCAGATTTCCCGGTCGTTTAACGCCTACTGGACAAAGAATACAGCGTTTAACTCAGCTAACGCTTTGAAGATCAATGGGCATCAAGAGATACTGCCAAAGCATCTAGCCGGCTTCGGAGCAACTTCTATAAAGCCTAATTGAACCGTTTTTTTTTTTTTCGAAAAATCCAACGGCGATGGTGAGTGGAGCAATATAGCACCATGCTCAAAACCTTTATTCTTTCTCGATTTGATGAATATGGGCTGGAGATCAAGTGACACAAGCAAAATTCTGAAAGCAGTATTCCGAATCGTTTGATCCCTTTTTAGCGATTTATACCTGCAAACAAAATCACCAGATAATCCCGCTTTTTGGGATTTTCGAAATCAGGAATCTAAATGATTTGTCAACTCTTGAAACCATCAAACAGAATACCTTCAGAGAGCTATCGCCGAAAGCTTATAGGCAAGAGTGGTGGATAATAAATTTTGGCGGCTGTCACTATAGGTCAATACCATTTTCACAACTCAATGAAAAAGAAATTAAACATCAAACTAACTTTATCCAAAATAAGAAACAAAGATAATTATTAATATGAGAAATTACAGCCAAAGAACATCGTATGATTACTTTGGAACCTCCTTGTTTTTTCTTTTCAAAGGTTACTCCTGCGGAACGACTTTTTTTCAGGAAGACTTGAGTGTTAAAGAGGTTACATAATATCAGGAGTATTATATACATTCCTTGTTCGATGCTTTTTATTCAGCAAGTAGTTCTGTTCCCTATTCATTTCGCGTAATTTAATACAAAGCAAAATACCGCGCATTACAACGCTCACCCATTGCGTGACATTAGCGACGTGATAGAATTCCGAATGGAAATAATAGAGCCCAAGTGCCTACTTAAGTACCTATTAAAAGATGTCTCTTCACCAAATTAACCCACCAAACCAGCGGTACAAACGAGTAGTTCCCCAAATAAACTTCATCGGCTTAGTTATAATTCGTCATTAATAGCAATAATATGGACACAAACTGAGAAAGATAATCTTCTATGATATAAAAGAAAGTCGGGTTAGTGCGAACACTTATAACTCGAGATCGGCTGAACAGATTCTTCCGATGTTTGATTTATTTGATTCATCTCCGTTCTGGATAACAGAATAACTATTAAAAAGTTGAAAAAATGCATAAGAAATAATATAAAATATAATATTAAAGTTAGTATGAAACGGATTTCCTGCGACGCCAACGCCATCTATGAAAAATTCTACAGCAACAAAATGATTGTTTACCCGACAACCATTGACATTAAAAATATTGGTACGCAGATTTGTGATGGAATTTTTATCGATCTTTCAGAAATATTTTATTCATTCAAACATATTTTAAACGTATTTTTGTATAAATCATACGTCGGCGTACCCAGCGTGAGCCCATCACTTCTACCATTATGTGGAGGAGATGGACTTGGCTGGGACATGTGTTAAGGATGCCGAATGACAGTTGGCCGAGGAGAGCGCTGTTGTTCCTCCCATCAGGGTCCCGAAGACGAGGGAGAACCTTTCATACTGCGTTCCGCTAGTTCAAAGCAGAGCTGAGGGATCTGGACATGGTGTGGGAGGAGGTCATAAACATTGCGCAAGATCGAGCGCAATGGAGAGCTCTTATTGCCTCCCTATGCCCCTAAGTGGAGCGTTAAGGGAGTTTGGCTTGGATTTTGTATAAATTACAATTTTGAAATCAATATTCATAGTAGGGACTACAGGACAATGTCTGTCGGGAATACTAGTGCTGTATGAGTATAAAAGTTAATGACTTATTGACGAGTCTAACCGATAAGCAGAGACGCTTTTATACGAAGGCTATTCATGTAATTGTATGGGTGAAATTTCCTACTTAAGGTTATCAATCTGTTCTTCATTAGACCATATTATATTTTAATGCCTGTTGATTGAAGTTTTTGTCTTTTAGTTATAAGATTACTTGATTATTTTAAAGGTAGTTTTGGCAGATAGTACTACGAGATACACAACAAGTTGGTTATAAAATTAACCATAACTCAATAGAAAAATCTGTACAAAGAAACTTTGCCATGAATCACCGTCTTGAACTGACCAATTTAGATTTGTACAATGTCTTTATAAAAATGGAGCCCTTGGTCCCTTGGTCATCGCATCTCGCCTAACCGACAAGACCAATTTCGCTAATTCTTTTTTTTGTTGTGTTTTTTTTTTTTTTTGTGCAGGTTCTCATGAAAGAAAAAGACTCATAAAGTTGCGCGTAGCATTAATAAAATCAAGAAAACTTAACCTACGTAACCTTTTTAATGCTTTGACAATTAAATCTTTTCTATTATTGTATTATAATAAATAATTGATGATTGACAAACTGTCAGTTGTTTGATAGTTGGTGCGATTTAAATAATGTGCCCTGCAAATATTGTTTAAAATAGATTCAACGGTCTAAATTTGAATGGTTAATTAGGTACTTAATCAATTTATCATTTATACAAATTCGAAATCATTTCAACTTAGGACAGGACAACACCTGTCGGGAAAGCTAGTATGAAATATTGTATAGTCTCGTGGTAATAATAGAATTGTGGATAAAGTTGAATACCTAAGTTATATATTGAATAATATTAGAGAATTGATTTGTGGTTGGCGTTTGGATGTTGAAGATTGACAGATCGTTTAACAACAATAATAGACAATAATTATTTCGGTGTTATTCTGTAATGGAAATACAGTAAAAAAGACCCAAATATTCAATTTACATAATAATAAAACGAATTTGTTTTTTTTTTAAAGAAAACAGGCGTACTATAACAGTACGTCTACAGGGAGTAGGCAAAGAGGCATCGCAATAAAGTAGAATTGTGTGAATGTCAGTAATAAAAATACTTCATATATTTTTCATATAATCATTGCTCACTCAAAGTGAACACAAAAATACTCTTCGACTCTTCCATGGTACACTGCTTAGTATCTATGGTTTCATTTTTTATTTTTATTGAGGCCTTTCACCCGGATTCGAGTGATTTGGCAACTCTATGGTTTCATATTATAGGACTAAATAAATTATGATGAAGGGACCCCATTTGTTGGGACGTACACCATTTTATAAACACCCATAATAATAACTCCTATATCTTACGGTCTATAATAAAACGGTTATTGCCGATATTTCGTACAATCTCTACCGTCGGGCCTCGAACGCAAAGAATGTTACTATGCATTTGAATGGGGATACCCACAGAAAAAGCAGGAACCCGCTTTCCGGCATGCTCATTTAAATGCATTGAAACCATAGACAACAATCTATGAGCCGGTCGGCGCGGGTCGGAATCCGCTTTCTACGTGTTCCTACCCAATGACTATATACTGGCATTAGCAAAACCTGGATAACACGCTGCATTCATCGGGTCTGAGTTTATTTTTACATCAAAAATATATAACCTATGTTAATATGATGTGGGAAGAGGTTATCATTGCGCAAGATCGAGTGCAATGGAGAACTCTTATTGCCTCACTTTGCTCCTGAGTGGAGTTCAAAGGGAGTTTTAATTTTGATTGATTTGATGTTAATATGTAAAAAAAATTAATTTAGGTAGGTATGTCATTATATTCGATATTTCAATAATTATTTTGCTCAGTTAAAATAATATTGATTGATTAATCAAAGTACCGATTCAAAATACGCATTGAGGTGTAAATACTTATTTTACCGATCATGCTGATTCCCGAAGAGGGTGGGCAGAGAGTATGGACTTCCATTCTCTTCAATCCAAACTCATTCGCTTCCTCCAAACGCATAACATTCCGCATACATGCTCTTCTATTCCATTTGCTCCTGACTTAGCCCTCCTGTAAGACGGCACTGATATATGGTCGGACGATGTCATTCGAGGTCGGCCTCGTCTGCGTGCACCTATTCTTTCAGATTTATATATCCTTTTAGTCATTCTCTCTTCGTTTCTTTTCATAACATGCCTAAACCTTCTTTCTTTATTCACTTTCATTCTAGTCACTACACTAACATTCACTCCACATTCCTTTCTAATATTATCATTCCTCACCTTATCAATAAGTCTCTTTCCGCATATCCTACGCAGTGATCTCATTTCCACAGCATTTATTCCAACTTCCAAATTGTTCGTCCATGTCCAAGTTTCACTCCCATTACTCCCATAAATCATGGATAGTATCAGGATTGCATTGTACATCAACTGTCGATTTCAGAGATATGTTCTTAGAGGTCTAAGTGCACCGCCAACCCTTCTCCCAGCCAATTTCCTTCTTTCAATCTCTTTTTCACACCTTGCATCTCTTCTAAATAAATTACCTAAATAGACATACTTCCAAGTTCTCGACATTCACTTTCACACAACATTGCGTTCTTAAATCTTCTCTTTCAAAACAATGGAAATAAATAAAAAGCACATTTAATGCAGTAGGTATCTGTGATTTTTTTCTATCTTCTATTACAACATGGTGGATGTGTAGCAATTTTTATTCAATAAAGAAACAAATGCTAGGTTATTAGCAAATAATATCCAGCTTTTTTTACATATTAACGATGCATATTATATTTACGTTATATGTAGGTCTCATCCTCTGTAAAAATCAGCCCATAAACGAAGAATTGATTTTCAAACAAACAAAAAAATATTCTACTTGTTCTTAAAATTCGCATTCTATCAATTGCAACAACAATCAATCCACTGACAGTTCTTTCAAATGTCAATTAATAAAAATTCAAAAGTAGAAGAAAATTATATTGTAAAAAGTAGGTACTAAAAAGATTACCTACTTTCTGTCTTTTCTTTAATTTTCTAATTTCGCGAGCATTTTTCTTATATTTTTCTTCTACATTGTCCTGATTGAAATCCTACACGACAAAATGAATTAGCGAAATCGGTCCAGCCGTTTAGGCGCGATGCGATGACATCGGGAAATAGCACCCCATTTTTATATTGTTCTTAAATTTTCTAATTTTCCATGCATTTTTCTTAATTTTCTTCTTCTAAATCAACCTTCTCCCGATAAAAGCCTACACGACAAAAAAAGAATTAGCGAAATCGGTCCAGCCGTTTAGGCGCGATGCGATGACATCGGGAAATAGCACCCCATTTTTATATTGTTCTTAAATTTTCTAATTTTCCATGCATTTTTCTTAATTTTCTTCTTCTAAATCAACCTTCTCCCGATAAAAGCCTACACGACAAAAAAAGAATTAGCGAAATCTGTCCAACCGTTTAGGCGTGATGCGATGATATCGGGAAATAAATCTCCATTTTTATAGTTTTCTTAAATTTTCTAATTCCCCATGCATTTTTTAAAAATTTTTTGTTTTAAAAGGACACTCTCCTGATAAAAGCCTACACGACAAAAAAAGAATTAGCGAAATCGGTCCAGCCGTTTAGGCGCCATCCGATGACAACGCGAAATAGCTCTCCATTTTTATATATAAGATTTTACTGCAAATTTTACAATCGTATGGCTTTTCTCCGCTATGCAGACGCATGTGTATATTTAAAGCACTAAAATTATTGTACATTTTACTGCAAATTTTACAATCGTATGGCTTTTCTCCGCTATGCAGACGCATGTGTATATTTAAAGCACTAAAATTATTGTACATTTTACTGCAAATTTTACACTCGTATGGCTTTTCTCCGCTATGCAGACGCATGTGTATATTTAAAGCACTAAAATTATTGTACATTTTACTGCAAATTTTACACTCGTATGGCTTTTCTCCGCTATGCAGACGCATGTGTATATTTAAAGCACTAAAATTATTGTACATTTTACTGCAAATTTTACAATCGTATGGCTTTTCTCCGCTATGCAGTCGCTTGTGTTTCTTTAAAGCGCTGGAATTAGTGAAAGATTTATCGCAAATATTACACTTGTATAGCTTTTCTCTGCTTTTATTTTGCTCATATGTCCCCAAAGACCGCGATTCCGGGAAGTTTTTATCACAAGCATCATACTCGCATGGTTCATTAGGTATGTCGACGTTCACGTTCTTTAGGAATAGTTCTATTTCATATTCGTTCAATTCATAAATTACAATATCACCTACAAATGATTTGCGATCAGCACACGTGTTGTCCATTAATGCCATTACGATTATTATCATAGAGAGTATAATAATATGTGTTCTGTGATTATTAAATACTAGAGGTCCGCCCCAGCTTCGCACGGGTAGATAGATACTTTAAAAATAATTTAGTTTTATTTTTATCGTGTCACGTGACTTTACCACCGTGACTACTTTGCGCGGTATTTCTACTAAACTTGACATGACTCCCCCGCCCCGCTCCCCTTACGCACTCTGCATCGGATAAGTTGAGATAATCACTCATTTATTGTGAGTGGAAATGCATAAAAAAAGAAGAAGAGATGATAAGAGACTATGCTTTTTTTCCAATACTCATATTTTTAAACTCGTGATAACTTTCGAATGGAATGTCCGAATTGAATAATTCAAAAAGTTATACAAACATATTGAAGAAGACTTGAATATAAACTAATTTATTTTAATAAGGAGTAATACCAAGATACCAATAAAGAGCCTTTTCTAGAGGTTACATTTTATTGATTTTTTTAAAATAAAAAAACACCTATTGTGGCATAACTATAATAGTTAGACATATGCTGTCGCGATACTTTTTGTAAATAATGATGTCTTCTACAAAATTGTAGAACATTGTTTTATTCTATCATCATTAGTTTTCACAGCGTTCGCGATAAAAAGAATATTTTAGGTAAATTTTTTACACCTTGGGTTACATTATTGAAGTTTTCGTAGGTTACCCACTTTTTTTTGGAAATTAAATATAGCCTATGTTCACCGCCGATATTGTAGCTTCCCAAAAGCGAAAGAATTTTTCAAATCGGTTCAGTAGTTTTGGAGCCTATTCGATGCAAACAAACAAACAAACAAACAAAAAATCAAATCTTTCCTCTTTATATATTAGTATAGACTAACGGATATTATGCAGTTCTCGTTAGAGAGTATATATGTGTTCTGTGCACCACGGATTCACCCATATTGTCCCATGTCCCACTAGCTTATACCCGTCTTGCTTTACGTTTTTGATTCCGATTTTACATTATATATTATATTATCTATGATTCCGATTGTCAGGCTTGATCGGTAGGTAATTAAACAGGTTCTAGCATAAGCCGACTAGTAGTAGTCGGCTATGGTTCTAGTCTAGCTCAGTGTTGCCAACGGATTTTGGCCGATGTCGCCGATTTAAAAAAAAAAGTAGCCCAAAGTCGCCGAATTGAAAATTTGGTAGCCCAAAAGTCACCCAACTGAAATTTGGTATCCGGAAACATGAAATTTTGTTAAAAAAACAAGTTCATTCCGAAAATTTTGGTATCCGGAAAGATTATGTAGCTAAAAAAAGGTCATTCCGAAAATTTTGGTATCCGGAAACATGAAATTTTGCTAAAAAAAAAAAGGTCATTCCGAAAATTTTGGTATCCGGAAACATGAAATTTTGCTAAAAAAAAAAGGTCATTCCGAAAATTTTGGTAGTCCGGAGAGGTGAAAGTTCACCAAAAAAATGTCATTTTGTATCCGGAGAGGTGAAAAATCGCTAAAAGGGAAGTAGCCCAATTGGCGACCAGTCGCCATTTAGATTTTTTCGTCGCCAATTCTCATTCCGAGTAGCCCAAATGGCGATAAATCGCCCACGTTTGGCAACACTGGTCTAGCTTCCCATTGCTTAACAGACCTCTATAACTGACATAAGCACAGAAAAAGGAGAACACTTTTACAAGTTTTGTTTTACCGACCTCATAATATTATACGATTCCTCATCTGGACGGAATGCCATATTTATGTAATAATAATAATATTATACAATGGCACAAATCACTCTTTGAGGGTGGAATGCCTAATTAATAATAAAAAATAAAAAAAATATTATACGAACCTACCGACATAATTTGCAAGTTTTCATAGAGAGAGAGAGCTCTGTGGTTTGAATCTTAGCTACATTCCCTAATGTGTTATAATTAATTAGGCATTCCACCCATAGAGGGTGATTTGTGCTATCTGTCAAACTTCAAAATGGAGGAATCATTTTGCAAATTTTTTCATTAAATCTTTATTTATTGAGAATAATAAGATTTGAATAACATTTATATGTATAACAAATCAATCTACAATTATTTTATTACATTTTCATACCGTAATACCAAGATTCCATTCAACGTATGAGTAATTTTGTTTCCAAAAGATGGCTTACTGTCTTTTTGAGAAATTTGTATGAAGATCCTAAAAAAATTGAGTTTTTTAAATAGCTCTAAATATATTAAAGTTAATGCAGCAAATTGTATTTAAGAACCTTCTCAAGCAAATTGCACCGCTCTGCGCAGATTCATATCTGACGTAGCATTTGTATTTTGAGCGTGATGTTCACATATACGATAGAAAGCAGACAAACATTTCTGAATTATTATGTAGATGAAACACTTTGCTTGTTTTTTTTTTAATATACCTATATAATATGACAGCAGTCGCAGTCTTAAAACTTGGTTGCTCTCTTGTTCTCAATAATTTACAACTTTTATCTCTACATATATCTCAATAATTATTTAATATCTACTTGATATAGGTGTACATGAGATTTTTAGACATTTTGATAATGTCGAGAGTTCGCATGATTAGGAGTTTCGGAGACTTAAACATTACCACCTAATGGCGAACATTGTTAACGTAAAGTGATCACACTAAGCCAGCCTTCGAAACAACAGTAGAAGACGGTCGTAAGCCCGTGATGGTTTGTTCCATTCAAAAATCGAACATCAGTGATGAATTTTTAGAGTCATTAGTTAGAAAATTCTTTAATATTTTTAGATTTTTAAATGGTATGAACACACCACTACGGGATTACGACCGTCTTCGCCTGTTATTTCTAAGGCTGGCTTAGTGTGATCACTTTACATTAACAGCGTCCCTTCGATGCAGGTCCGAATCCTGCCCGGAGCATGGGATTTTTCCACATGTTGAACATGTTGCTAGTTCTGATAAATATCGGGCATTTGAACGCAACGCCCTAATGGCGAATGTTGTTAACGTAAGCAAAGTGATCACACTTAATCACATCCGGCCTTCGAAATAACAGGTCGTAAGGGCTTAGTGGTTTATTCATACCATTTAAAAATCGAAAAATATTAGTCAGTCATCGGTTGTTGAAAACGGACAGTCTTTAAAAACGGACACAAGAATCTGGACAAACTAACATTTGGTTACAGAAAACTAGAAAGTACCTTTTACAAGGATATACCATTGTGGTTAGGTTTAACACTCGACTTCTCTCATCACAACACAATCCATTCTTCTACACATACCTACATATTACATCCTCATTACTTTTCTCCGCTGGTCTAAGATGAGCTCGAGGGCTTTTGAGAAAGTGTATTGTGTGTGATCTAAGAAAGAATACGTCGTAATGCTCTTGATTTATGTAATCCGTTGATAGTAAATCTTATCCTCTTTTGTAATGAATATATAATTTGTTATAGAATTTCAAAGGCTTTGCTTTAATGGAAATGTATTATAAAATTGCGAACGACTTACGACGGTCAGTCATATTATCTTTTTGATAAGTACTAAAGAAATCATTTTTGCTGTTGATATAGTTCCGGCCGAGGTTGTTTGGTACTAGTCTATTATCACTGGTGACAAAATAAAAATGAGACTTCAATTTGTGCTACTACAATATTTCTATATCAATAAGTGAAGGAAAATCTTTGTGACAATTTTTACAAAGTTTGACCATGCCACTGATTGTTTATGATTTATCTACATACTCTAACACAATCCTTCATAATTTCGCATAGTGTTCTCAACCAACTGGTACATCTTTATAATGAGCATAAAATGATAACAATGTTGTGGTTAGTAAAACATTTACGACCAATAATAACACACAATAAGTATCGGCAAAACGAAGTTATTATGTGTTTTGGAAGCAAATAGAGCGAGTCTTTTAAATGCTTGGAATAGATTTTTGATTGCTATCCTCCAACATCGTAATTAAGTGATAATTACTGAATGCTGCAACCATAACATAAGAAATATTCATCAAAAATTTTAGTGAAGGATCACTTTTGCTATATGTATTTGCTATTTTAATTGTGTGTATTTTTTGTTTAAGGTAGATATGTTGGATTCTATTGATAATGTTGGGGTCTTTTCTGGTGCACAATCTGTTTGACCTCTCAAAATTTTGTAAATATAAATAAAAAATCATATTGACTCTGTCTGTGGGACATTCCATAGAGGCGTCGATCTATGACTTATTTAATTTGATAAGAGACATGATTGCAGCAACACCACCTATATAAGAAGCCCTTAGCACTGGCGGCCATTTTTCCTCTCACGTCACCAGGCCGCCGGCGTGTAGACAGATATCATAGCGTACAGGTAAGTATACATACAGATATAGGCAAGTGAATGCTGGGCCTCACGATGTGACGATGCGCTAAGGCCTTCTTATATAGGTGGTGTTGGATTGGAGCCTTCACAAAGAGTTCTTGCGTGAAAAAAGATGACAGAATCAGAAATACTTTGTTTAATTTTTCGGTTGCCAGCTTTGCATCGTAATGAAGATTTCAGTTTTACTTTAATAAAAAGGATCGCACTCAGCATAATATGCCTTTTCGATAGGGTAGATATTTTATTTATTTATTTAATTATTTATGCACATATTATAAAATTAATGTACCTATAATAAAGTGGCGGGATTATTGCCGAAACAATCTCTAACATCCAACCACATTTGAATATCATTAGCGGCAACAACACAACTTTTATTTTCTTGGCAAATCAATATTCATAGTAAGAACTAAGGGACAACGTCTTTCGGGAAAGCTAGTAACATAATAAATAATGCGATCCAATGGCTTTGCTCTCTGGAGGGCAAATCGTGAGAAATCATAAGAAAAAAGGAACATTGTCGATTCTTTTGAGGAATTTTGACTCATTCGCTCACTCATCTTCAGAATCGAGAAATTTGTCTGTTTAATGTTCCCTAATCTCCGTAACTACAGTCGTCCTTTGTTATTCGAATAACGGTGAGAGAGCGATAAACAGATCGCCCTGTTGAACATTGTTGTCCACGGATTTGATTGCTGTTGTTAATCATCTTTGATGTTTCAATCAAAACAATAACATTGTTTAAATCATCCGCAACACGAACGGGCGCGTGTTAGCTCCAATCAAATAAATAAATAATCATCCAAATAAATTAAATAAATAAATACGATGTGCGTTGGGAATTTTACATTCCTTTTGGAGTCGACGAGAGGAAATTTTATTTATTTTCACTTAAGTACCGACTAATAGGTAATTATTATACACAATCATAACACATTTAACTTAAAAACAAACAATAAATATATTTTATTGATCCACCAAAATATTCGCTATGTTCGGTCTAACTAACACAAATCTAATCAAGACAAAATAAATGGTATACATATATTAATACGTGAAGGAAAAACTTTGTGACTATTTTTACGAAAATTGTGCAAACGGAGGAGTATGAAATTTCGCACACTTATAGTTTATAATATATAGAGAAGGGTGGCGAATGCTAATATTTTTTTTAATTGTGCATAAAAAATTGACTAAATCGATTAAAAAACATTACGAACACTGTAATGTTATGTATTTGATACTCATACACACTTCCACAGACTACTTATAAAGATCATCAACTTCATAAAAACAAAATGTAAAAGTACGAGTACGAGGTGGTTGGTAGTCCAGTGGTATCAATCGGCGGCTTTCATACGTACAGCGTATTGGAGGTCGTAGGTTCGAATCCCGGCCTTGCCGACCATTCCCGCTTTCACGACACAAGCATTTGTTTAGTGTGAAAGATGTCAAAGTTCACTTCGAGTGAGCACAGATTTATTTTATAAAAAAAAAAATTATGTATAAGATTTTAAACACGCAAAATACGTAATTAATTAATAAATAAATTCATAAGCAGTATTTAATTTTTACAAATAATGCCCAAAATTGTAAAATAAAATTCAAAAGAAGAAAGCCATTTTTCAGCACAATTTTTTTTTAGCTCTGCACTCGTTTTCGAGTGATTCAGCACAATAATAAAACATTTTAAATGGGAGGTAAACCTATTGATAAAGTTGTAGTAGATAATAAAACTGTTTCTTTTACATTTTGAGTAAGCTTGCTCGTGACGCGAAAACAATACCCAATAAAAACCAAAAAACACGATTTTCTAACAAAATGTCTTCATCAGGTGTATTTAGGTACAAAATAAAGCATGAAAACGTTATATATATTTAACCCAATATATAAAGGAGTTCTTTGATAAAAAAAAATGTTGAAAATAAGCACGATTTTGTGCTATGCGAAAAGGATGAACGTTGAAAATCATAAAATCGTTCTTACCTGTTGCGATGTTCATACAAAAATAAATATTCCCTTCTTCACATATTATAAATTTTATATTATTATGAACACACAATAAATAAACACATCTTATCCCAATTATTTCACAATATATTTAAACATTAATTAAAAATCTTATCACATTTTCACCAACAGTTACAATTTTAATTAATGTCTTTTTGTTTTATGATTATTTGGAAAATTTCAGAAACGTCCGACAAAGGGAAGCGACGAGCGCGCCATTCGACAAACCTCCACCTACTGAGGTCCAAGCAATACTGGTCCATAATAACGTAACTTCACGTTATCAAATAGGAAAATTGCTATAAATATGTAGGTGTACGCACACCTAGAGCGTTTTCAAATTTGGAACGATTCAGTAAATTGACGCGTTAGTATAAAAATATTTCTAATTCTGAGTTGAATTTTAGGCAAACGATAAAACGAAATACAACATTTTGTTTAAGTGCCTGGTGATTTTGAAACCTTTCCCCAAAACGCGCATCCCTAACCTTAGCAGTATCAATTTCTATACCTCTGTGTGTATCTTGTCTGGAAAATTTTTCCATACAATTTTTAGCTGTTTGTAACAAAATTGAGTGTGAAAAACTCTTTAAGGTTTTTTCTGTTGAGTTTTTTTACTCGCGTGTATGTTTTTTTTTATAATAGGTAGGTATACCTGTGTTGAGATTTTAAAAGGTGGATGTACTGAAACTAAAGGAGATGAAACACCATAGAAATTACAATGATATTTTATGACCTGAATGCTCCATCGTTTCAGGTTGTAGTTTAAAGGGCGGGAAATTGAAAATGGACAGGTGAGAAAACAAAAAAAAATTAAATAATGTTACATACCATATAATGCATATCACGCAAGACCATAATGAATTGTTGCTTTTCTTCATGTTAAGGTTGCTGAGTGACAGTTGGCCGAGGAAAGCGCTATTCTTTCTCCCATCAGGGTCTCAAAGACTAGGAGGACCCTCTCATACCGTGTTCCGTTTTTTCGAAGAGCTCTTTTGCCTCCCTATGCCCCTAAGTAGGGTCAAAAAGGAGTAAATTGTTATTTAAATTTAATACCTGTATTCATTCATTTCCAATAACATATAAGTTCTGTTTTTTTCATGAATTCTCATAATTTCTCAATTGTGCATAATAATATAGATTTTTATTAGGTTTATTATTTTTATAATAAACTATCTTCTATCTTATGTCCATGGTTGTCCGGTAAACAATAATAATTTTGTTGTTATAGAATTTTCCATAGATGGCGTTGTTGTAAGTAAACCCGTCCCATGCTAACTTGAATATTCTCTTTTATATTATTTGCTAATCGTTTTACGAATTTTTAATAATTATTCTGTTATCTGGAGTGGAGAAGAATCCAATAGGTAAGTCAAAAATCGAAAGAATCTGTTCAGCCGATCTCAAATTATAAGTGTTCGCACTAACCCGACTTTCTTTTATATTACAAATAGTTAAACATTTATTAGAATAAAATTCTTGTGGTTAATGTTCAAGATATTAATGTTGCTTATGATTCAATTGAAAAGATTATTTGTAAAAACAAATTTGATTGGCAAAACATAGAAAACTGATTATGATACCTTATTTACGATAAGACGAATCTATTAATATCCAAGTATAGCCATGATAAATTAATGACGGCTATTCTGAAATTAAAAACAGACGATTGAGTTGCGTCGTATCCAATTTTTATTGAGACTTTTGACATTTCTGTATTATGAAAATATTATATCCAATACATTATAGTTACGTAACTACTGGCAACCGATTAAGTTATAAGGAAGAGCTTCTTGCGTTGAGTTGGAACGTGAGTTTGAGAATACCAGTCATTACCTATTTCATTATCAGTTAAATGACAGATATACCTATATAGCAGTCATAACATAGACAAAAAAAGCTGCTAACCTAGGGTAGCCCAGAACTCATAGTATATTATAACAGCCTTTTCGTGTAAAACATATCTTTGCATAAAAATTCATAATTTTACAATTAAAATGAATTTATCCTTGGAATTATTATAGAAACTTTAAAATGATATCGACTATTGGAGCTTTTTATTATCTGCTTTAGAACTACATATTCAATATTAATCGGTACTTTAAGGGAGACCCACTGAAGTTACGGACCTCAAATTTTACGAGCTTGTGTAAATGTCATAAGACAAACCCGTATACCAAATTTTATGAAAATCGAAGAAAAAAAAATTTTTTTTTTCTTTTTTAGCCCTTTTTCTAGTACAAGTGAAATATTCTTTGGATACTTTAAGAGGGTTCCCCTGAAGGTAAGATCTCAACATTTTACTGACTCATCTCCATCAAGGGGCTAACCGTTCTACCAAATTTCAATCAAATCGGATAAGAATTACTATGAGTTATGGGTGCGAACACATTTTGCATTTTTGGAATCTACATTCTACACCCTCGAAAACTTCGAGAAAATTAATTTCAGCGAAATCTATTTTTATTTTTTTTTGAAATCCGACCACAAGACTCATGTATATTCCATATACTATGAGTAATTAGCATCGTGATATAAATAGGTACTGGGGAGGAGACCAAAAGGGAATTACCCTCTGTGTTGAGTTTTTTTTTAACCTTTTCGGCAATTCATCCATAAGGATGTTTTGTGCCAAAAACACTATTTATTTAATACAATCTTTAAATAATTAAAAATTCAATATAATCTTTACAAAACCAAAGAGTTCCATAAATAGAGCGGCTTACTTGCCTTGTATTTTATGTTCTCAATATGAGGCAGTTAACCGCTGCGTATTTTTTATGAATTCAGTCTGTCACAGACGTTGCTAGGTGACGCATCGTGTTGCTTACATAATAATTGCCCTCATGTGTAATGAGATACTGCACCAATTATGCAATAAGATAATAAAAGTGACAATATTGTATCTTTTAATCCTTAAAAACAATTTATTATATATTTTTTCATTTAATAATTAATAATATTTTCTACAATATATTTCAATATTATTTGACACATCGATACCTCAATATGCAAATTGGGTAACTCCAAAAAATTAACTTTTTTGGATGAAAAAAAAACGACATAATTTTGATACATAACGATTCTATAATTTGAAAAAAAAATCCCGCAAAGTGAAACCTGGAACGGGGCCCAGGTCTCGTAACCCTTAGGTTAGCAATCACAAGTGAAAGTAACAGAAAAAAATTCTTTCCTTCATATACATCTTCCTTCAAACTTATTAGATATGGAAAAACTCTTCAAGTCATAATTTAATGAAATCGTTGTTCATGTACCCTCATGCCCTTTTTATCATTTTAATTTGTGATCCAAGGTTTGCTTTATTTCTGTTTTAAGTATAATTTTCTGCCCAAGTATTTCATATTTCTCTTTTTTCTGGTTTAAATTTGAGGCCCATGAAAATTTATGTGCTACATCTTTTCCTTCTTTTAATTTTACAAGATTGATATCTCTCAGTTTTTACCAGAATCTGAGTATTCTGTTGACCGTAATGTTCTTGCAATCTCTTACAACATTAAAATAAAAAAAAAACTTGCTTATTCTGTGCTTGTAATGATATTCAATCAAACGATTTTCTTAATCAATGTCATGATTATACAGTTTCATCTTGAATTTATCCAAGACAATTCTCAATCTCAATCAATCAATCAATCTCGGTCTGCATAGAGAATAGAGTTGCACATTTTAAACGTTGTAATTCAACAAACTTTTCCCTATTTTTCTTAAGGTGTTATTAAGACATTTTATTATTATGTTGGATTTGCCGAAATCACCAAGAATGTGTATTTGAATACAGAATTTTTATACCATCATTAGGTAAATCGTTTTGTCAAAAATGCAGTTATCCATGTTGTATATCAATGTATCGACACCATAGCAACATAATAATAACATTGTTGCTTAGTAAACAGTTTGTTACTATAGTAAACAAATATCTACTGAAATATAAACAATGCACTAAGTAAAAAGGTTGAATTCCATTACATTCGCAGTATAAGTCATTTATATCGAAAATTAAAATTTTCTAAGTCATCGTTATGAATGCTTTCGGCGCATTATTTAAACACAATTGGAACATCGCCCGCACACCTCCCGTCCCTCCCACCAAACTGGACACAAATTTAAAGTGAATTTTCTTCCTATTAGCCCCTCTATTTATGGAACTCTTTGTATTAGCCCCTCTATTTATGGAACTCTTTGTACAAAACAACAAAATTCTTATATATTAAACCAATTATGGTTTTATTAATTGACGAAGATTTTCACTGAGAGACGCGATTATTTGGTATCCATGTGGGATTTTGACCTCAAGAACCCCTTTGACATTGCTTTGAGAGATTAGATAAAGATTAACCCCCCTCATGGTCATTGTGAAAGGACTGCGTCACCATACAATTTGGCTACCGTGGCGTTGTATCTATACCCGATGTTGAATACCTTCAAAATGTTATATCATAACCATTTCAGCAATGTTTGGAAATCCTGCATTCGATAGATATCTTATTTGAAGAGACCCGATATACTACCCTGCAGTATTCCTGTGGTGATCCTGAGAGCTGTAGTAAAGGACCATGGCGTGGCGTTTTGGTGGACCATAATGGCATACCCGCACTTGAATTCAGCGTTGTTTTGAGTCACTCACATGAGGATCTTCTCGATTGAGATCGCATGTTTCACAAAAAAAGTTTTTGATGAGTTATTTCAAGTGATTGAGACTAAGCTCGTTCCGTCTGATTTATAAAAAAGTCGTTAATCGTTAGATTGCATATAATTCACTGATCAGTTTTAATTTATTGTAAAAAAAAATTTGATCCGCGTTTATTATGTATGAAGATGGCATTTCACACGAAATTTTGTAAATAAAATAGTAGCCCGGCAACGGGAGTGCTTACAGCCGAGATGCGCTATGTCAGATTTGAATGATATCGAGTAGGTGCAGAATAGGGGCCAGACCTTATTTTTTAATATTTTATTTTATATTATCAAAATATTGTTAATTCCTTATAAAATCACACGAAACCTTTATGTTTTGGCCAAAATTAACTAATTTTATTATGTTAATTTCAATATTTGTACCTACTTGTCTTTAAAAGTACTCTTTGAATATTTTCTTCAAAACTTCATTATATTTATCATAAATTTAGTTGGTGCATCATGGTTGTAGGACCTCGATGATTACGGGAATGCAACATTTGCTTTATTTGTTTAAAATTTCTATTATCACAATGATAAACCAAAACAAAATGGACCAAAATATATGAAGGGAGCGCCTAATTGGACGGGGAAAAAACTTAAAAAGAGTATATTTATTACAGAAAGCGTTGTTGTACACTTGAAACCATTGTCAGTTGACATAAAATCCAACATGGCGGGCTAAAATCTACAGAGATCAGATCGCAATCAATCGATATGGGTTAAACTACCTCGACGACGGCTTGATCGCAAATTTTCTACCGCTGAACTCTTTTTTTTCCACTGATCAGAGTTTTTAAATAAAGCAGTAAAAATTTAACGAGATAGTTTATGAATCATGACATCTGCAATTTAACGGGATCGTTTGTGAATCAAGACATATCTGCAATTTAACGGGATCGTTTGTGAATCAAGACATATCTGCAATTTAACGGGATCGTTTGTGAATCAAGACATATCTGCAATTCAACGGGATCGTTTATGACTCAAGACATATTATCTACATTCATTCATGTGTTAGATTTAAAGAGTCTTCATAAGAACGGATAAACTAAAATAGAATAATTGAACTGCAGGGTTAGTCACGAGAAAGTTTATGTTTAGAACGAATCAAATTTGAGGCTTAAGGAGACTTTGCATCAAATACTCGTTTTTGTCACTTGTAGTTAATCGATTTTACCTAATGATTTCTCGAATTTTTACATACGAAACTAAGATTGACATTTTATTGTGAACTTTAACTTTAAAATTAGCTATTTTTTCCCCGATCCATAGCTACCTAAGTTGCGGAAAAATGTAATAATCTCAATGCTAGTTGGAATTCGTCTCATTTACCTAAACATGACTTTTTGCGTTATAATTCCCCTTAGAGTACAACTAGTACTCGAACTAAACTTTTCCGTGATGACCGCTGCTGCTGAACATGTTTCCAGGTGCTCCGATTCTAGGTTCACCAAAAATTAATATGTAGGTAACAACAGAACTAATGACTCTAACAATTCATTACTGATGTTCGATTTTTTTTTTTTTTTTAAATGAATCTGTGCTCACTCAAAGTGAACACAGATACACTCCTTGACTCTTTCACAGTAAGCTACTGAAAGCTTGTGTCGTGAAAGAGGAAGATGGTCGGCACCAGGGATCGAACCACGACGTCCGCAGTACGAAAGCCGGCGCTGTAACCGCTGGGTCACCAACCACTTTTAAATGGAACAAACCACTACGGGCTTACGACCGTCTTCTACTGTTATTTCGAAGGCTGGCTTAGTGTGATCACTTTACGTTAAAAACGTTCGCCATTAGGTGGTAATGTTTAAGCCTCCAAAACTCCTAATCATGCGAACTCTCGATATGATCAAAATGTCGAAAAATCTCATGTATACCTATATCAAGTAGATATTAAATCATTAATAAGATATAGAGATAAAAGTTGGACATTATTGAGAACAACCAAATTTAAAGACTGCGACTGCTGTCATGTATGTATTTGGCGCCAGGATATGAATATTACATTACATTTTTGTTAATGTCTCATATTTAAAATGGTCTAAAATGACAGACTATAATGGGTAAAAGAATACTGAAGCTATATAGGAGGTTTGTTTGTTCGGTAATTCATTGTACCACCCTGAAAAGAATAAAATCTATCATTTGTGGACGTTTAAAAACTTAAGGTTGAGAATCAAAGAGACAAGAACAAAGGACACCATTGTACCCCAAAATATGATATTTTGTGTATGATTGTTTATGAGATATGCGTACAATAATAGACAGGAATAATATTTCTCTAGACACCTCTCTGTAATGGTCCGGGGTAATGATCCCTGGCGCATGCGCCGTGGAGGATGTTCCTGGACCGATGCCTCCACCCACCTAGTCAGGCTCTAAGCACAGGAGGGGGTTGGTAAGGACTCTTTATCGAGGTGCCGTGACAGGAGAAAATAATATAGTCCTGCACACACAATATGAGTCAAATGTAAATTTCATTGCACGCAATATTAAAAATGTGAGTGATGTCCCGAATTTTTAGGCATATTTTTCTTCTTTACTTTTGCGTGTACATAATTTTACATATAACTCATAATAATAATATTGTGTGTAAAACGACTGTATTGCGAGTATGATACACGTGTGCACAGGACCTGTCTAGTGTCTAAAGCGCACAATCACTCCATTGTCACTCTACGCAACTAACATTTATATTTTAAATATTAGGTACAATAGTACCTGTTTTCGGTGTTGTTAATAAAAATACACTTACAAAGGTAGTAAATTAATGTCTTTACCTACGTCTATAGGTGAATTTTTCGTGTAGGTAAGAGTAGCGGATGTTCTGAGACTAAGTATGTGCAAAAATAATACGAATTCCGCGAATTATTTGCAATTATTTTGTTTGTTTTTCGAATGTTATATAGGAGAAAGCGTCGAAATAGATCTTCTTCTCCTTCTTCTTCTCAATAGTAATATTATTAGAGAAGATAGATAGAGCAGTAGTGAGAGCGAGAAAATGCATGCTTATGCCCCGGGCGTCAGATGATGGGGCGGCAAAAACAAATATATGTATTGGTGTAAGTGATTTATTTAAAAAATGATCGACAAGGAATTTTTCATTCATCAAATTTACATTAATTTCGCTTCGTGTAATATATCTTTTCCTTATAGTAGGTATTATCGGATTGTACCTTCCTAATTTTTTAAATTCTAGACTAATGCTGGACTGGATACATTATTTTATTTAACCTTTACCCATCACGCCGTTTCCTAGAAGGGGTAGGCAGAGAGTACGGATGTTCATTCTTTCCAAATATGCCCAAACTACCTCAATTTCATTTTCATTCTAATAACTATGCTAACATTAAGGGGGGGGGGGGGTTGATTATGAAATGCAAAGGGCACATACTATCCTTGTAACGGCTCTGAAGAAATAGGTATTCATTTAAAATAAAGGGTTCTCCGTTCTTTTGTTGTTCTCCAGATGCAGAAGTTTCTGTAATGAGTTACACGACATTTCAAATAAGCATCTCAATTCCATGCTTGTTAACAACCTTTATGAGAATGCAAGACTGCTCGGGAGAACTGAAATAATCCATTTATGTAGGTAATACTGCATCTATGTACGTACAGAATACGAACCTTACACATGACAAAAAATTGGCAGACCTATGAGAACGAAGGTGTCGTGTGATGAAGAAGACATGTGGAGATTCTGCAGGAGTGGGAACCGTGTTAATAATGACCATTGACCATGCACTGAATGAGTCCAGTACCTAGCGTCAGTGGCGTACCGAGGGGGGGGGCGGAGGGGCGGACCGCCCCGGGCGCCTCTATTGAGAGGGCGGCAAATCTGTTTGTGCTATGCTTTGTTTGTCAAGGTGTTTAAGCTATCAAAAACATCCCTTTTTATATCTAAATTGATCAGCTATATAGTGATCTTCAAAATACTGCGATAAAACATCATTTTGATGTGTCAAAATATTAATAAAACAATATTATTTAATTTTTAATCAAAGATTTATGGGTGTCTTTTGTGTTGCACAGCAGATAAATTGTACCAATTTATCGGTGAACGATTTGACCAATTTATCGTTGATCTTTCAGACACCACTAACGTGCCGATTTATCGCTAAGATTTGAGCGATTGAACGATTATCGTTCAAATCTTAAAGAGAAATCGCTACGTGTGTACCCAGCTATTAAGATAATATATACTCCTGCCGCCGTAGACAAATTCAAATTGGCGTTCGACTACAAACAAAGATTTCGCTAATGTATAGTGCGAAAAAATTAACTGTCCACTGAAACATATAAACATTTATTCAAACCAAACAATGATCCTTATAATATAAAATATAAAAAGTGGACAGTTAATTTTCTTCCTACTCTACATTGTCGAAGTCGTTTGTAGTCGATTGCCAAATGCATTTTTGTCTAGGCCTACTGGTCCTGAGAAGGGGAAAGCTGCATACAAAACCTGTTCAATAACCTACGGCTCAAGTCTGACTAGCCAAATCAACAACGTAAAGCAAGACGGGTATCAGCTAGTATATTATAATTTTATTTTATATCATAGGCATATGAACAGGTTATTTACAAATTAATTACCGTGTTTTCACGTGGAAAAGTGCCCGGCTTTCTTATTGGACTTTTCTGTTTTTTCATACCGAAACCGAGTATTACTGACCCCGGCTTTCTTTTACGACCTCCATTGTTTTTTATATGGAAACATAATATTATATTTATTAGTGCCTCATATAATGGCCGAAAACAGCGTCTGTACCCCTCGCCCCCCCTCGAAGAAGATGTTGGCAGATCTTGTCACGTTCGTCCGTCCGTCTGTCTGTGTGTCTGTCTCGTCCGTTTGTTAGTTTATTTATTTATTTGTTTGTTTGTTTATTTATTTATTTATATATTTATTTATTTATATATTTAGTTATTTATCTATCTATCTATCTATCTGTCTGTCTGTCAGTCCGTCCGTCTGTCTATCCGTCCGTCTGTCTGTCCGTCCGTCTGTCTGTCCGTCCGTCTGTCTGTCTGTCCGTCCGTCCGTCTGTTTGTCCGTCCGTCTCTCTGTCCGTCCGTCTGTCTGTCCGTCCGTCTGTCTGTCCGTCCGTCTGTCTGTCCGTCCGTCTGTCTGTCCGTCCGTCTGTCTGTCCGTCCGTCTGTCTGTCCGTCCGTCTGTCTGCCCGTCCGTCTATCTGTCCACCCGTCTGTCTGTCCGTCTGTTTGTTTGTCCGTCCGTCTGTCTGTCCGTCCGTCTGTCTGTCCGTACGTCTGTCTGTCCGTCCGTCTGTCCGTCTATTTATCTATTTATTTCACATTTCTCTGTTATCTACTACAAATATCACTAGATAATTATCGGTCAAAGTGTGATAGATAATTAATTATCGACGACAAATACTAAAATACGCTTTTCGTTACAAAAAAACAAAGAAAAGTGATAGATAAAAATAAATATCGCATACTTTGAAAGTGTGTGATATTATTTTATCGCGCGATATGAAAATAGGCTCATTTTCTAAATTGAAGTCCAAATATTTCAACACATGAGTTTGCTTGTCAAAAAGGCTGTGTCTCTCAAATATCTTTATTTTCGATGAATTGGTCATTCGATGAATTGATCATTCGATGAATTGATTTTCGATTAATTGATTTTCGATGAATTGATTTTCGATGAATTGATTTTCGATGAATTGATTTTCGATGAATTGATTTTCGATGAACTCGTCGGTTACCATTGTTGTGCAGTAAGTATGCACCTACATTTAAATAAATATGCTTACTTTTTTATTTTGAAATATATTTTATTTCATTTTCGTGTTTTTTTTTCAATTTATATATATAGGGGGGGGGGTCAAATTTTATTAGGGGGGAAGGGCGCAAATTTTAATCCCGCCCCGGGCGGCGAAAACCCACGGTACGCCACTGCCTAGCGTACATCCTACATTCCTACATCGCAACTTTAATATATCATCTTGTAGTATTTTATTGTAAACAACAAGTGTTTGATAAACAGAATATAATATCTGCTACCAATATAAATATCCATACAAAAAGAAGATGTTTTGTCTTATAACTCTTATACCTATATTATTTTCTCATCAATAAGCAGAAATTCAAAAGAAATACTAGTATTTTGTCAGCATTGTTTGCTTTTTACTACTTTTTCATTCTGGCTACACTTTTACGCGCCAAATATTGTTTTGGTTACATACTTTGACAGTTACATTTGACATTTCGTTTTTATTATCAAACTTCGGCGTGTGTTTGTTTCTTACGAAACTAATAATAAAACAATCATATTTCAAAATAAAACATCTACAAACGTTATAATGGATACTCCACGTTCAGCTAGAAGAAAATCAAAAATTTGTTACAAAGAAGACGACTCATTTGTCGAAGAATTCAACTATCAGGCGAAAGAGCCGCAAACCAAATCAAAAACTAGAAAATCTTTGGTAAAGAATGTTAAAAGGATAGAAGACAGTGAATCTAGCGATACTGAATCTGAATTAACAAATAAAGAAAATATAAAAAGTCCTCCAGCTATGAAGTTAGTTGATGTACGTGAGACTAAATCGTGGAATCCTGTTGTTGTCTTGAACCAAACGGAGAAAAATATTGTTTCTAATGAGCCATCTACACCCCACACACCAGTCAGACGTGGTACGAGAACAAGACATAAAACAGCAATAGCTGTGGAAGCCGAAGAATCTAGTAAATTAATGAAAAAACTTTCTGTTAAGAATGACGATAAGGTAGAATCTGAAGAAGATGATGATGAAGCTTTGCCTACAATTGAGAAACCTTCAGGTTAATTATTTTCCCTCTTTACTATGCCTGTTATGTTCTTGCTGTGTTAGCCTCTTTTGACGTGGACTCCAAACTGTTCTTCCATATTTTGGGTTATCCTCCTGCAATCTACCAGATTGAGATGTGCCAACTCTAGCCCTGCTACAGCTCTGGTGTCTGCCAGCCTGGAGACATGCTTGTTCCAGAATCTTCATTTATTTATTTTTTGTTGCCAATATAAACCCAATCTGGGCACTTAGGGACGTCAAATAAATTTTAAATGGGTTTTACATTATATTTTGAACTTATGTATCTAAATTTTACATACCATGAGATAGAAAACGAACAATAAAAAAATACACAGGAATATGATAGGAAACAAAACATTTCCCTCAACCGAATCTGAAAATGTTTGTATTTTTAATGAATCTGGGCTCACCCAAATAGACTTTTGACGTCTCTCACATAAAGCAAAGCTTGTGTTGTGAAAGTGGAAATGGTCATCATCAATGGTCAATGTTATTGATAAACTTTTCCTTTTGCTGGTGATATTTCTGATGTTGCTGGTGCGAAAGAGACTTTTCGTAAAGACAGTGTCAGCTCTGGACTTATTCCTGGCTCTGTTTCCTTTTGAATTCTGT
The DNA here is from genome assembly GCA_963576905.1 of Mystacides longicornis. Taxonomy (NCBI): domain Eukaryota; kingdom Metazoa; phylum Arthropoda; class Insecta; order Trichoptera; family Leptoceridae; genus Mystacides; species Mystacides longicornis. The sequence goes on from OY756434.1 coordinate 6,587,933, forward strand.
TTTCATGACAAGTAGGCTCTTCCCAATCAACAAACCGCTGACTTCTGCTCTAGGTTTATCATCATTCTGGTCACTCCCTCATTGCTGGGTATCGTGACCATCACCATTCTAACCAGCCGTTCCCAAAGTTCCCAGTCCAATGCCAAGTGCAAGTTAATTATGATTGCATTTAAATATTTTTGCCTAACCTTACTTAAAATTGTTGTGTTTTGAATTTTAGCATTATTCTGTGATGGTGATGTTGAAGGTAAAGATATGTTCAAATTTAAAATGATGCACAAGAGAGAAAGCATGATTAAGAAAGCCATTGAATCTGCGTTAGAATGTCCTAAAATTAAAACAAACAACAATTTATCTAAAGGAAATCTTACTCCAAAAACACCGAGATCATCACAGAAAAATAAAATAACTACACCGCTTTCTAAAAATAGAAAATCACTTTTCAATACACCAAAGAGCGGGAAATCTCACATGGCGGTCGAGAAAACTCCGCATCACATCAGAAGTAAAATGAAAAAAAGTAAGTTGTATTTTTTTATGAAATTTATAAGAGCATTTGGACTCCGCAATCCTTCGTCATGTGTTCCTATCTATTAACAAATTTATCCCATTAATTAAAGGCGTGATAAGGCGGCTTTTAAGGAAGGATCTATCATACTTTCTGCTGTCTAGAGTCACAAGTCTTCCGAAACACTTTGTCATGGGTTGATTCCAATGTCAAAGAAGTGTTCTCTTTTTCTTCAAATTCATTATTTTTTTTGTATTTAAAATGGAATTGATCATCGTAAAATTTAGTTAAAACAATAATATGTATCATACATATTGACATAACTAAATAGCATCCTACACGCCACACAAAGTCAATGAAAACGCACCTATTTCATTGTCTACTGAACTCAACTTGCTATGTACACTGAATCCTTTATTAACCCAGTGGACTTATTAAATAAACTTAAAAAATGTTGTTTCAGAGCTAGAAACTCTGGACATTGAAGATAGCCCAAGTGACTTTGAAGATAGCGGCAGTGACTTTCAGCCATCGGAAGACGAGTCCGTTAGCGAATCTGATCATTCCATAGACTCTGTAATTATTTCTATTTTATATCATTATATTATACACCCATACCTGATAGCTTATAAGGCAAGATAGCGTGATTCACCTTGTCAAGTGGCTTCAGAGTCAACTTGTAGCACACTATATATTGTAAAAACAAATTGTTTATTGTTTTACTGCAGGAGAAAGCAAAAAGTGAATCATCTGACTCGGAAGAGGAAAAGCCAGTGAAACCTAAGACTAAACCAATATCTGCAAATACAAAGCCTTACTCCTTAAGAAATTCCAAACTAGATAAGGATGAACAATTCATCATGAAGGCTGATAACTACTTCACAATGCAGTCTGGAAAAAAGGTAACTCACCAAAATCAAGTTTTTATGGTTTTTTGCAGCGACCTTTCGACAGTATCTTTAACACTTTTTGGCAAGGCCTAATAATCTGGTGTAAGTTATCATTCAGTGCCTGAAAGAACTCCTTCACAAACCCCCTTTCAGTTTGCAGTCACAGCATTAGCCCTTTAAGAATTACTGAAAATACTTCTGATATCCCAACTGCAAATCTTTTATCCCCCATACTCTACCTGCTCTTCATTTTTATGAAAGGGCACTTTCGTAATTTTGGAAGATGTGCCCAAAGTATGACGGTTTTCTTCTTTCAAAAAAAAATCATTTATAATATCGGAATTTAAATTAAATAAATCCTATATTATGATTGGTGAGTTCGTACGTAAATTGAGATTTTTGTTAAAACACTCTTAACCCACTTGAAATATTTTTTATTCATACAAAAAACCCATTTCAACTACTTTGAAGATTTATTTGTATTTCTGTTTCGTATAGTTTTTTCCACATACTATTTACTGTTTGTATTGTATTTGCTAGCCTCGGTACAGGTTTACACCTAGTGAGACAACATTTTTCATGTAATTTGTAATTTATTTTGTTATGTTGATTATTGTAACAACTGATGTAAGTAGATATAGTTATAATGTAATTTCAAGTAAATAAATATTTTTCATACTTACATTGTTCATCTGTATGTCGATGGTTTCTATGACAATAATAGCAAATCTCTGCATGAAAAATTCTTCCCACATACAACTGTTACTGCAGGAAAAAATTGTCTGCTATTCTCAGCCTGGTAAAATAAAATTAGGACCTTATAAGGGAGGATATAACTGATTAAACAATTCATGGGATTTCCTGTATGTCGTCGTACATAAAAGAATAATCTATCTTTTAATTTACCGACCTTTGTTTTACAGATTGTTACGTCAAACCACACGCTAGAGAGACTTAAAACTCCTCGTTTAACGGAAGACAAACTTCAGGCTATTTTGAATCAACAAAAATTATCCGTGGAACATTGTAATGCCATTGAAGAACTTATGGAAGATTATGAAAGACTGTTTGATAAATGGATTTATATTTTAAGCCAAGGATTTAGTATTTTACTACACGGAGTTGGATCCAAATACAAGCTGATACAAGATTTTCAATTGAAAAAACTCTCAAATTATCCGTGTTTGGTTATCAATGGTTTTTTCCCCAGCTTAACCCTAAAGGATATTTTGGAACTCATCGTTGTAGACTTACTGGAGTTGAATTCAGTCCCTGCAAACGTTTTTGATGTCGTGAGGTTGATTGATGAAGAGCTTGGTAATATACCGGAGCAACATGTGTTTTTACTGATTCATAACATAGATGGTGCTATGTTGAAGAATAATAAAACGCAAACCGTCCTGTCTAAGCTGGCTAGGATTAAAAATTTTCATATTGTGGCTTCTGTGGATCACATCAACGCCCCCTTAAGTAAGAATCTTTATATCATTCATTCAGTGGTTTTTAACCTTTTTGAAGGTACTGAATCCCACCAGTTTCGTATGCGAATTCACCGAACCTTTCATAATTTGAAGAGGAGTTCAGTGATAAGTTCTTAATATGAGTCGGGTGTGGGTCCTAACCTCTGCCCAACCCACGAGACTGACTCACCGAACCCCTGTAAGTGTATAGAAAAACAAAATTGTTATTCTTCGAGATTTTCCTCTCAAATTTTTCACTGTTTAATAATACCCTGGGCTTATACAAATAATTCAAAATTCGCCAAATCGCTCTAGCTGTTTTCGAGTTTTAGCAAGACACACGCACTGCTTATCATTTTTATATATAAGATCATAATGAAGTTAATAAGAATCCAAATTTGATAGAAATTTTTTCATTTGTAATTTGGTTGAAATATACATTAAGTTAAGTTGTGCTGCATTTATAATGTGTGGTGTGTTTATTTATTAATTTACTAGTTTAAGTCAAACTTTAAAAATGGAGAAAGATTTTAACTTTCTTCTCATAAAATCCTTTTTGCCGAATCACTCGAAAACGAGTAGAGCTTAAAAAAAAATCCTTTATAAGTAAGAATTGTATGATTTGAGTTACATATTTTTGTATTTCAAACCAAGAAGGAATCTTTTTCATAAATTTTCCACCCAGCGTTAACATCAGTAATTTTATCATCAAAACTTGACTATCACGTTAACTGAAATTTTACTATGAAAATGCTATAACTTAGGAAATTTATAAAAAGCTTTAAATATATTTGAGAAAATGGAAAAATTTGTATATAACATTACCACAATTATACCTGCAAGGATCAATGACGATTAAAATCTTTTTGGCTGATTTTTTTTTCAGTTTGGGACCACTCCATCATGCGCAACTTTAATTTCTCGTGGTGGGACGTGACCACGCTGCTGCCCTACACCAAAGAGACTGCTTTTGAAAGTTCCCTGATGGTCCACAAGTCGGGCGTTCTGGTTCTGTCTTCCTTGAATAATGTCTTCCAATCGCTGACCACAAACGCTAAAGGAATATTCATGGTCATAGTTAAAAATCAACTCAAGAACAAAAAGACTCCTCATTACCAAGGTAATTTTCTTCAGCAACTTCACAAAATCATGGCTAATGAAGAAGAAAGTGTCCAAAAACTTATAATGATATACAGTGGATCCGAGGCAGTCTGACAAATGTTATGCAAGGCAGGGTCGAACTATCAACTTTCTCTGATTATAGAGTACTGTTCTAATTTTTTCCATGATGTAATAGTTGATGGAGTCAGTGCATTCTAATGTGCCCCATTCACTATCCCTCTATCTGGCCAAATGGAGCAATGTCGCTCCAAAAATGAAAACCAAATGGATGATTTGTAATGATCTGCAGTGGACTTGATTGTCAGTGTTAAAAACACATCCAAATTTGTCTCGTTTTGTCACAATCTTTCCATCATGGGGCATGTATTCCTGTTTTAAATTTAATAATGGCAAAATATGTGTATTAGTATAGCGAAATTTCATTAAAATGATTGAAAAAAACTCAAGTTGTGAAACTGGATGTGAATCCATCCAAATGGAGTGACATCGCTTAGATGCATCGGATGGATGGTGAGATTTTAAATGGGAAAATTATTTTGGATGTCAGATTGAAAAAGAATTTAGTTAATTAAGTATTTCATTTTGAGTTCTTATAATGTATTTTCTATAGGCTGGTCTTTTGATAGGGCTCTCAGAAGTCAATTTTTCTTGTAATCTTAATATTGGTTCAAAATTATACATACAATCAATAGGTGTGTATACAAGGGACCATCCTGTACCCGTATTCTAAGTTTTGAGCACTGTTAGGGTGGTTGTAAGGTAGGAGTGGTCCAAATTTGAGTCTACTAGGTCTCTTGGGTCCTATTTCTATGACAATCGTCTTCCTTACCATGTTTTCCTGAGGCAATCTCATTACGTGTCCACACCATCTTAGTCTATTCTCTGTCACTTTTTCTCTGATGGGAGCTACTTTGAAACTGAAATGGATATTAAACTTTGTGGCTCCACCAGCCCATCTGAGCATTTTCTGTGAAGAACTTGGACATGATTCCATTATGCAAATTCTTTAATCTGTGGAAAGGTCGCGGAATCATCTGATCCATTTATTCTTTATTCTCGTTTTTAGGCCCAAATTTGGGCACTTAAACTTGTCAAAACAATACATAAAGCATCACATTGTTATGAAAAAATATAAATATAAAAAGCATTTTAAATACAATAGGTACATAATAACATCAATAATAGCCATGTGATACCAGATGTAAAGGGGCCAATATCACATTTTGTCATAGATAATAGAAACAAAAAAAAAATGAATTTTAACTATGAGGTGTTGGATATGCAAAGACCATCATCTAATTTTGGCAGATATTATTAAATTGAGAGTGGAAACAAGAACACAATAAAATAAAAATTTCTCTCACATATGGCATGAGTTATCCATTCAACATTTCGTCAATTGTATTATAATATGATTACGTTGCTTTCAGATCTGGTAAGTGTATATAGATGCTGGATTTGGTTTTCCAGATTGCAATCCCTACGAGCAATCAAAAATGTTAGCATTGGAGATAAAAATTACATGTTACCATCTAATTTCTAGCATCCGTCTGTTATTTATTTCTCTTTCTAAAATCAGTTCGTTTATTTTTCCAGGAATCTCATTCAAAGATCTTTACTGGTCATCGAGAGAAGCCTTTCTTGTGAGTTCAGACCTAGCCCTCCGTGCCCAGTTAACAGAATTCTTAGATCACAAGCTCGTCAAAGCAAAGAGAACTGCAGACGGTGTAGAAAATTTAATTATACCAATGGATAACACCCTACTGCAACAGTTTCTAGATGAAAATGAATCTTAATCATTATTTATTTATAAATTAATTAAATTCTGTTTTTTTTTTTACTCATAAGAGTTTAATTAACATTATTCAAAATTTTATGATGCATCTTATGAGGTATGGAGATGAAGAAGTTGTGACTATGACGAAAAACAGCAAAGATCGTTGGTTCAATCCTTGGTGCCGACCTCTTCCACAATGCAAGATTTGTTATCAGTGAAAGCTGTCAAAAGCATACTTGTGTTCACTTTTGAGCGAGCCCAGCTTCATTTTATAAAAATAAATTTATTAATAGAGGTCAAATCTCAGTATAACGAACTTCATGGAACCATTAAAAATATTTTGTTATGAATACACGTTCAATACAATGTAGTAGACGTCACAATTTACATGAGTACTATTTTAATGTTAATAGTTGTACCATTAGAGCTTGAGACCTTCATCATTGATGGCTGGGTTAGTTGTGATCACTTTTATGTATACAACACTCCCCATTAAGTACTTTGATTCGTTCCCAACTTGCCTTGTTGAGGATTCAAACTTCAGTCCCACGATTGACGTGTGCTGACACTACGATCTACGAGCGGGGCCAAGTGAGGAGAAACTTCAGGTATATTAAGTTTCTCTCTTGAGTGAACATCAATGTATTGAACGTGTATTCATTGAATCACGTCCACAATATGTGGTCTAAAATTGATAACATGCGCAAATATATTTTGTTATAATGAAATTTCGTTATACTGGATATATAGGAAATAATACATTTTTAAATTTTAGTGTCGCCATATTATACCTAATGATGTCAAATAAGGGAGCGTTCAAGTATTACGTAACGCAATATGGGGGGGGGGTTATTCTTATAAAACGTTACTATTGTATTACCGGCGCCGCAACAAAGGTATTTAGTGACTTTCCAGTAATAATTGTGATTTGAGGCATACATAGTTGTAATATGTGCATTAGGCAACGTTTAGAGAATGGAAAGAGGGGTAACAAAGAGCGTTACGATCCATCTCGGGTGGTGGGTCAATAATGTTAAAAAAAATGCGTTACGTAATACTTGAACTGTCCCTAAACTATTATTAAGTGAGAACAAAAACAAATTTCAAGGATTTATCAATCACATGAAGGAAATATGTTAGGCAAACACTCGCCAAAGCCAATGACAAACTGAAGTCGGAGAAATTTCATTGCCTAATTATAACATGATTTTAAAAGCACAATAGACCACTACAGGTCGGAGCGCAAAACATCCCCTGAGAGAAAAAAAAAAAACATGATTTTAAAACAAAAAAGTTCACTATACTGAGATCGACTTCGTTACAATGAATTTTGGTTCAGTACATTTTATATGGAAGTTTTTCGGGGACAAATGAAGCTTCGTTATACTGGAAATTTCGTTACTTCGGTATTCGCTATAAAGAGATTTGACATTGTATCTCAGTTTTACCTAGCTGAAGAGAAAAATATGATCATCGCACAATTTTTCTTTCTCTTCTATATGTAAACAAGATGCATAGGACTGGAATTTTAGAGCGGCCATGGGTAAAAGACTGAATATCCTAACCTATAAGAAAGGTGAGATAAATCAAACGCCATTTCTTTATTGTTCAACATTTTTTATTTTATATAAAACTTGTTTTGTTTGTTTTTTTTTTCAAGGAATTACTATAAATAAAATATAAAAGTATTGATATTATTACACCTATATCTGTCGGAACTATTTTTATTATTAATAATTGTGAATAAATTGTCACAAAAATAATAAATTAGCAAAAAAAAATTAAGAGAAACAACAATATAATAACCATACTATAAACAATAAAAAATAACTATGAGCTTGTTTTAAAAATGAAGATATGTTACAAAGTTCACTTAATTTATGTACTTATATACTGGTAAGACTAATTAATGGAATAAAAACTGGAAATTTGTAAACACAAAGATTTTAATATAATATTATTCTAGTTCAGACATTAAATTTATAAATTCTCAATTCAGGAGGTAATTTTCAATAGTGATCAAATCCAAAATTGTCACATTTTGTCTATGAATTGGAGGTTATACTATAGCGAGTTGTGTTATATGAAGTTAGTTTCAAAATCTTCAAACTTTCCAAAAAATTAGCAAAGATGATCAAATCCATTGTTGAAAAAAACCTTTGTCAAATAAGTTGTATCTTATTTAGATTTCCCTAAACAAACAAAAAGTGGATTTGACTATTATTGAAAATTACCCCATGAATTCTCTCAATACAATAAACCAATTATTGTAAGTTTCTCAATGTGATTTCTCAATCGTATAAAAGTTTTTCTTGGGGCTAGACGATATTCAAATTTTTACATAGGAAAGGACGTAGGAATGCTCAAACAAAATAATGATAAAGAGGAAATTAACATCTTCATGACCAAAAATGGCATTAAAAAGGGGAAACATAGTAAGAAATAAAATGTCTTGAAAGAATCTTGTCAGGCAGAATACGGTCTGAAGGAATATTTCTGTAGAGAACAACCGAGATTACGATGTTTTAAGTTTTTTTGCGCAATCAAAGTTGAGTCACACTCGTGTATCACCTACCTATGATGGACAAAAGTACAACAAGCCATTCTGTTCATTCTCTCCAAAAGCAGCAAATAGGAGTAAAACTTAAAAGAGAAACAATTGGAGCAAACTCTAACGGGGATTGTTTTCCTTTCTCGTTTTTTATTTCAGCCTAAAGCTTTGCTAAGTAAATCCTTAGTTCCAATTATATCTTCTAAACAAAGACTAGGAAAAACATTGTTACAATAACAAACAGTCCATTGTATTGTATTTAACAAACAAATGGTAATTCTCCATTTATATATTATTATTATATACAATAATTATTAATCTTTGTATTTACAAAAAAAAATAAAAAATTAATGGTGATACATTATAAAACATTGCTTTGTTCATAGTGTGGACTATAAATGAACGTGGTATTTCGCCATTGCGCAAAAAATATGAATCGTAAAAAATTAACATTCGTTTTTTTTTTTAAATTTGCATGCACAAAAATTTATACACAAGTCAAATTTTGTGCGCAACAAATTTTATTCATTAAACTCGTTATGCAGATGCGAGCGAGCCTAGTTCACACTGATTTGAGTTGCACGAGTCTGAATATGCCTAAAATTTATCACTGGCCACTGGTTCACTAGCTAAACTGTGCGAACCCATGGTTTTAGTAGAGTTTCACAAATGGACTTTCTTTAGAGTGAAACATTGGTTATTACATCAATATAAAACAATGTACAAAGAGCAAGTTTCCCAATAGACAGTGATATCCTCTAACTAACCATTATTACTGTTTGTTTCAAAATAGTATGAACTAGGCTTTAAGCTACTGAGAATCGAGGCTATTACAATGAAATATGGTTTAGTACATTTTTTCACAACTTGGCCTTTATTTTATTTGTGGTTTATTGAATGAAACGACAATTAAAACAAAACCTTTAAGTAAACTCTTAATTAAATGCAATGTCATGTATCTCATCCGTATACACTAAAATAACAGTAGAAAATCCTAGTAAAAGTATTTAATTATGTGATAATAAATAAAATGTAGGTGCCTTGGATGAATATTAGAAAAAGAGATAATTTTTGCGAAATGAATTTCTAGGTGGGAATAGGTATTAATATTTCTAATTCGTAAAATAAAACCATTCTTTGCGAGTGGGCATATAAATTGGATCCCCTTAACACTCGGTCAAACACAGGGCGGTGTAACTCGGAATGAAGTGCATTTTTTAAAATATCTTGATAAATATTTGAAATGTCTCCCCCACCTTCCATGATATCCTTTACAACATTCAATCGCAACACATAAAAAAAATCGAGATTTTTGGGAAATTTTGAATAGTTTTTGTGGCAATATCTTATACCTGGGGGGTGGCCCACATAGAAGTGTGTCTCACATACAAATCGTATTCCGCAGGCAACTAACCCAAGGGTTGCTGTATATATTTAAAATTAGGATTATTATTTTGAAGTAGACATTTTAACCCACAAATTTGTATATATTTAAACTGTGAACTCCATAAAAGTTGAAGAAACGCTGTAATAAAAATGTCAAAGATTCAGGAAGCAGATAGGATGCGTGAACATGGTATTTGCTGCGTGTGACCAAGTGTTAAACGCACTATGCCTATCAAATATGGTAACCATAGCATGCATTTTTTAAAGAACTCTCCAAGAATGTGCTCATATCGGTGGAAGACACAAATGGAAAATCAAAACATAGTTAAATTTTCATTTTTAATGTTGGCCTATAGGTATTTTCTTAAATTCGTGTGGATATACTGATGCCGATATCCGATCGCATATTCAATCTGGGACCCAAAAGTTTATACTAAATTTTAAATTATGTACTTATTTATATATAAAAATATTTATGCATGGTTAAAAATATTTCTTTTTTCACATTCTTCTCTCTTCATATATCATCTACCTCAAGGTCTATTTTTTTTTCAAATTTTACTCTAAATTATTTAATTTTCCTCTAAATGTTAGCCAAAATAAATTTTATTCTATTGTTACCTTTATAAAACAAAAAATTTAACAATGTAAGTCGCTAAAACAATTACATTCTCTCTTATAAATAGCTCCTAAACAGAATAAAATTAATTTTTTCGCATCAAACAGAATTGAATTGCATTACGGACAAATCATATAAAAAAAACAACAAGATAGATAAATAGATGTTGCTAGAATAAAATCATTAATTTCGCTAAATGTATACTCTGCGAGTATTTGCTTGAGAGAGACGATATATTAAAGAGTTAATCAGATCACCGTACACGTTTACGAGATCACTGGATAGGTTATACGCTACGAGAGAAAAAATGATAACAGTATGGAAATCGATGGAAAAAAAACATTTAATCAAAATGTAAACCACGCGACATGTCATATTTTGATTTACAACAACAACAAAAATATCTGTCCAATCTTCCTATCCATAAAATACTTAAAACTTACCATTGCAGTAACAAAATTAAACCTAGATTAAGACTAATTAATATTATATAATAATATGATTATAATTTACACATTATAAAGAATTATTTTATATAATTTGTATCAATTTGCACTCTTGTATCATTCATACTAATTTATGGGGTTTATGGGGAAATCTTCAGAAACCAAACGGTTGTTTTAGACATTTATATCCGTCGGATATGAAACTGGATTCTTTACAAACTACTAGGTAATTAAACCATGGTATTGGGAAACAGTTGATTGGATTTACCATGAAAGGTGAGTATAATAGTATCTGATAGGATACAAGTGTAGAAATCGTGGCACTACCAACAAGCCGAGATCTTATTTTTAAACATGGTGGTCGTCAATTATGTATGTAAGATCTTACAGATACATTTTCAGGCAAGTTTGTTTCCCAATTCTACAGTATGCATTTACCGGTCGACCAAATACGAAAATCGTATCAATCAAAGTCATTTTATAATATTACTTTTTTTTTTTAATAAAATATATCAATCCGTTTAGCTTTTTTTTTTAATTAATTAATTAATGTCCATTTCTTCTAACCATAGTATGAATAATTACAATATTTACTCTAGTTTGTTTTTTAAAGAATTTTTGTTCGTAATATCCGTATTGATTTTTTTTTTTTTTAAAATGAATCTGTGCTCACTCAAATTGAACACAAATACACTTTTTGACTCTTTCACAGTAAGCTACTTAAAGCTTGTGTCGTGAAAGAGGAAGATGGTCGGCAACTGGGATCGAACCCACTATCTCCAATACGAAACAGTACGAAAGCCGGCGTTGTAACCGCTTTACGAATATTTGGAGCGAAATTCTTAATACAAATTACAAAACAAAAGCTTTCATAAATAATTCAAACACTTCTACAAATTTGAAAAAAAGCCTCTTAAGAGACACAATAATTAATCTTAAAAACACAACAAGCCTCAAACTACATACAATTGATAAAAAATTTCTAAATTTATTACAGTAAATTTTTATAATGGATAATTTTTTTACTAACCCATTCCTACACAAAACGGTGATTCGAAAAAGTTTTAATAAGAGAAAGAAAGAAAATTTAATATTCAAATGTTATAAATGTCATATTCCTCTGAATCAGATGCAAAAAAAAACAGATACGATCTAAAATAGGTTTTAATAAAAAAAACTTGGTCCTTCATGTAGGTGTGCAAATTGCTTAGCAGTTCTGTGCAGAGTGCTTTACGTAGTACCACATTCTTTAAAAACTACTTGAATTATGAAAAATAACAATTTCAAACAAATAAAAAAAAGATTGTTATTCTATGGTAGGTATACCATTTTTTAATTTAAGTTTTAGTTGAAGAGTGTCCCTAAAAAAATCTCATTAAATAAAACTAGTGTCGGAATGGGTTAATAATCCGAGAGATTTAAAACAAAGCCATCAAAATTACTAACATAGGTGGAGCATTTTTCATGACAAAATTTTATTTAAGCGGAGAAAGTACCATTTATAAAGTTGTTCAGTGCAACAAAGCAAAGAATTGGTCGTCTTTTTAATTTTTTGACATCATCTTGACCTCAGACCAACAGGGTTTTAACCCACAATTAACCCATCCGCATCACAATCGGTACGTAGTACCGACCGAGAGAAATGTGCCGAAATTCACAATCGGTACGTGGTACCGACCTACATCCGCTTACGAATATTGCCATTTTACTACCTGCTACTGCCATCTATGCAAAAGCTAGAATAATGTTATTGTAGATAAGATTCAAACCTTTTTATTCGAATATTTTACTACTTAGAGTTTTATACAAAATAAATCGCATACACGCCGCTGAAGAAGGGATAGATATTTTACCTGCGCGGTTTGTATGGCCGCCATCTTTGTTATTGATGTTTTGTTTGCGTGCGCGCTGTGTTATTTATGTTATTTTTATCACGTTTTTGTTATTTTGAAATTGTATGATATAAACTAAAATGTAATTTAACATTTGTTGAAGAACTGCAGTGAAGATTATGATATGAGATCCGTTTCCTGTGATGATATTTTCTCATCTAATCGTTTGGGAGAGTTAAATCAATATTGGTAAAGAAGATTTACTCCCAAAAAAACACAAAAAATAAAATCACAAAACAAAAAAAAAAGATTTACTCCAATAATGAATATTTTTTCTACTTAACTTCCAATTTTTATAAAGATTCTCCAACCAATAACTTTGTTTTGACAAAATTAAAATGAACATCTAGTGTGACATTTGGTGAGTACATTTTAAATGGGATTTTAGTGCATAGATTTCTCCAAACAAATGAGATGCGTATGGGTTAAGGAAAAATCAAGATTTATGTACCAAAATGTAGAAATTATATCTATCTTTATCTGTACCATTTTTGATATATGGAGGTACCATAACATTGGAATTACCAAATCGTGAAAGTTTTTTGAATTATAAGTACCTAACAAAATAATAAAAATTGGAACTTTTTAAACCCAAAATCCCAGATTCACCTCGGTCATAGGTTGGAAGCCTGTTGATCTGAAGTCGCGAATTCTTCCAAACAAATAAACTTTTGACATCTTCACAGTAAGCACATGGAAGATAGTTAGAATAATTAAAATACTCGAAATTGTGAGTTTGGCATTATTGTCGCACTAGACAACTTATTTACTGGCAATATATCTTTTTATGTTTGTACAACAAATTACATTTGACCCTCATTTATAATATATTGTCTTTTGAAGGGTATTTTTTTTTTTTATTGAATCGTCTTCAATACATCATCTATATATTGGACTGATTCGTAATACACACTAAACCCAAATAGCGACTATAACTTCAAATTTGGTCAATATTTAATATAACAAAAATATAACTAGTAGAATCAACAAAACCTGGCACAGAACATACATTCTGAAATTAAAAGTAATGTTTGACATATTATTATCGTTCCATGCGGTCAACTTTATAAAAACATATAACACTATTTGATACAAATTTAATATATTTCAATATCTTAAAAACAATCTCACATCACTTCGGAAACCTTTCATTTATATTGTTTTGACAATTCAGATTTTAAAACAGTCCAACCTAAGAGATCACAAGACTAATTCAACACGTTACATGCACGAAAAAGAGTATTTCATGCGAGATCCACTCAAGCATAAAGTTACGGATAGACAAAGCGCAACATTCTAAAATATAATTGACCAACGAAAGTCATTTTTAACACGTTTTAATTTTTTTTTTTTTAAAGATCGACCCTAAGATATACCTTCCATTTTAAATTACAAAATAATTTTAGCATTATTCTTGGTAACGTTTTCGTCCTTCCTAATCGATGGAACTTCGTCCAATCATAATAACCCTATTTTTGCTATTTTCTTTCGTAGGCACTTTTTCGGTCTTCGTGGGCCTTGGTCCGTGACTGCAATTCGTCAAAAGTGTGCACGACACCAAAATAATCTTAGTACAAAAATAAATTCCAAAGATTTCTCCATAGCTTGCAAGATGTTTTTAATTATTATAAATAAACTTGTATCAATTTAATATAGATATACATATACCCTTTTTACCTAAATATTTTCCACAAGTCTGTAATTGGTCATTAAAGATATTTCACAAATATATCGTCCTCGGTCATACGGCATTACAGTACTAATACACCCCAACGACGGTATCATAAATCACTATATCATCATACAACATACAGGTCAGATCCCAATATACCAAAATTTACATAAACGTGAAAAAAATATTGACAGGTAGAGCGGAAGATAACCGATTTTAAAATTATTTTATTTGTTTCTTAAGTGACAAATACTCTACCTACTGTAAATTTTAAGAGACAAATTTGCGATTCGTTATATCGTAAACGTGTATCGGTATTTTTTTGTACTGGGATTTGACCTGTACCATAGTATGTATAGTAATACTAACCATTATAAGACAATTCAAAGAATGAAAACGATTATATGTAATTTTGTGATAAATCCAAAAAAATATTTACAGAAGATGAAAAATTTTCTTTTACAAAACACAAAAAAAAAGAAAACTGCAGAAATAATAAAATGTTAATGTTATAATGGAATACTTTAAATATCATAGATTCCGAGTAGATAATATAATATTGTCAATGATTCTATGAAACAAGTTAAAGATATCAAATTGTTATCTCTTATATTTCATGCATAATATTAAAAGATCTATGAAGCAATAAAAAAACTTATGTGCAAATGGTTGATATTACAGCAGAACTTCTCATAATGAATTTCATTTGTTACAGAATGTGAAACAATGTAAAGTAGAATAATGTGTTCAATGTCAAAAACATAAAACATTTTTTATTTCATCAGCACATTCTGTGGTGTGGAATCCCCTAACTGCTAACAAATAAACGCTGTGAAGATGGTACTTGAACATTCTACAGGTTTTTATTGCTTGAAATTGGTCATTTACAAATCAAAAATAGAACATTTGCAATTTAAACGGGGGATTTTTCAAATTAGGTAGGACATTTTTCAAATTGAGCACGAGTTGTCACTCATTTTTCAAAAGAGATCTTTAAACTATGCTTGTTTGTATATAAAAATTTTGTATTGTGATTAATAAAGTTCTTATTTATTATTTCTCGAAATCAAACTCGACTTTTTACAAAACAAGTTTTTAGAAACAATGCTGCGTCCAATTTGTTTCGTAAAGTCAAATTACATTTAAAAATGTCCGCTTTGAATTGGAAATGTTCTCGATTTGAAAAATGTCCAATTTCAAGGAAAAAAAACTCTAATTCCGCTCGTTACAATAAATTCTACTTCTCAGTACAAATGAAATCAACTTAGCTTTCATCAATTCACATAAAAGACATTTCTTTAATTAAAATATTTGCAATCAACTTAAATTTGAGACCTCCAATAAATATAAAAAAATAATTCTTTCGCCTAATACAATTTTCTGCGTCTCTGAAAAAATTTCATAGAGCAAAGACAATAATATCTGAATTGACAATAAAACTATTCAAATTTGTATGTAACACACATTGGGGTGCAAAGAGTATAATACTCGACTGTACAAATATAATATATTATTTAATATTAGTTAATAGTAATATTATGTACATCACATTTACACCCTGCCGGAACTTCTTAACTTGCGTATCCTTGTACACAGGATTGGAGCACAGTAGTTCTCTCTCCCTTCAACACACCTAGATATGAATCTATAATATATATAGTATTACGATACATAGTAGTTACGAGTCCTAAAGCTAAAAACACATTTTTTACACTCAATTATTTGACTCGGTCTCATCTTCGTGTTTTCGTTTCTTGCCCCGGGTGCTCTCTTCTGAAAAGGAAAATACAATTCATTAAGTTATTTCTATATTCTAAAAAAAATGGCTTGGTAATATAAAACATTAATAAGGAGTCATGTTACCAATGTTAGCACCATACAAATTTCAGAGGCACCAATAATACAAGTTCAGTTTTCATAGAATTGAAGGCCTTGGAGCAATAAGATGACAAACCACAAGTTTTACTAAAATGACATAAGACTTAACATATTTATGTATGGACTACATACTCCCAAAAACAATATCAAAATATTTTAATATTGACATACTGTTTACAATCATTTTGAAACCGTTGTATTGCTCAGAGAGAATTTTTAATTTTGTTTATAAGCTACTTATAAGCCATTTTCAAGCTTCTTTTCTTTGAGTAAAAATGTTACAAATATCGTTCAATTACAAAATACTTGTTTTAGACAACATAAAATATCAATACAATAAATTTATTTTGCTTGAGAACAATAATTGTTTACTTGTTGCTCTCCTGTAAAAAATGTAATTTGTGGTTTGTCATCTTATTGCTCCAAGGCCTTCAATTGAAACTAGCTATCATGAGCTTGGTGCTAGACCACACGGCAAATTATTTGAGAGTTCATGAAGACTAACCTGGATCAGCCTGATTGTTTTCATCATTGTTCTCTCCATCTTCTCCTTCCTCCGAGTCGTCTTCTTCTTCCTCACCTTCTTCATAGTTGAATTGATCATCGGAGGACTCCTCATCTAAATGTATTAGAAATATACCTATTTATTTTCAAATCAATCTAGAATAAACTAAATATGGGCAAATACACATCTAATTGACAATATATAAATAATGAATTTAACTGCCCCTCAACATGTGGAAAAATACCATGTCCGGGCAGGATTCAAACCTGCGTCCCTCCTCGCACCGCAACCACTTTTTCCACAGTTGAACTTTCTCATAATATTCGGGAATTTTAACATTACCACCTAATGGTGAACGTTGTTAACATAAAGTGATCACACTAAGCCAGCCTTTGAAATAACAGTAGAAGACGTTCGTAAGCCCATAGTGGTTTGTTCATTTATCGTTAAGATCTAGTCCTTAAAATTGAACACAAGAATCTGGACAAACTTAGAACGTTGTGTAAGTTCATAAAATGAGTTTTTTATCCATAAATTAAAAAAAAACTAACGCCATGTCTAACGTATACTCCTTAGAGGTTGTATGAGAAATGGTCTAGGATAGAAAAGAGTGTAGGTCCATTCTCTCTGCCTACACCTCACGGAACACGGCATGTTGGAACTATTAACATTTTTTACTAAAGCACTTGCACTTACCTAGATTGTCATTATACACGGCACTCAAAGACAGCTCATCGTCTTCATCTTCCTCTTCTAAATCCGACCCTAAAACCAAACGGATGACAGATTGTGTTTAGCGTGCCAAGCGTCAACTTCAAACAAGACATTGGAATTTAAAAATAACTGATTATATAAGAAGCTAAAATATATAGGAAAAGTGTCCATTGAACTTGTAACAAGATTTTTTTTCATCATATTCAGAAAGGAAATGCATATTTTGTATTAATAATATTTCCATGCACAAATAGAAGGATGGTCATTATTCTGAGAATATCATCGCTTTGGTATTATTTGTTACAAAATGCAGACCAGGAACAGGGTGTAAAATAATAAAAAAAAAAACTATCAAAATGGCGCTGGGGCTTGAATTATTCTGAAAAATAAAATGAGGCGCTTTATTATAACAAATGTTAGAAAGTGAAGCTTTATTATCTAATTATTCTTATAGTGATGCTTACTTCCTTTCATTAATGTTCCTAAATGAAATAGGAATCCGTATATAGTATACAGAAGAACCGGTAGAGACCTTTGCCCGGTCCTACCGGTGTCTTCCAGTGACAACTGGGATAGATCAACGTCCAAGCCTGCAAAACCCACTCAATTACTATATAACATACATCGGCCACGGGAAAATCTAAAGGAACCAACCCCAGGTAACGGGTATTTTTGGAAGAAATTCTAGTGTCATTGAACTCCAAATGTTTAATGGGAATAGGGAAGCATTAACTTAATATAAAAAAAAAACTGGAATATTCATTATCAAACCAAAGTATTGAGAAACAATCTTGAACAACGATGCCTTTATCAGGTAGCAGAGATAGGGCTGACAAACATCTTTGGCATGGTTTAAAGCTTCCAATTATTAAAATACAGTAGGCGCCGGATATTGCGATCACATTTGTCCCAGTGTGTTTTGATTCCATTAACGGCGATTCTAATAAGCGGCAGCCATATAGAATATAGGTACATCATAGAACATATCTACTTATATTTCACACAAACATTATATACCTTTCTAAGCATTATATAAGAAAGGTTTTTATGTCAAAAAAATCGTAAAGAAATGAATCGAGAAATAGTCTGTCCCTATGTTTCGGAAACTTCATTCAAGCATTTGTGTAAAAAATATACCAATCTACATCACTAGCAAGTGTTTCACGCCTTCAAAACATCTGGGAGATTTGCTCTTTCCAAAAAGTAAAATGTCATCAGTCAGTCATAGCGCACGTTAAAAATGGTCACCGTTATTCAATCTTTTATCTTTTCGAATGGTTCGAATTTATTATCACCATACAATAAACACACGCACAGCTGGAAACAGTTCAAAACTGACCTCGACTGAGCTATAAATCTTTTCTAATGCGCAATTTGTCTAATGAGTCGAAATTGAAAAAAAAAATACAAAAAACATGCAAGTCAGTGCAGTGGCTAAAATATAAGAGTGTTTAAAAATTTTGGAATTGATTCTTTTTTTTTTGACATTTGGCAATTCATCCATTAGGATGCTTTGTGACAAAAACACTAATAATTTAATTTTTAATTCAGCCTTCAAAGACCTTGAAATTCAATATAATAATCCTCACAAAATAACAAAATTCTTATATATTAAACAAATTATAGTCTTATTAATTGACAATGTTTTTAAAGAGAACAGATATTGAACATTAATTGGGTACTCAACGTCCTCGAACGAGAAATACTCCTGGCAATCGGCTTCCCTTATCGGACATGCAAAAGGAGCGTGTTTCGCGGACTCTTCATCCATACCACACTCGCAATATGGAGAGTCCGCCAATCCAATTCGAAAGAGGTGTTTATTCAATCTGTGGTGTCCAAATCTACATACATTTTTAATCTGATTGCGAGTTAATTTTTCCGAATGATACCAGGGTTTTGTAGGAATTGTTTGTTGTATGTTTCTGTATTGGAGGCCCTTAGATTGGAGATTCCAGTATGCCATCCACTTGGAGTGAATTAACAGTGTTATTTCACCCAGCATATCGTCCTCTGTTGGGGCGAAATCGTCAGGATGGGAACCATCTACACATGCTCTTTTTGCCAATTCATCGGCGTTCTCATTCCCACTGATGCCACAATGGGATGGAATCCACATAAATGCTATTTCAGCTCCGTCACCTTCCAGCTCATATACTATGGATCTAATGTTTCTTATAATGTGATTTTTGGATTTTGATGAAAGCTGAGAAGA
Organism: Mystacides longicornis; assembly: GCA_963576905.1. NCBI lineage: Eukaryota > Metazoa > Arthropoda > Insecta > Trichoptera > Leptoceridae > Mystacides > Mystacides longicornis. Next base: position 6,607,568 of record OY756434.1, read on the forward strand.
TAAACATTTTATTGCAGATAAGGAATTGGTGAAAAATTTTGCTTTATTCATATTGTTTCTTGAATTGCAGGAGTGCACAATTGATTCTATTAACCGAAAATCTGATTCTATTATCCGATAGAAATTGTATGAAATTCTTCATTTTGAATCGGGACTTGGATTTTTGATTGTATAAAGCGGCTGATTCTATTAACCAATGATCACAATAACGGGTGCCTACTGTATAAATAAAGAGAAGATAAGTTTGTGATTCTAAATCATCCTTGAATAACCTTTAAAACATCCAATTTATTTCTATTAAAATCCGTCCAAGGAGGAGTACATAACAGCCAATCTGCACACAAGATATTTTACTATTGAAACTAGTTCTAAAAAAAGTAGTTAGCTATATAAAATAGTGCTTACCCCCTTCCCCATCCGAACTAAAATCATTTCCATTAACGTCTTCCTCTTCGCCTTCTGAATCCTCGGCTTCGCGGTCCTCTTGATCGAACCTTAATTTAAAAATGAAAAAATGACAATTAAATATTTGTACATATTATTTATAACATTCTTTACGCAGCTGTAAAGGGCTAAATATCTTAAACGTAACTCTTTTTTACCCATCGTTCCGTGTGTCTTGAGAAGTAGGCAGAGAGAACGGACGTCTACTCTTTTGTATACAAACACACATATTTTGCTTATTCCAAAAAACCCTACGGAATCAATACAAAGTAGTTGGTAACATGGTGGTTATGATGCCGTCTTTCGTATTGGTACTAGAAGTCATAGGTTCGATCCCAGGTGCCGACCATCTTCCTCTTTCACGACACAAGCTTTACAAAAAAAAACCATGTTCGAGCAATGTTATTCTCAATCAACCCCACGTCTTCTTAGGGACCGTTCAAGTGTTACGTAACGCATTTTTTTAACATTATTGACCCCCCCCCTCGAGATGCACCGTAACGCTCTTTGTTACCCCTCTTCCCATTCTCTAAATGTTGCCTAACGCACATATTACAACTATATATGCCTCAAATCACAATTATTACTGGAAAGTCACTAAATACCTATGTTGCGGCGCCGGTAATACAATAGTAACGTTTTACAAGACTAACCCCCCCTCCCCCCCATATTGCGTTACGTAATACTTGAATGCTCCCTTACACCTTTCCCTTTAGCAGTCATTCTTTCCACTTGCCCAAACCATTTTAGCTTATTTACTCTCATCTTTTTAACACAACTCCTTAGTGGTTAGCCATTCAAATTGCAGTTTTCTACACGAAATACTAAAAAAACTTATGCTTATTTTTTTTCAAATAAGACTGTCAAGTATTCGTTCACAACTTTAACAAACATGGTTGATAAGTGGACTTCAAGAGTAGGTATGTAAAAATAGACTCACCCATCTAAGTATTTCAGTGAAGGAATGAGGTTGAACACGTCAGTCCTGTATGATTCGTTGGAAGTCACTTCATTATTGAACAGATCCAAATTCTTCAGCTTGGTGAACTCCTTCAGTGGCCCCAGGGTCTCCAGGTTGGTGATTTTGTTTCCGGAGAGGTTTAGATGTGTCAACTTTGGACTGCCACTCAAAAAGTTAAGACCGTTGGAAATACGGTTGTCAGACAGCTCCAACCTTTTGAGATTTGGCAGTTTCGGAAACGATTTTAGGGATGTCAGGCCCACGTTTATTAAGCTGAGAGACTCCAGATTGACATAGTCGTCCAAGCCAACTACGCTGGTGCTACGGCAGTTGTCTAAGTTTAGCTCCCTCACCTAAAAGACAATAAGTTTTGAGTACAAAATCTGTTTCCAAAATTCTGACTGGCATCTTGAAATTTACAAAATTAATTTTATTAATTAATCTCTGTGCAAAAATGATCACTAAACAAAATGTTCACAAAACATTCATTCAAATATCCCGCGATCTTCATTGTCGTAGTATTAGAACACTTGCTTGACTTCCGTGGTGATATTCAAATATAGAACGCGATCACGACGCCAATAAACAACCGGTGGCACGGCGTTTGCTGGAATGTCGCCTGACAACACTGCCCGCCCTATTTCACAAAATTTGGATTTACATAAACGGTAAATTAAATGTTCCCATTATGTATTTACAATCAATCCTCATGTAGCTTGTAGTATTCGTCCAAAATTTTAACGTTTTAGTGTTTATGTAATCGACCTAATTTAAAACATTTTTAAATGACGCAGTTGCGTAGCAAGTTTAAAAAATGGCCGTCGTTTCGACAAGCCCACTTAACAAACAGTCAAAGTGATCATTGAACGTTTATAAATCGAAACTGAAGAAAAAATAATCCAATTGCTTAAATTCCAAGTTATTTTAGCGAAGAAATAGGCTTAAATGTCTTTTATGTTCAACCACGCAGTGATAGCCAAATTACTTAACTTTGCACCTCCAGGCAAAGGCGCGAAAACAATCTTAGAAAGCAGAATAAAATATTTGCGTTAATTATATTGAATAACTCGAAAATTAAATGTTATTTTTTAGATCAAATTTTGTTATATTTGAAATAGATTGGCCAACGAACGCTATAAAAGAGAAATGTGTTTGCTCCCACATGTCAAAAATATAAATATTTTCACCGAGCCGACGTGACATTCGCAGATAATGAAAACACCAAAAAGAAAGTGATAATTAAGATGTTAATTCCTTAATAACGTTCATAGGAAAAGTAGCAAAGGAAAAGTTTTCAAACTGTACATAATACTGAAGTTTTCAGACATAAATTGTGAAATAATGCCACGAAACCGTAATGGTCCCCAACAAACAAAAAGACCAACGAAGGTGTCCAAAAAGTCTTTTAAAAGTTTAAATATCTCAGCACAGCCTAGTACAGATACAGGAATTTGTTTACAAGTGCAAATTAAGCTTAAAACCGGAAAGATGCGCCCATTAGGTAACCTTATGCATTAACCACCATTGAATGTTTCTATTTAGCGAATGTATCGATAAAACAATCGTAATTAAAATAAAGAGAAATGAAAGGAAATTACTTACTGCAGATGGATCCTTTCCCCGACTTTCCAATTCTATTCTCTTCTCCATTTCCGTATCAGAATATAACACACGAATTAACCAACAAGAACAAGAAATCACCTACGCAGAAGTGAACTAGCAGCTTGCTTTTCAAAACAGAATTATTGTATGAGAGAGATGGACGGGATGGCTATTAATTTCTTCAGGTTGGTAGCAGTGTGGTAGCCTCTGTAGGCACCTATACTATCGTAGCGTAGGAATATTTGCATGCTGAGCTTGGCGGTACTGTCTATACATACACAACACATACTCGCGTACGCATACCAAATACTCCATCGAAGAACTAAAATTTCAATTATTATCCAGCATGTGTATGTGTGTGTGTGAGAGTCTTTTAGCGGCTGACCTCTAGTGATTATTAGAAGAACTAAATTAGTATGGAGGAAGCGGTAAATTTAAACTGATTAGACGCACCCTCCATTTTTTTTGTTCAGAAATATTAAAATATTCGATAAAATAACATAAAATGAGATGTTCTTTATCAGTTGGTATAGTGATTATTTAAGTAGTTTTTTAATATTGTAGTATTTTTAAACACCCTGACATTCGCACAACCGTCAAGAAATTCGCAAACTTTACAAACGTTAAGGTTTAGAAGTGATTCTCAATAAAATATTTTCTTAAAATTAAATGGTGTTGGATAAGATCATCGCTAATAAGTACGCAGGAAGGAGAGCTCTTGTTGACTCCCTACACCCCTAAGTAGGATCTTAATGGCGGTATAGAGTATAGATAGATAGATAAGTATAGGACTCTTTGTATAAAAATCTGACAAATACCCCATTATAATAATTAAATTAACCCAACATTATATAAAGATGGGTAAATGTAGGGAGAATATTTTGGGTATAAATGATAAGACCGCATCACGAACGACACTATACGCCGGCGCACCCAGCGCGTCTCCTCAACCATTGTGGAGGGGGAATTGACACGTCATGTCCGTATACCGAATGACAGTTGGCCAAGGAGAAGGCTGTTCTTCCTCCCATCAGGATCCCAAAGACGAGGGAGACCCTCTCATACCGTGTTCCGCTCCTTCGAAGCAGAGCTGAGGGATTTCGGAGGAGTTCATTAGCTCTTGTTGCCTCCATATGCCCCTAAGTGGGTTTTTATAGGATTACCTATGTATGTATGTAATTGTTTTTTAAATGCTGTTGTGATGAGCATGTGCCCAATTATGTGGAGCCTCCAGCATGCCAGATTTGAGGATAAGACCTATAGTAAACAGGTAAAGTTGATTGGAAAATTCAGAGAAGTCAATCAAAATTTTTCAGTTTACATTCACCCTTGAAAGAATTCTACCTGCAGACCATCCATAGAAGAAGTCAAGTTTGAGTCTAATAGGAATTAAATAGATTTACCTTCTACCAGTTTTTGCATAATTGTGAAATGTCACGTGAAATCTTACGGACCTTGATAAGTAATATTAAATCTACTGCAATTAAAATGTAAAATGTCCCAACTTAGGACTCCGTGTACTTCTCTGAATGGTTCACCCAGTAGCGTAGCGAGGGGGGCGGAACCACTTTTAGGAGGGCTGCAAAATTTATTTAAAAAAAGTGGGTCAGAATTAGCTATGTCCCACTTGCACTTAAATTTTTTTCGTCTCCTTTGCAAATTTGTCTCCTTCTCGTCCAATAACAGTACCAAAAATAGTTTTGTATTACATTACCTCCTATGCAATTTTATGTGTTATTGTATTTTCATCGCACTTCATAAATGCTATGTTGAAGTGGAACACGTGTATGTTAGAAATGCGTTAATTACCTTAAAAAGGAAAACCTATGTATAATCATGCATAATTGTACCCTTAAAGGAATCTGGGCTCACCCAAAGTGAACACAAATACATCTTTGACATCTTTCACAGAAAGCAAAGCTTTTTATGGATAGGTATCGCGAAAGAGAATCCGAGGATCGAACCCTCGACCTCCATTTGGAATATAATATAGGCGACTGATCTGCTGAGCAACTAACTATAGTGACTACACTACGATGGATGATAACTGATCGTAAATTAATTGTGCTTTCCTTATTCTTCTTACGAGTATAGATCATTAAATCGGATAGTTGCAAAGAGAAGGGGATGGATTTGATTTTTGTATCGGGCGCACATTATACTCCCGCTACAGCTGGACGGCTGGATCCCATTCTCGAATGTCGATTGATGGGTTTTCTAATAGAATTCTTATGACTGTCGTATGAGTTCTTTAAGAAAACATGCGAAAGTCATAAAAATACTATAGAAAACTCATCGATCGACATTCGAGAATAGGGTCCCTCTGCTCCAAAGGTATTTCATTTTACGTGTTATAAATCAACCCCAGATCTGAGACATGCAGTGGGCTCTCGATAATTAGAAATTAGAACATCGAAAACTCATAGATATGTCGAAAACTTTCTGGTCCCGATTCACGCCTATCTAACCCCCCTAAACTTTTTTGAGAAGCGATTTTCTAGTAGGAGATGAGTCGAACTGCTTCGCGGAAACCTCAACCTCTATGAATCGAACTGCATCGACATATTTTTGGCAAAACATCAATATTTTTTATCAATATAATTACGTAAATTTTTATACCCGTTATCCCTTATTATTTGAATACGAAGGAACATATAGGTAGATATTTATAGATTCTGTGGATTTGTGAACATTTATGTCAAACAAATTAATATTATTATAGCATGCCAAACAAATTTATATTTTCAATATGTACCTGCATGATCAAAATACCCTTTAAATAAAATAATATTATTTTTTAGGCCTACTGTCCACGGCGGCATGGCGTACGCGAGGCGGCAAAGTACGCCTTGCAACATTTGCAGCCAGGGGTACTGAAGTGTGTCCACGGCGCGTACTGCATCCGTACTACATCCATACATCCAACATACAAAAGATACAGAAATGTTTGCGCGCGGGTTATTAGGAGAAGATTATTATGAGAGTAACATCAGAACTAACCAGGGAAATCCTAAAGGTTGCTGAAGATTGATTAAAGAATATTTTAATGCGGGATCGACTAGGAGGGGCATATCAAACTTATGTGGCGAAGCCGCTGGGAGTATCCAGGGGGACGTAAATAGGATAAACTCGTATTTTGGAACTGTGGGTAGTGAACTAGCTGAAAAAATACTAGCAAGCAGTGGCGGATCCTGACAAGAGGAGGCCCTTAGCGGTAGAAATAAGGGGGCCCCAAAATTTTCCGTATTAATTTGATTTAGAATTTCTCTTTCAATAAACAATATTGCCATATCATTTAATCCATCTTCCCCCATATTGTTTCTTAAATAGTTTTTTTTCTCCATTTTCTTCCGCAATCAACCAAAAGTGTTAAAACACATCTTCGCATAATATAACTACGTCAATGTCATCCCTGAAAAATATACATTAACAAGAATGCTTTTAATTATTAGGATTTTTTCTATATATAAATGTGTGTAGAAGTAGAATAATCAACCCATGTTAAAAAAACACAAAGATCAAATAATCTCCACCAAGAAAATAAATGCATGTTGATCAGTTAGTGAATTTTATCAACCCATGTTACTTTGAATGAAGTAATATGCCAAAAACGTCTTCATCGCTCGATGACAGTATCACAAATGATTGAAAATGTACGGATGTAGTAAGCGTCGTGGACACACGTCGCACAGTGGTCCCACAAAGAAATTTAGGGCGCCAAAATTTGAAAAATGAAATCTACCAGAGAGACAAACTAGCTATGATCTGATGTACTGTGACCTTGAAGGCTTCTAATACCACATATGACAACTCGTTCGAGGTACGTCTCGTTGCTATGGAGACGCTATAAGATGGTGGTTATCTACAGCAACTGGTATTGTCAATTTGTGTGTGTTTTTCAAGCGCGTTTTACAGTGCCTTGTTCCGGTATTTTAAAATAAATGAACATGGTGTTTTATTGAATTTTTCTCGCTGAATACGAATCTGTGCTCGTTCATTACTGTAATTTAATCGGTAGTCTGGAAATTTGCATTTGAAGTAAGTACTTTTTAGGCACTTTTAACTGGCTATATGTAGTGTTACAAAATTTTCCCATCCTTTCCCATAAAAACTTTTCAGATAAACGTTTCTCCTTAAAGCCAGTACTATCACCTACATCACTTACATTTCCCCCGTTTTCCCCCCAAATCCTTCAAATTTGATTTATACTACTAAATTAGTGATTACTATTGTGTAAATTTTAGTTCTTCAAGCAATCATGTTTTTTATTATTGAAATTTAATTTGATTGCTCAGGAGACGTTGGTTGTACCTACCTAACTATGCACAATAGCCTTGCGGAAGACACCTGTTATTGGAGCACTGGAGATTTTATGTTTTTGTTTCATGGTTTCTTTGTTTGTGTTGTACAGAGCTCTATTGGTGTCTCTTATATAAATCAATAAATTCAGTTAAATAAAACTTGCTAAAAGAATAATTTGATTCTTCTTTGTATTTTGATTTTACTTCTCAGGAAATGTTGCAACGCCATACAAATTTTAGTAAAAAAACTGTCCATCATAAATAGGGGTGCTATCCTTTCTAATTTGTCACCTGATAACAGAATACATTAGTTTACTCTCCATCTCTTTTACTTGCATGTTTCTTGTAGGTACTATCTGTATCTTCCACTTAGGAACAACATGCTTACAATAGAAAAGTCTAACTGTATCTTTCACCCCAAAAACAATAATGAAGAAGTGGAGCCAGAAGAAAGCTCAGACGAAAGTACAGACTCAGATGTATATCATCTAACCACATCCGAGGAATCTGACTCGGACAGTGTTTAAAATGTTTCTATGCGTGCATATATTATTTCACCCATTTTTTCAATTTGTATAATTTAAGTTTATAAATGAACTCATCACTTTGAAAAACATTTCAATCCCCCAGAAAATTTCAAAATGAAAGATTTGCTCCCCTTCCTTGGTAACATTTTTTTTCAAAAATATATCAAAAAATGGACTCAGCGCCTAAAAAAATTGATATCCCACACGAAAAATTATAAAAAATTTAAATTGCCCCCCTCCCCTTGGCACCCAATTTGGTTTTTTTGCAAAAATAAGTCCAAAAATGGACTCAGCGATAACAAAAAACATATATTTTGATACTCCACATGAAAAATTCCAAAACATTAAGATTTGCCCCCTTCCCCTTGGCACCCAATTTGGTTTTTTCGCAAAAATAAGTCCAAAAATGGACTCGGCGATACAAAAAAACATATATTTTGATACCCCACATGAAAAATTTCAATATATTAAGATTTGCCCCCCTCCCCCTGGCACCCCATTTGGTTTTTTTCGAAAAAATAAGTCCAAAAACGGATTCAGCGCCTCGAAAAACCCCCATACACCAAAAATCAGAATTTTGGCGCCCTAAATTTCTTTTTGGGACCACTGTGCGTCGGGCTGCAAATACTGCAATCCGCGCGTTGCCGCGTCGCGTACTCGCCGCCGTGGACAGCAGGCCTTTTTTCTATCTACTCATGCTCTTACGTTTGATGCAAAACGAAAAAAATATTAAGCTTTATCATCCATTAAACTGAATTTTTGACAAAACAACGAAACATGTATGTTTTTATTTTATAGGAAGAATCTAGATACATTAATTATTTACAGCTGTCTAACTTCATTTATCTAAGAGATATGATTGTTCAATAAAAATAACCCCTCACCCTTCAATAATTTTGTCTTTTGAAAACAGAATAATACAATTATTCGATTACTGTTTATGAAGAAACCTTTTTTTTAAACTTCGATATTATCAGTTTTAAACTTATTAGGAGCCACTTAAAAATCATCCCTTTTAGTAAAATTTTAGAAAAATAGCCGGACACCGTATTACTCATTTCTATGGGAGAATTCTCACTACTCACTACCCTGTGTGATTTTTCTTTAACCGACGGAAAGATTATAACATTTGCGGATGATAGTGTTCTCTTGTTCAAAGGGGATAGCTGAAAGGAGGTATTTGACAGGTGTCAAGAGGGTTTCAATAGGGTGACTGACTGGTTGAATGATAGTCTACTTACGCTCAATGTATCAAAAACAAAATATATAATATTTATAGAGAAACATATTATGTTTCTCTATACGTGGAGGTGGCTATCTGGGACGTGATCGTGACATCCTCGGTCATTCCGAGTGACAATGCCATGGAATGTGGATCTCCCATTGTTGAGAGAGTGGAATGTGTCAGATATTTGGGAGTGATTATAGATGAGTATTTAAATTGGAGGGAACATGTAAGCAGACTGACAGGACGCGTGAGAATATTTGGCTTTGTTTTTGGGGAGCTCAGGAACATTCTTTCCGAATCTTATCTCAGAACAGTATATTATGCGCTGAGCCATTCGATCTTGAGCTACTGTATTTTGGCCTGGGGTGGAGCAGCTGTAACCATCCTCGATCCTTTGTACAAGGCTCAGAAGCTGATACTAAAGGTGATGTTTGGACTGGGTTACAGGTTTCCAACCGTTGAACTATTTAAAACTACAGGTATTTTGAGTGTACGTCAGATTTATGTGTGCGGATTGATGAAGATATACGGCAGAGGGGGTATTATTATCTAGTAGGTTTTGATATAGGCGCATCACTGACACGGCACAGTGACAGGCTGTCTCGGCAGTTGGGCGATTTATGTGTTCCTCAGGCAAAGACATTATTTTTACAGAGGTTTCATGTGGTTCTGGGACCAAGATTGTTTAATTCCTTGAGTAAGAAGGTTGATATGGTAAGCGAGTCTAATGTCACCCGATATCTGCTTGAGATAGGGGTCGACGAGTCGGAGAGACTCCTGAACCACATAATGGTTTAGGCATGATGCAGATATGTACTCGGACTAATGATGGTTTGGAGTGTGTAGTAGTGATTTTTTTTTTCAGGGAGTTGATTGAGTGTCGGGGCTGTGGATCTTTCTGTGATGTAAACCCTGTATCCTTCTATAAACGTGTGTCTGTCCAACTGCGCGCGAGTTTTTGTTTACTTTTCTTTTCTCTATTTGTTTTGCTTTATTTCATTTACTTATATTTCTTTTGTTTTACATTATTTTATTTTCTTTATTTTATATTCTTATCTTATATTTTATATTATATTTATTTTACTATTTTTATTTTTGTTACCAGTTCTCTATTTCTCTTTTATTTTCTTTATCTAGACTTTTGTCTTCTCTTTTTATTCTTTTATTTTTTTTTGTTTTATTGTTATATTATCTTATATTATTTTTTGCAAGCTCTCCTTTTTCTCACTTTAAATTTTATTAAGTTTTATTATTATTATATTGTATTTCAAGCATGTATACGTACCTAACGACACTCTGTATGCCTCAACACAGACTAGTTTGTCTAGTGGGGCTGCAGCTTTTGTTTATTAAAAGAATTGTAAAAAGTGTGAAATAAAGATTATAATTATTGTTATTTTAATATTGGTTTAAGGCTAAACAAAGGAACCATCTGTTTATTCTAAAGTACTACAATTTGAATTATAATTTTAAGAGTGTATAACAATATTTTTTTCTTTATTTCAATAAATAATTTATTTCATTTAAATATCACATCAAACTATGCATTTAGGTACCACAAATAATTAAAAAACTGGCTTTTACCACCCATATAACAAGGCTGTGTGTTAATGAAAAAATGTTGAATATTGATACCTACTTGCACAAGTTATGATAGCGTTTTAGCATTATCCCATTATACCAGTCAAATGAAATTTGCAGGGATGATTCTCCATGAATAGTAGAAGTTTTTAAAATAGTTTGTAGAAAAAAATTATACGCGAATTTTTTTCGTAATCTAAATAGTTTACCCACAATTACGTAGTTTAGTCAGAAATCCCGTTTTTATTCAAATTTCACAAAAAGGTAAATAACATTTGAGCCACCCAATATCGCCGAACATACATGGGAGCGAAATCGATGGGTATTGAGGTCCTCTACCTCCCTGCTTCGGGCTATCCTATACCAAAGTTACACCGTGTATAACATGCAATACGACAGGCAGCAATACAGATGCATGCTTAGAGCAAGAGAATACTAGTTGCAGGTAATATTGTCTAGCCAATCAAAAACAAACATTGATTTTGTATGCTGAATAGTATGTTGCAATGAATAGACTCGCATAGGTTGAAGAGTAAAGCCGACTGTCCACGGCAGCGAATCGTATGCAGCGCGTACTCGTATTTTGCTGCATGGTATACGATTGCGTGCAGCTACACATACAACACAATGAGATTGTGTCCACGGTGAAGCAGCGACGCGCTATCGTCGCGTCGTCTAGGGCCTAGGATGCATGCATCCTGCAACGCTTCTGACCTTATTTTTCTTTACACGAACAATAATAAAATTAATTGTAGAATGCCATATTATGCGGAAAACAAAGTATTGGGAACACTGTTGGGAAGGAAGACTATCAAATAATTTTTTGACATCTTTAGATGTAAATTATCCCCCAAATCACTCGACGACGAGTGCAAAGGGGTTAAAAAAAAAGATGTAAATTATTTCATTTTTATCTTATGGCAATATAAAATGTAAGTGTCAAATATTCAAGCTGTCAATTTTACCCCGTCATTTCGCAAAAATGGCGGATGAGGAGGTAAATGGAGATGTTGAAGAAGTTCAAGATAAAACTCAAAAGAAAGTAGCAAAACATGATAGCGGTGTCGCAGATTTAGAACGAGTAACCGACTATGCTGAAGAAAAAGAAATCTCATCGCAAGATTTCTTGGGAGTGAGTTTTTAATATTTAATTTTACGATTTTTTCTATGCACATGGTGTATTTTTTTGTCAACATCAGAATTTAAAACGGTTTGTGGTTTATTAAATAATTCTGCGTTTACTGTATACGTCTTTGTTAATTGACTGAAATTCAATGTTTTCATCCTTTCCCTCGATATTTTTTAATTCATTTTGCTGCTTTTTTGTACCTACTATAATGTGAAATTTGTTTCAGGCATTATCTGTAATAAGAGCTCGCCGTGCTAAAGAAACCCTGGAGAAGAATGAAAGGGAAAAAGAATTGTTAAAAGTTCCAATATCCAAGGATGATGTGGACTTGATAGTGAGTATTCAATCATTTATAGAAAAATGGCCTTTATTTAAAAAAAAATGGTAGACCATGATTGCTGTATAATAAAATATTATTAAGGTAGGCCAAAATGCAGGGCCATTAAGCGAGCTCTGATGTCATGCACCTAGGTGGTGTAGTCTTGTAGGAATCACAAGAACACACGGTTTATGCTAATTTTTGTCATGTCCTAGTTGGAGATTTAACCTAACCTATTGTAATTAAAAAAAATATTTTGTTCCATAGGTTAGAGAAATGGAGGTTTCCAAAAGTGTAGCGGAGAGGACGCTACGAGAGCATCAGGGAGACGTGGTGGCAGCTCTGACCGCATTGACTGACTAATTGTTAAACGTTATTTGTGTGTTGTGTTCTGTGTGCTCCATCCAGCCATGTCGGACTAACGTAATTCCGTTACTGGACCTATTTGTGTAAAGTAACCAGTAACTCAGTCCTGTATATACTAAAAATAATGCATTTTATTTCTTAAATTGAAGGATTGAACTTGTTATTTATAACTTCATTAAAAAAAAACAGTTTTTTTTTTCAAGTTTTTATATCACTTAAACTACCAATTGATCCTCTAAGGCTAGCTTATTACAAAGATTTTTCTTGGTTTGGTTTGGAAACAATAATATTTCCCGCTCTGAAACTCGTAAGAAAGATATTATTTGCTAAGCCTGCTGCTTCCTACGAAGTCGCTGTCACTTTGTCGCATTATGGAACTATAAGAATGATATGGACTAAGAACTTTTGGAGATCTGTTCAAGACATGGCAGAACAAGCTTTCTCTCAGTTAGTCACTGATGTAAGAGCTTCTAGAGAGAATATTGAGAGAAGATGTCGCTTGTTTGTAGAAGAATCTTTAAGAATTGCTGTGTTCGTTAAAGAAGATTATCTGATTTTAGACTGTTTCTCTGTGTTTTTGTGAAAAAGAACGTAAACTAATGTGTTATTTATAAGAAACAAGGTAAGTCTCGGTTCTTCTTTAGTCATTGGCCACTTGTGGCTGAAGTCTTCTTTCATACAGCACTTCTTACTGTGTATCAATATGCCTTGAATTTGAAATACGACTCAGACTTGGACCTCTTATCAAAATGTTTGATTTGCAATGATATCAATTATAAATTTGGGTTGCCTGGAAGAGATCCTTCGGGATAAGTCCACCCTTTTTTTTTTGTAAATGAATCTGTGCTCACTTAAAGTGAACACAAATACACTCTTTCACAGTAAGCTACTTAAAGCTTGTGTCGCGAAAGAGGAAGATGGTCGGCACCTGGATTCGAACCCACGACCTCCGCACGAAACAGTGCAAAAGCCGGCGTCGTAACCGCCAGACCACCAACCACTTCAAAAATTTGATTCTTTGTGATGTGTGTTAGGAAAAATTGCCTCGGGCAATATGTTCTGCTGTCTATTTTGTATCCTTTGTATATTCGTTTATTCATATTTTAAACTAGCTTTCCCAACAGATGTATACAAAGTTCACCATAATAAAAGTACTTTGGTTCCAAGACTCTTCACCATTAGTGTATTGGCGTGGTGAGACTCGAACCTCGGCCGCCCAAATGCTAAACGTTGATTTCTCCTCCGAGCTGTCGGCAGGTCAAAGTGTTCAAAGAACTTTCTTCAAGATTTTTAAACAAACTAACTTTCCCGACCAACGTTATCCTGTGGTCATTCATAACTATGAAAATTGAATTCAATTTTGTATAATGCTAAATTAATTACCTATTTAACCAATGCGTCTGTTATAAACCATACATTTTGCATTCTGTCAATCGTACCACTTACCTACTAAGCATTTTACCTACTTTGTTTTCATAAATGTTCCTTGCAACTTTCTTAATGTAGAAACTTACTACAATTGGGCTACAATACAAGAAACTTCTTTTGACAAAAGAAAATACCATAGAAAAACAATTGGCAAAATTGGTCCAGCCGTTTATGCCTAGTAAAATGACCAAAGAAAATAGGGCTCAACTTTTATATACATTATAGAGATTAGGTATAAACAGGGGTTTTAGAAATTGCCACCTTTTTCATGTGATGCAGGCAATTTTTGTTTAAATTCAATTAAAAGACGTTGCTAGCTTATCCTTAAAATAAACGTTTTATAATCCGCAGGGTGATTCACGGAAATGTTTAAAGTTTAGAATTAGTGAAATATTTGAATTCCACCCAAATTACTTTAGAATGAATTTTCATTTTAAGCAGGGCTTAAACTAGCTTCTAATAACCCCTTATATCTAAACCCTATACTCAACCCATAAGTGTAATGATAGGCTTTGATTATTTGGTAATAATTATTTAAGTGCATTTATAACAGATGAGGAGGTATTAAAATAGTTTGAAGAGACGAGGCAACTGCTCTAAAGTAATATCCTACTTGAACTCGGAGCTTCTGTTTATCATTGTTGAAGGAATTTTAGAGGGCGATAGGTGCAGAGGTTTCTCCAGAAACATTGAAGGGGTGATTCATTCATGAGACATTTATTTATTTATTTTATTCCCAAAAAATACAAAAAAAGCATAAGCATTTTACAATGTGTGTATATATATATATATTTCTGTGAAGATGTGATCACGGAGAGAAATATATGAAGCGTACCCGAAACGTTTTGTGTACTCCGTGTACTCAGGTTGGCTCTGAAAAGAGCCGTTGGTCGCCCGACGTTTCGATTGGATTCCACCAATCATCATCTGGGGCAGATGCTTATGCTTCCCAGCGGCTTCCCATCTGCCCCAGATGATGATTGGTGGAATCCAATCGAAACGTCGGGCGACCAACGGCTCTTTTCAGAGCCAACCTGAGTACACGGAGTACCCAAAACGTTTCGCGTACGCTTCATATATATATATATATATATATACAACATCGGGAACAACTTACAACGCGACTGTATCCGAAACAATAATTTACATATATATATATATATATACATGGAGAAGAAGATTAATGCGTAGGACAAAACATTTCTAGATTGAGGCCTGAAAGAAGATAGCATATTGGTACAAGTAGGTACTTTTATGATACGTCGAAAGCAACCATTTGTGTGACAAATGGAGCAAATATTTCATTTATCAATAAACAGTTACAAAAAGATTATAACTTTAAAGTCATGCTAAATCTAGAAGAATTGTCGGCGTGCACTGTATAAAGTAATCTTGAAATTGTTAGGAGCTGTAAAACCAGAGTAATTAATTTATGATTCTAAAATACCTATCTGCTTAATTTATTGATTATTTCAAAATTAAATACAGGTGACATTGGTTGTCCGGTAGTATCAGTTGATGGTTTTCCTATGTTCAGCGTACTATAGGTGGTGGGCTCGAGTCCCGGTGCCAATCGTCAAAAGTGTATATATGTTTACGTTCGATGAGCTCATGTTCGTTTTTATTTTCTCTATTGGTCAACACTCTGTACCCCTTCTTGGTATCATCTGATTGGAGTTTCGTAAACTTCTTCTTTTTCGCTTCTCTAAACTAACACTATTTTCACTCACCAGCCAAGCTCACATTGATTCTGTAATCTTCTTAACCACAAAATTACAATGACAATTATAATTTTTCTAAAAAAAAGAAAACAAATATGTTTAATTACATACTGTTTAGTTTTAATTGTTGTATTTAATTCTCCACTGGTGCTCCCGTATAGCCCAGATAATAGTGGCTATTAATGAGACAATATTCTAGCAGCGTCATTATACATTATTATCCGCGTACAGAATAATTTTATCAAAGTCTTATCTAAAACCGATTTTCCTATCAAACTGTAGCCTGCACTCGATTGTTAGGCAAGGTTTAGTTTTCCTGATAATCTTATCTACAATATTGCTGAATATTTCAACACCATAATGACCGCTGCATGGTGATTTTTCTACATTCAATTGCAAAGCTTAGTTTTAAAAATATGTGCATTAAAACGATATAAACTAATTAATAAGAGTCATTGTAATGCAAAATGTGGAATACAATAAGGAATTGGTGTGTGATTTGGTCTATGTGTTGTTTACACCTTGTGTGTACTGGCTTCGTATCAGATAAGGCTCTACGCGCTAATAGTAAGTGCTATAAATTTGTTTAAATAAATTTCAAATAAAAACCTTTACTATGCGGTATTATCTTTTATTTGCTTTTGTATTTCTGCCATGTTTGCACATGTTTTTAACTTGAGTCTTAAACATATTTTCCGTTTAGTACAAACAGTGTGAGTGCAGTGTGGAGTTAGCATACTATGTGAACTGTGGTGATAAATTTGTTACTTTGGTTTATTTTTGATGTGGTCGTAATGAGGTTGCCTCCCTCGTTTACTATTTTTTTATTATCCGATCATTCAATGCACAAACACAACCAAAAATTTGGCGTCTGTAAGTATTGTAGTTTGCTAATATACCAACAGATATAAAAATAATGACTCAATACTTTTTGTTATGTATTTAGTATCAACACTTCAGGTGATAGGTACATCAGTAATATCTGAATTTGTCATCATGCACTACTTGCCAAATCATTAGTTTCCAAAAAACCCTTTATGTGCAAGATTGTTGACCTGTTCTTATATCTTTAGCTTTGTTTTGTAGGTTGGAATAATATATAAGAACTAGAACAGCATTTTCTTCTGTCACCTATCGTTTAGTAACGTTAGCTGAAGTAGAATCAGAAGATGAGATAAATGATTCTTTCCAAATTATAACACTTCTTCTTCTGTGGTTTCAATCCTGTGTTCTCTTTAGTTCGATGTATGTATACCTGTATGCAAATTCTTCTGGCATGAGCGTCCTAATAGAACCCCCGACCATTTCCTCCAATATTTTACTAACAAAATTTTCGTGTCTCATGACATGTCCCAGCCATCTCATACATCTCTCTGATATGGTGTTCAATATATGCCTCTTCTCCCGAACTCTTGCGATTTGGCATGTTTCGAAGGCCTCCAGTCTTTTCCATTCTCTTTAACATAACACTATACATAACAAATGTCTATTTTCTCTGTACAATAAAGATAATGGATCCTTGCTAGACTTTGAATATCATATTTTCCTACGGACAATTTAATTGTTACTTTAATTAGTAAAAACTATATAGCAATTACAAAGTTCAACATCATAATACTAACAAAAACAATATAAAAGTAATCTGGCCAACTAGATTCGTGGTAGTTGCATATTTGTTCTGAAAATTGGGACTTTTTAAAACACAACTGTGACTATTCCGCCAAAATCAGGATATTCACTTTACATGATCCAAGATATTGGAGACCAGTTTCTTAACTCTTGTTTTTTATTGGAATGTATGGGTCCTCACGTGGACTTAAATCTATCTGCAGTTTTTTGTCCTTGTTTATTCTGACATTTTGAAACGTGTGGTGGATCTTCTGTTAAAGTTTCTTGGGATCATTCCAGATAATTTCTGTATATTGTCAATTAATAATTAGCCATTTAAAATGGAAACTGGTCACATTTTTGATCACTTCTTCAAAACAATACTGATAAGCAACAGACAGTCACTTATGGCAACTTTAGTCAACTTTTTATTCAGAAAAAACTCAATTTTGACTTTTTAACGAGGTTATAACAAAATGCTTTAAACAATTGATTCTTAGATTCTCTTCTCAGTATTTCTTTAAACAATAAGAAGCCAATATTACTTCATAATGATTATGTCAATTGTGCAGTTTAACCCTTCAAGGACGAGAACAAAAAAAAATCAAGTAATTTATTTTAAATACTATTTTTTATGAACAAATAGACATGTGACTCGGGAAAAAAAATATTTTGAAAATGTCAATGGTTTTCCCAGGGAAAATTGGTGTGACCATATGGTCACGCTCGGCCTTGGAGGGTACATGTTTTTATTCTATGTGCTACATTTTTCTTTTGTTTAAAAACTATTTTTTAAATACCAACCTAGAAGTGATTACCTACTTATAAAAGAAGGAAAACATAAAGAATAAAGTAAAAGATGTTTATGGATACTGTTTTTTTCAAGAATTATAAAAAATACATATAGGTAATTTTTTAGGTAGGTAGATTCACTTGAGTTTTCTATGAAAATCAGTTATAAATAAAATATTCGCGCAGACATTTTAGGTGCATAGCATGCATAACGAGTTTAAAACTTTTTCTGGCATTATTTTTCTTCTATTGCTTACACTAGGTGAGAAAGATCATCAAATATGAGGTCATGACAATGTTTTCGAACGAGGTTTTCAAAGTTTTTCTCTAATCGTTTCTTCTATAAACGTATTATTTCTGCATCAGGAAATAGTTGATATCTACTGAGGGTTTCTGTAATGCTTTGAGCACAGTTTTCATCAGTTAAAACGTTTGCTTCAGCAGGTGAAAAAAATGAGTATCGAACATTGTTCAACGGTTAATTTTTCATCAGTTTTCTTTTAAAAAATTTATCGTTTAAATGTCTGGCAAAAATATGTTTGTTACACAAATTATCAATTCTAAAATACAAATTGTTCAAAAATAGGACAAATTCGGGGTTTACACAAGCAATTAGTGTAACAGAATATTTTAGTTCCATAAAAAATAGCACGTAGCCTGTAAGGACGAGCGCGACCATATGGTCACACAAACTTTTGTGCATGAAATACTCTAATATGGAAAACGTGAATATGTAAACTAATATAAGTTTTTAATCATCATTTAATTTATAATAAAAATATATTATAAAAATTATTTGAAAAATTCTGCGAAGTATTTTGAGCTGGCATTCTTCGAGAAAAAGAAAATGTTGCCTTTTTAAAATATCATAAGTTTTGAAAAAAGACGTTTACATCAGTGTGATTCCTTTCATACTGAAGATCACGGCTTTCTTAACTAGTTTGTGGCCAAAAAATGTACATGTGGCTATAAAAAAGGACCAATAATGCTTATCAAAACAATGTCGAAAAGTGTTACCACACGGTCGCGCTCGCCCTTGAAGGGTTAAGAATGTAGTAGAGATGAGAGCTTTATGAAAGATACGAAGGATGTGGAAAGAAATTAGAATGTTAGGAAAGAATGTGGTATGAAAGTTAGTGTTTCTACAAAGTTGAAACACTAACTTTCAAAAACTAAACACTAACTAAAAAAAGATGCAAGACAATAAGTTGATATGGTTTGGGTGTGTGGAAAATTTTGTGCAAATAGGATTTTATTAAAAGAATTTATTATGCTGAAAGGGAAAGTGTACATAGTAGATGGAACATATCGATTCGATTCTCAAGGAAGGCCAAATCAGAAACAAAGAATGGGGAGACAGTGATGTGTAAAAAAAAGTTCTTTGAATCAAAGTTGACTAATGTTTTTAAATATAAACGAAGAAGGTGCTCTGGGTTTATTGTTATTTTTTTTATTTATATTTTCATTCATTGACCATTAGACTATTTGCATTGGAGTCATATAACATACAACACTCACTCACCTTGTGTGCAGACAATAACCCTTTCAAACAATTCTTATCATGTTTTATTTTCTTCTGGTTAGACGCATAGACAGATGATTTAGTTGGTATAATTATTTTTTTCCTTAAACCATACTGTATGTTCAACAATATTTCTCTTACCTTATATTGTTTTCAATTTACTGAAAGCGACGGACATTTTTTTTCTTTTCTTTTTTTTAGACCTCCTATCAGTGCTAACCTTTTTCAAACCTGCCTGAAGTCTGCTGATGCTTCTTCAACCAGTTTAGTGTCTGCAACTCGCTAGGCAAAATTATTGACAGATCCAATTCCACTTTTGTGTGGTGATTTGTTTTTATGCAAAGGCGCCGACTTCAAATCAAAAGGTCCCAGGTTCAAATTCCGTTTTTTTTTTAAATCCTGTCTCAGATTCAGTCTGAAGCAGAGATAAGTAAAAACAATCTTTGAAGGCCTTTTGTAATTTGAAGTAAATGGAAGACGAAAGAAACATGGTGCGCTTCAGCGCATAACATAACATACTCCATTTGTTTCTTTATCCCATTTATGGACATAGGGATGCAACAAAAGCCGTTCACTGCTCTCAATCTTGCGCCGCTTCAACGAAATCCTCCCATACCATGTCCAAATCCCTCAACTCTGCAACGAAAAAACGAAACACAGTTTGAGAAGACTTTGTTTTCGGGACCCTGATGGGAGGAAGAACAGCATTCTCCTCGAGCAACTGCCATTCGGCATCTTTAACACATGTCCCAGCTGAGTCCATCTCCTCTCCATAATGGTAAAAGTGATGGGCTTGTGCTGTTTGTGCCTGATGTGTTGTAACATCTTTTTCTTCTTTTCATTTTGAAGACTCAGAGTCGCCTCTTAGGATGCTCAACTCCAGCTCTCCTTCCAGTCACTATCTATTCGGAATAAGCATGCAATGCCAAATGTGGCATTTTTTAATTATTCATTCTTTAGACATGCTGGTACCAATATTGGTGTTGCTGTCCATCCATCTGATTACGTCATTAACCCCCGAGATTTTCTGGATTGTTATGTTACACACTTGGTCTTGCAGAGGCTATCCAGCAATTGCATCCATCAAATACCCATAATTATTCTGAGGCACTTTGTTTCAAAGGGGGATACTTTTTATGTCTGGGATTTGGTCAAGTACCAGGACTCACACACGTAGAGAAGAATGGGCAAAACACACAGTTTACATTTTTTCTCAATTAAAGTATTTCATTTAATTTTAGCTGACTGCAAGAACGACACTGATTGTGATTTAAATGCCTTCTGCGATGTTGATAATAATTGTAAATGCTTGGATGGTTACGTCAATTATCCAGATGGCAAATGTATTTCTTGTGACGACTTCAACAAAGGTAAACTATAAAAGTTCATATAATTTTAAAATACTAATACAGTAGTGACCTCGTAGTAAAGTCAGTCTTCTAATAATTTGTTGGGAAATGTTTTCAGTGACTATCGATTGTATACCGGAATGTTGTCCAGGATACTGCAACAATAATATATGTCATTCAAGGTAAAATCTTTTTACATTTCAAGTCAATCTATTTATTTTAAACAATCTTTAGTACATAACAATATATAAAATTCAATCTATTTAATACAATTTCTTACTAGCTTTAAGATCTCAATTTGATTAGGATTCCTGGCTATTCAATTTTTATAAAGAAGGCCTCTGATAGTGAATCCAAATTTCAGGATTACCATCGTCAATAGATAATGCTTACATAATTCATGATGGTTTTGTTGGACAAAAAATCAAACCATTAAATTCCCAGGGTTTCATCAAATTTTTCTTCAATCATTAAGTTTATAGTCTTCATAGTTAAAAAAATATCCTAAAAAATGTTTATAATCGTAATTTTGAGCAACCCTGTTTAGGTGGTTCTATTACGTCGTAGTAAATGGCAAACTTTAATGTTTCAGTAATCCACCAAGTAGCGACATCCTTCTAACAGCCACACAAATAGCCATGACGGGGGCCTTGATTTTAGGGATATTGACTATTATTGCCCTACTATGGAAGATGTGCTCCAAGACTGACTACAGGTAAGCCAACATTTTTAGTGCAATAATGATAAGTTTATTACCGATTAGACTGATGCATCTGTTTCAAACCATATATTATTTTCCATCGACATTCTGTCAATCGCACCAACTATCAAATAACTGACAGTTCCTGGCAAACTTTAATTTAATTTCAATTTTTCAAATTTGAAGTAAATTTTTATTTTATTGAAGTGATTCCACGCAACAACAATGTTGCTTTTACAGAATGAGATTTATACTAGAGATGCAATCGAGTCTAAAAAATGGCATGTAAAAAATTGTGCCACCACCGAAAATGTGCCACGCTCGTGTTTTAGTCGTTGACAACAGCTCGAGCTTGACAGTTGTGTCCGCGGTAATACGGCGTTCTTGAAAATGGTGGATTTGTGGTGAAAAAAAGTCGTTCCTCAACAGAAATCAATATAGGAAAATCCTTTTATCAAAAAGGACGTATTTTATATATTTTAAGTGCATATTATTGTGATAAAATGTTTAAAATATAAAAATATATTTGACAATTATTTTTGTTTTATTAGTTAGGCCCACATCACACTACGGGTGCATACCGAGCGGGGTTAAAAAAACCGCGTCTGTATGAAACGCGTAGATACATTTTTATTTGAATTTATAACCCAGCGGTTCAGTCGACGGCTTTCTTACTACAGCATACGTCATGGGCTCGAATCCCTGTGCCGACTATTTCCACTTTCACAACACAACTCTTCCATAGTGTGTGCAAGTTTCCAAATGTATTTGTGTTCACTTTTAATTAGCCTAAATTCATTTAAAAAGATACACCCGTACGCGGCGTATGCAACAGTGCATAGGTATATTTCTAGATTTTTTTTTATTCTATCAAGGTTTTTTTTTATCAATTTATTTAGAAAAAAGAATACAACTTATATTTAAACGGAGTGCCCTCTAATTAAAATTATATATGGAATTTAAGGATGTTCTGCAAACAGAGGTTTTCCACTATCAATGAAATTTTTTACGAAATCCATCATACAACTGAGAAATCGCCAGCGGTTTTTCCCACGGTGCCGTATTTCTGACGGTTCTCGTTTAAGCTGTGTGTATGAGCCCTTACCTAGCCGGACGAAATTTAGAAGCAAGTACACTATAACTAGTGTTTTTATAAAAAGGGTCATTTTTGATTCAAATAAATGAATCATTTTTTCCATTTTCGAAAAATATTTTTTATGAATGTGCTTTTAAACTGTTCGTTGTCTGCCTCGCATTAATAAAGACGAGAGATCTTTTTCAAAAGGTTCTTAGACAATTCTGACAAATACATTCAAATCTCACGCACAAAAAGAAATTTCTATTAATGTGTACCGGTAGAAGGTGACAGCACTTAGCCGTTTGGCGTATTATGTGTGACAAAGACAAAAATATTCGTCAGTAATGCTTGATTGCATATTTTTATTTAAGTTCAACTTCAAATTTACTCGTGATGCTAGTTTCAAACCAAAAATTGTATGGAATTGCATCTCCAGTATAATATCTCATTGCTTTTACAAAACATATTAGGTATATACAAATTTAACCATTGACAATATTACTGAGAATAATAAAAAACAAGATTGAATGTGTCACAAGCAATACAAACAAATCACATAAAAAAAAAACAGCAAATAATTAAAATGACTCAATAAAACCATAAAATAAATACTTTAAAATTGTATTGTTAAAAGTAGGTACTTTGAGTTTTCTTTAATTTTCAAATTTTCAGCTTTAGTAATGGGAAGTTTTCTGGGGAGCTTCCGACAATACACACTAGGTGGCAGAACTTCTAATCAGGTCTATTGTCAAATTCAGTGATGCCAACGTTGGGAAGTTTGTTTTCCATTGTGTTGCTAAGAAGTTGTTGATTTTGTTGCGCATAAATTTGAGAATAAATCTCAGGGGTGCTGTTCTGTATTTTTTAATTTGTATTTAGGTAGGTATATAAAAAAAGATGAACAATTTTATTTGTAATAGTATGTAAAAAATGTACAATGATTACTCTAAACCTATTGTAAGTTATCATGTATAATAATATATAAGTTGTTTAATTTGAAATAAACTAGAATGATATTTTGAAGGTTAGATTGTGAGCGACCATAAGAAGAAGAAGAAGTAAATCGCCCCCGTTGGCAACACTGAATTTGACAATAGACCGGATTAACAAGGGCGCCTCTAGCGGCACAAAAAGGAAAAAAAACATCCCATTAGCGAAATCGGTCCAGTCGTTTAGGCGTGATGCAATGACCACGGAAAATAGCTCTCCATTTTTATAATATAGATTGAAAAATATTTAATTGTGTTGATCTTTTGTACTCTAACAGTGATTGACAGCAAATTATTTTTGAGAATTTGTAGAATAACTAAAATTTATTCAAACATAAATAGCTTAAACGCCTTTTAAACAGTAATTACATAATGATAAGCAACAATATAATAAATTACAGTAAAAATATTTATTTATTTATTCATACATAATAATACAATGATAATGTATAACAAATTTAACTGCTGCCCAAATAGGCAAAATAAATCGGCTAAAATTTATAAATCGGCTGTGTCCTTAAGGTAGGTAGGCAACAAATAATAATTTTAAAAATTCAATCATAAATAAGGAAAAGAAATTTTATAACAATATCTCAAATAGAATCAGTTATTTTGTTCCGACAATTCACTGGAATATGTCTCATTTACCTAAACATGATTCTTGAGTTAGTAATTTTCTTTTTTCTGCAACATCTCCCAGTTTTTTATCGATCCATAACTCAAAAAATACAATACTTATCAGTGTTGCCACCTTAGGAAAATTTTTGACCCGGTCACAAACTTCAACAAGGTTACAATCCCGGATAGGTGGCAACACTGATGCTTATGGTTACAAATTTGATAAAACATACAAAAAGTCGCATTTTTATCTATTATTTGTACATTTCGTTTGATGAAGTGTTGGGATAACACATTGTATAAAAAGTTTTACCCTCTTGTAACTATTTTAGAAGAAGGGCAGTCTCTTCAACAAGGACACGCCGTGCTCCTCGCCACATCAGTGGATCACGCAGAAGTGGGGACAGCAACACGTCAGTGGGGTCCTTACAGCGAGACGTATCCGAGAGATTGAGAGACGCCCCTCCACCCTACATCAGATCTCCTACACTGCCTCCACCCGGGGACATGCCACCTCCTTACCACGTCTCACAAGGATACACTAATGCATCGTTTGTATGTTCAACAGAAATTCTATCAATTCGTCCAATAATCATTGCATTTTATATACTCACTGCATACTAGAAAAAAAATTACAAAATGTGATGTCATATTTGCTGGCCGAGGAAAAGGGTGTTCTTCCTCCCATCAGCGTCCCAAAAACGAAGCAAAGCTGAGGGAAATAGACATAGTATGGGAGGAGGTCATAAACATTGCGCAATGGACAGCTCTTGTTGCCTCCTTATGCCCCTAAGTGGGGAGTGGGGTACACATAAATAAAACAGACGCACAATAATTTATATGCTGCAATATTGTGGCATTGTAGACTAATTTCGTAGAGCTTAGGTCTAATTTCTTTTTAATTCTATTTAAAAGCCCTGTTTTTTTTTGGAGATTTTTTTAACAACGTGTTGGTAATTCGAGGTGAATTTTAATTTATTGTCTATTATTAAGCCCAAATATTTTATTTCTTGGACATTTTCAATACTTATTTATTTTTAAATCACATATTTTATTTTTGTCCTCACGTGGACTTAAATCTATCTGCAGTTTTTTTGCCTTTGTTTATTCTGTCGATATGGTGGATCTTCTGTTACAGTTTCTTGGGTTCATTCCAGATAATTTCTCTATATTGTCGATTTTGTAGATAATTTATATATAGTGGAAAGGGAGTTTGGATTGGATTGGCTATGTGTAATCAATATGTTCTTGTCTCTCTCCATCTTGTTGTTTTATATTTTCATGACAAGGGGATAGCAAATACCTAATATTCTCAGTCTTGTCAGGTTTAGATGACTGACTAACATTTTTCGATTTTTAAATGGTAAATGATATCCGTTAAGATCTAGTCCTTAAAAATGGACGCAAGAATCTAGACAAACTTAGAACGTTAAGATTTATTAGTGCTTTTCAAATAGAATAATTTTTACCCCTTAATTGGCACCCTAACTCAGGTTGGATAGGATCAAATAACTAGAAAAAATTGCTTCAGGCAACAAATTTGTATAAATATTCAATACACATATTTAATACTGATGGTATTTACAAAATTGATTTTTCCAAAATTAGCACATAAGGAATTCGAACCCGAGATCTCTCAATCAGGTGGAGGAATTCAAAAAATTTTAATTTTTTTTTCTTTCAATTTGTTTGAAGAGATTAATTATTATCCTAGATACCATCCTCAGTAGTGTAGTGGTATAGGTGTGGACTTCAGATCCCGAGGTCCTGGGTTTTATTCCCGGTCGGGCCAGAATGTTTTTTTTTCACTTGAAATTTATTCCCGAGGTTGGCCTGTTTCAGATTGGACTGGTTGACTGGAAAAAATTGCCTCAGGCAGTGAGTTCCGTCGGCTATACTAACACCTTTGTATAGAAAAGTGTTGATTAATTTATTTAGTGTATTTTTGAAGTCTTTCAAAGTAATTCTTTTGATAATTACCTTACAGCAATGTTGCAATGTGTTTATTTTTTATCAAATTTTTATTCTAAGCGTCGGTGATACTTTTTTTTGGTGCAGTTTGAATCTTTTCTGTTATTTTGAAGGCTTGCTTACTTATAGTCAGTAAAGTTTGGTCAAAACAATAATCAAACACGTAACCCATCTTTCAGGTTGGAGAAGCAAACATGCCCCCACCTGATTACAATGTAGTTATAAGGTTAACTGGAAACGACACAAACGAACAGAACGGTTCAGATGCGACCAGAACTTCTCAACAAGAAGTGAAAACCGAAATACCAAAGCAGCAAGCTCGTAAAGAAACGGACAGCAGCAAATCAGTTGGGGATGTTCTTGAAGGCTCATCGGGACATATATGACCAGTATTTGACCATTAAACACATTTGTAAATAAAATTAAATTAAATATAGGTAACATATTATTATTATTAGAAAAAATATTCGCTATTTATTTAAATAAGAGAGTTAAATGACTAGAATTTCTATTCATACATATAATTTCTCTTCAAGGGACTGACAGATTTATTTAGTTTGTACAATTCTGGTAGAAATTTTCAGATGAATGATAATAATATCATGAAGCAAATAAAACTGCATTAAAAAACTAAAAGCAAAAAAAAATCAATGAATTGGTTTTGCCATTTTAAAATGCTGATTGTTTAGTAATCAGTATTCTTGAGAAAAGCATTAAAATGTGTCAAACTAAAAAAATAAATAAAGCTTTACTGCGAAATTAAAATACATTTTCACAAGGGCGGATTTATCCCTAAGGATCTCTTCCAGCCAACCCAAATCATACCTATGCACCTCCATAAGTGTAATGGCTTCTGATTGGTTATGATGTATTTGGCTGATATTGAAACTAAATATCTGAAAATATGACCAATTTTGAAACCAAATCTTATTTTTCCTTAGTCCCTTTCTAGTGGATTTAACAGATTTTGTAAATTATCAGGTATCTGCTTTACTAAATACTAGAAAATAGAAGTACACCCCTCAAAAAATGTAATTTTGAATTTGATATCGATACTAATCAGTAATCGAAACATACTGTGATTAATTTCTTAGTTAGACCATGTTTATAATGAAATAATAATTATTAGTCTTTGAAACTTTTGTATAGATGACCAGTATTATCTCAAATTATTTGTTAATACTATTCTTTGATTACTACCTTGATTATTGCGTGCCCACTTCTTCTCATTTCATATCCAATGACGTTCACTACAGGCTAACAAAGGCTTCTCTGCATTGTAGCTTCCGAATGAAATCTTCTTTCATTTAACTCCTGTCCATTTCCTTACATTAATTATTGTAATTAACAACGACATCACTCTTTTATCAACCTTTCTCTTCATTATCCTCACAATTAAGTTTTCAATATAGTCATGTAAAAGTCAAAAGGAAAAAATAGGAATGTCTCACAAAAATTTGTTGAGATGTTTAGAGCGACGAATTATTCCACAACTACAAGATTTTTAGTTTTATTTAGTTTCAAACATCTTAAAACTCGAAGTGAGAATTAGAAATAATTATTAGGTTTTGTTGCAATAGATTGTTCTTTTATATTTTGATAATATGTTTACATATTATTTACCTATTGTGTTTTGAATGCAGGCATTCAATTTACATTAAAACAGAACGATTTCCAGCATTATATTGTGATTTTTATACATAAGCATAATTATAACAATTAAAATATAATTTTTTGAAAATTGACCATTGTTTTTTATTTATTTTTTGTAATATTCCATTTCTTCAAGGCTAGCACTATCTTTGCAGATATCGTTGAAGAATGTTGCTCTCATTTTGTAATCAACTAAAACATGAAATAATGATGTGGTTAACTCTTCCTTGATAAACCATGGTGGTCCAATATTAACATAACAAATTTCTTAAAAATCTTTCAACTTTCTTCCTCTTTCTTCAAATTAATTTACCTAGTTTACCAAATTAATTTACCCTTATCTCAAATCTCTTTCAATCAGTTTTTTTTACATCTGCAGAGTCAGCTAGTTTTATATATAAAAATGATGAGCCGTGCGTGTATAGCTTAAACTCAAGAACAGCTGGACGGATATGGCTTTTTTTGGTTTCGAAATATTCATACAAGTTCAGAGTACTTTTAAGGGGTGAGAAAGTATAGAATAATTGGGAGGAAAATATTTAAAAAAAACCAACAATAATTATGTTTTCCCATAAAAAGTGTTACAACAAAGGATCAATTTTTTTTTCGGTTGGAAATGAAAGAGCAATCAATAGATTAAAAAAAGGAAAGCAGTTTTTCAATCAATTTATTTATTATCATAATGAATTTGACAAGAATATTATAAATGGTTCGAAGTTCCGGAACATAATGTTATCCTGGGGGATGAATGAATTTGTGAATAAAAAATAAAAACCAGTGGTACTTTTATAATGTATGATGTATTTTGTATGCAATGTAAACAATAATAGTAAGTAATGCAATTTAAATGTGTAGTAATCATTAAATGTTTTTCGAAGATAAATAGATACACGAATGAATATAATATACATATTGAAACATATAATAATAATAAACATACATAATAATATATACATACAACATTTTAGTTACCAAAAAAACTACCAGTACCAAAAAAATGGTATTATTTTATTTTTTTCCGACTATGATGTTGCAACGCAAAAATGAATATGTACCTACCCATTTTTGCGTTGAAGTCTTACATATTATATTTATACCACAAATTCTGTAGGACATGAGTTTAAAATTACCATAATTGAAATCAACTCAAAACAATACATTACTGACAATAATAATTATTAAGATTAATCACAAATTTAGGTGGTTTGTTAAATTTTATTGGAGGACTGTTTTTAAATCATGTATGGTTGAAATATGTAATTATCTTAGAATTTCATATACCAAAATAACTCATAGCCAATGTTATGAAAATATTTATAATTGGAATTTTAATGGCTTGATATGAACCATTACCGAGCCACAATTGTCTTGGAAGGCTGGCTAAAGAGCGAGCACTTTACTAACATAGATCGTCGACTTAACACTGTGGAAGATGGCTAGATTCAGGTTCAAATCCTGCCAGGGCAAATAATTAAGCCAGCCCTTCGAAAAAGTTGTGAGCTCTTAATAAATCCAACAGGACGAGTGTAATATATGCAATAAAAATTATCTAGGATTTATTTTTGATAGTGTGAGTTGTATAATTAAATAATTTATCACCGATTCTGCAAAATATAAGAGGGGGGGGGGGAGTTTAAATGCACTTTCAATACACGATGATAAAATATTATATACATATAATATAACTATGATTAAAAACGGTATTACATATCATAATAATATGTAAGTTTACTAATAGTGAGATGACAGTATTAGGTTTATCACAGAGCATTATGGCTTACATACATTATATCATTATTATTAAGAATTATATTACAACAACATTTATATCAACAAAAAGAGAACTCCATAACATCACGCCAACAAATTTCTTATGCAAATAATTTACCTAACGTTGTTCGGTCATTGAAACCTCCTACGGGACAAAAAAAAAGAATCATGTGTAAACTTTTGTGCACTCAAAATTATACTTGAGTGCAAATTCTAGCATAATAAATCAATTTGTTCAAAATTTCATTCCGAACACTTTGGCGTATTAGAACAAGGTTTGTTAAAATTTGCACTCAATTCAAATTTTGTGTGCGTTTTTTCCGTCTATGAGTGCAATGGGATTAGTGAAATTATGACTCTATACAAAATGTTGTTACTTCACGCCGGCGTAAATGTCACAGAACTTAGAATAGGGGTACAGTAGACAATTTTTTTTTATGTATAGAATCAAAGATTACCACTAACAATACATAAGAGGTTTCATAGAACAAAAATGTTAAGTTACGCTATTTTGTATTTAAATTTTGAAGTTATCGTAATGACACCAATGGGATTATTTTAAGCTTAAAAAAACTGTTTGTATTACGGTACAAAGAATGTTCGTCACTATCTGTGAGAGAAATACAAAATGGCCCCGCTGTTTATTCGTTTCGTTTTCATCTTAATATTAAAATTAACGTTGCGCCTATAAATGTCTTATGTTACCCATTGGTATGAAAAACACAGATTGACAAAAAATTCATCCACCTCAAACAATCATCCGATGATTGCGTGATATTTGCAACTGTCACACATTTCGAAAAAAGTCACATTTAGACACAATATTTTACAAGAAAAACCGATAATACAAAAAGAAATTAAGAACACGACATTACTATTGTAACGCGAATATACATACATTTAGATATTTGAAGCTTTCTTTTAGAATCAACGATAATGACAAGTATTTACAATATACACGAAACATAGATTTTGTAGAATTTCTGTCAAAAAGTCCTGGAAAATCAAACGTTTAGGTTCGGACAAATTTTAAGATGTAGAAAAAAATACGAAATTTTCACATTTATAAATGAGCTCAAATTTTTTTTTTTTTTTAAAGAAAGTCTAAACAAAAAAAGCTTTAAAAAGAAATTTAAACAAATAAAAAGAATGAATGCAACATTTAAGATTAAAAATCTTACAGTGTGCTATTTGTGCTTAAAAATGTAAAACTAACGTAAGTAATTATAAGAATGAAATTAAAAAAAAAGCAGAAAACACAAGAAACAAAAAATCGTAAAGAAAGAATAAAAAAAAAACAGAGTAGGTACTGTACAAGAATTTTCAATAAAAACTGTTCCATACATCTATCTTTCAGTAGCGCAATTAAGAGATCATTTCAAAATTAACATATTATGTACGTCAAATGGTCGCACTCACTTCTAGGAAAATTGGTTACAATTCGACAAACATTATTAGCATTTCACTATTGAGCAATATCACGGGAAATTAAAAAACAATATTACAAGTTCTACAAACAACGGAATTGAATTACCAAAAAATTTAAACAAGCAAACGGGGTGTGCGACCAAATGATCAAAAATAAACATTAACTAAATAAGATATTTTATACACAATGTTTTTTTTTTCAATAATAAACAACTAAAAAAAAGGAACTTAGAAATGCAAACAAAAGTTCCACATATCTTTTATTGTTATCACATAAAACAAATACAAAATATTCACATATCTTATAGATCGCGGATAAGAACAAATGATTGGAATCATCGAATCTTAAAAACAGCAGAATGCTGTTGTCGATGTTGTCAGAATATGAATTGGAGAATTTCGTAAAACATAAAAGCAAAACAATGAAAGATGAAGTTCAACAAATGAGGAAGGCATCGCGTCGCCAACTGTTACCTTCCTTCCCGTCACTTTGGATCACTACATTACGTCGTCTACCAATGTCGTCAAAACGGAAAATGATTTCGCTCACGAGACTTGGCACATATTATGTTTCTATATACAAAACACTAGGTCAATAATCAATTATTTGAAGATAGTGTTTAAAGGATAATTTGGTCTTGCAGTTCACACACGAAGTATATATTACAAATATACCAGTCTAAAAGATATTACGTTAACACGGTCTGGTGGGATTGGTGAGATTCTACAAATCATCCTTAGTTTACAATTAATTAATTAAGAGTTAATTATAATTATATATTAACTAATCGTTTACTTAAACATTAAAAATAACCGAAACTATCTGTGTCTAAAACATTTAACAATACAAAGTGAAATAAATACATTTTATTTTTATAATGCAATACGTACACAGTCTTGAGATGTCCGTATTTATTTCACTGAACACATTTATTTTGAATCTTCACAAACACTCGACGACGCAAAGACACGATCCGTATTTCTTCGCACTGCGAACAACAATCGGAAGTGTCGTCTGTCAATTGATTGATTCACTAGTAATGGAGTCGTCCTATGCGATGGTGACTCACGCTTGCTTCACTCTCTTACGCGGAGGTCCAATTGGTGGTATTTGTTGCTGTTGAGTTGCCAGCGCACGGAAGGCTTCGGCTATCAAATGCGGATGACTGGAGATCATATTCTTCCACCCCACAGTGTCCATCACGTCTGTAGCGTGACTCGTATTTATAAAATCTATTGTTTGTGCTTTAAGCTGGTCAGCTGAATGGAGATCTGCTAATATTAAAGTGTCCGCTGCAGTTTCAACTGACAGATTCATACAGAGCGCTTCTTCACACATGACTTTTAACCTCTCCAAGGCATACTGTAAACAAAAGAAAAAGAGGATGTTACAATTTATAAAACATCATAGTTTATATGTGATGGAAAATTTAGATTCAAGTTAGGTTGTTAAATGTAAAAATGGTTAGTTGTGCGAGGGTCTCGCTAAAACTTGAGAGTGGCCGAACCGATTTGGCTAATTTTGATTTCGAAGTATTTGTATGAAATCAGGGTATTCTAAAACGCTGAAAGAATGTAGTTTTTTCTTATAAAGTTTTCCACCTGTCGCAGTGGAGAGCTCTTGTTGCCTCTCTATGCCCCGCAGTGGGGTCAAAAAGGGAGTATAGATAGATAGATAGACTGGCTTAAGATGTAGGTGATATATCGTTTACTGAGGAGTCTGGTGTACAATATATAGGGTTTTGTGTAATTACCTTATCAGCGGCAGCTAACAAATCATCAGCCATCTTGTCTAAGTTGGGTGCTTTGCCCGTATAGATAAACCTAAGCATCTCCCTCAACACCTCGTGGTCTACGTCCGTAATGTCTACGCGGTTCCTCTTCCTTTCTTCCATTTCATGTTCAAACATTGCCGCAAAAACGGGACTACGAGCTGTAAAACAAACACAAACTTAAGGATTTCTGCGTTATTGAGTATAAGATAATTATTTGTGGTTGGTTAATCTTTAAGGGAGCTTACCAGCTAGTATAGCCTTATGCGCTTGGAACTCTCTTCCGCCAACAGCCAGCGTCACGTCAGAGAATCTCTCATTGTCAAACAATACACCGAGATCATCGGATAGTCTACATTCTGGTACTTTGAACTGCACTATGTTGGATTGCCCGCTGATGTTTATACTGTCTGCAACCACGGACACTTCGCAGAATATTGTCAACTTGTCTTCGGGGAGGAGTCCGTTTGCTTCGTCTAACAGGAAGTCTCGTCTGATGAATTTCTTGAATCCCCAATCCTTCCCCTGGACGAATCTATACGCTCTCTGCGATTCCATAGCTTTGGTTTCCTCCCGTTTAGCGTTTAATATTGAGAATTTAAATTTGGCCCTAACTTCTGATTTATTACAGGAAACTAATAGGAGGTATAAGGATAGGTAATCTTTGCTCTCCTCGTCCAGCCCTTTGGGGTTGACTCTGAGGCACCACTTCAACTTGTCACTGGCTCCGGCGGAGAACGTTGACGACTTCAACACTTCCCCCATCTCCTCCCGGCAGAAACTAAAATTGTTTATTGTCCACATGTAGCTGAATTTTACCACTTTCACCTGTAAAGAAAGAATAATAAAATTAACACTTATATATAAAGGCATCATTATAAGTTGTTATTGAGACAATTTAGGCTTCAGAGGTTGGTAAACAAACATTGTTAATATTCTCAGACTGTTTGATAAAAGTGACAAAACATGATTCCTTGAGAATCTTGAGAAAAAAGTTGATGGGAATAAAACCAAACTAGTAGGACAAAATTATCTAGCTTACTTTCACAACTGTCTGAGCAATAATTATCAAGGCTTCCTCGATGATATGAAGAATGAAACAAAATATACCTACACAATAATACCACAAAACATATCGAATTTCACTTAGGCACCTTTCAAATTATTAAAACTTGCAACATCTCAAAAAAGTACAGTATCAAATTCAAGGTAGTAACTAATAGACAAGTTAGGTTGATAGAAATGCCGTTGCAACAAGGTGAGGCATTTGCTACACATGGATGGATACAAGGTGTAAGTACGGCTTTCGATTTCATAAAGCTAAGCCTGCAGTAAGGAGCTAATTCTAAACTACTCATTGTGTGAGAGACATCATTTTTGTTCCCGTCCTGACCAGATATACGAATAGATATGAAGTGAAGAATGAAGTGGTTGGTAGTCTAGCGGCTACGACGCCGGCTTTCGTACTGTATCGTTCGAAGGTCGTGGGTTCGATCCCAAGTGCCGACCATCCTCCTCTTTCACGACACAAGCTTTAAGTAGCTCACTGTGAAAGAGTCAAAGAGTGTATTTGTGTTGTATTTGAGTGAGCACAGATTCATGTAATCAAGAAGTGGAGCAAGAGCAGGTTGGTGGGGAAAAAGAAATGGCAAATAGCTGCTTCAAACAATATCCAATGGGACGGGTACAAGAAGAAACTTATGTATGCGCACCTGCTATCTCTTCTTGTTTATGGACAGGGTATGCAAAAGGCAGGCTTTCCACGGTGTCTCATGGACCTGACCCATATTATTAAACTGTGAAGTGGACCTGACCCATATTATTAAACTGTGAAGTGGACCTGGCCGTCATTATGAAACTGTGAACTGGACCGACCTGACTCGTATTATAAAACTGTGAACTGGACCGACCTGACTCGTATTATAAAACTGTGAACTGGACCGACCCGACTCGTATTATAAATCTGTGAATTGGACTTCGAGTCATATAGGTATTAGAATGAATGTTGTGTACCTGTGTGAAACACCAATTTTCGGCGACCGGGGTGTTTCCATCCTGTAGCGGCGGACTGGGCACGCGGCTGACGGCCATGCTCGCCGCACCCGCTGCTGCTGCTGAAGACACTCGGCCCGACTGCTGCTGCTGAGCCGCCGCCGAGCCACCGCCCGCCTGCTGCCCGCCCCCGCCGCCACTCCCAGACACAGAGCCCGGGCACTCGCTTGCCACCGGCAACCTGGAACAATCAAAACCACACTCTCAATATCACATTGTCTTATAATCCTTATATGGCAAAATAAACCACTTTCTAAGTTCAGCGAAATACCAATCTAATTCGTATATGATGGTCTTCGAGTCAAATGGTAGTCTGATTGGGATTTCTGTCTGTCTTTAATTGGATGGGATTGGTTCGGCTGACCGAAAGACATTATTGTTTAAGTTGCACATATTAATTTATTAGCATAATTCATTCTCAAAATATTCAACCAATCTGTTCTAATAATGTACGCGAAGGTTTAAGCGGAGTATGAGTTCAATACCACTCCTTGGAGGGTAGCTACAAGTAGAAGAGGTTAAAATGTAATACAGGTTGCATAAACCAGGAGTAATTTTTTTATATTCTGGGTTAGGTCGAAGTTCGACGGGCGGGTCAGCTACTTATTTAATTATGCTCACTAGTTTCGGGAAAAAGCGCAACAGGGGAATATTGGCGAAAAAAATAGGTTAGTTAATTGAATGAAATGAAAATACTTCATCCAGTTAGCATTTATCGGTAGTGCGTTTTCACTAAAACTTTCTGTGCTCACTCGACATCAATACTTTTGAACACTGAGCAAAGGCTTGTGTCTTGAAATTGGAAATGGTCGGCACCGCCGGGATTCGAACCTACGACCTTCGATACGCTGTACGTACGAAAGCCGCCGATTGATACCACTGAACTACCACAAACTGCGCCTTTTCTTTCGCTAGGTAGGTACTATTCACTAAGGGTTGCGATTTTTTTTCGCGTTCGTTATAGTGAGCCGTTCGAAAGTTAGGGATTAGAAGTAATTCCCTGGATAAGAAAAGAAAGCGCCAAATCATAGAGAGCGTACGGTTTATTAAGTGTAATGATTAGTTAACCAGTAGATAGGTGGTGTATCCATGTTGTATTGTGCCCACGCAGTCATCGGTGCCTTTCCATTTGATAAAATATTAACGAGTACATAATAATATGTAATAATATTCTGTATAGGTGAGGTGGTATTATTATTTAGAATGTGAACTCGGCACTGGCACACGTGTGAAAGCGGAGGAAGTGAAATTATTGCCCGCGCGACTGTTGGTTATGCAACCGCCGGACGGGAGACGACTCTCTTTCTCGCGCACTATTCACTACCGCATTCACCAACGCAATCGTTTAGAAGGGATCAATCAAAAAGAGTCGGGTCTCTGAGAGACTTTTCAGCAAACGTCTACATATACGCGACCCCCGCCGATTAAAGGTTAAATAATCGAAATGTTCAAATAATATAATATCGTTGAAAGAATCAAAGAAAGTGTGTGTTGGATATAAAATAGTGAAGACGTATAATTCGTATATATGTAGGTACCTTATCTATATATTAATACGTGAGGCAAAAACTTTATGTCCCTTTTTACGAAAATTGAGCGGACGGAGGAGTATGAAATTTCGCACACTTACAGTTTATATAGAGGAAGGATAGCGAATGCTAATATTTTTATTAAAATCATACATAAAAATGGATTAAATCAATAATAAAAACATTACGCACACTAATGTAATGTTTGTACACTACTACTCACACACACATCGATGTATTTGACATTCTGTGGCTAAATAGAGAAAAGATTAATATTTTTTGTCGCATCACGCCTAAACGGCTGGACCGATTGCGTCAATTATTTTTTTGTCGTGTTGGCTTTTATCAGAAGAAGGTTCTTATGAATGAAAAAATTAAGAAAGTTGCGTGGAAAATTATAAAATTAAAGAAAACTCTAAGTAGGTAACCTTTTTAGTACTTTTTAAAATATATTTTTTATTCCAATTGTGAAATCACTCAAATTGGTGTATGATAGGAACTTTATTTACTTGGTAACGTGTTAGCAACGAATTTACCCTGATTGTTGACATAATTTCATTCAAACGTTATTTATGTACCTAATATGTTTTTCATCTGATATACCTTCCACTGAATGGATATTATTGTGCATTTTTTTAAATACCTGCTACCTGCAATAGAGTTTTAAGGACGTAAGCTGATATTTTAAGATTTTACAAATATTTTATTGCGCAAAGTGAATACATAGAGGCGAGCTAAGTCTGACACACCTAATATTAATTGTGAAACGTGTGTCATGTGTCATCGGAAATTTTGAAGATTGTAGATAAATACGAAAGTGCATTGAAAGAGATAGCGTGGCCGATCTTCAAGCATCAGAATCACATCAACAAGGGCAGAAAGTTGGCAATAAGAATCTTTTTTTCAATGCGCAAGAAGAAATGCTTCATGTGTTGACTTCAAACAAATTTCAAGGTAAATGAAAAACAAAACCATAAGTGATGAAAATAATGTTTTGTAAAATTGTTGTACAATAAATAAATGAAACAGAAGTAAAATTATTTTATTGACAGACATACTTTTTTTATTTTTAACTTTGATACCATATTCCTTCCTAATATTCTTATTTATATCGATATCCCACATTATTTTTCGAAGAGCTCTTATCTCTACGATTGGGGAACCTCAGAACATGCTTTATAATCGCTTCTTCGGTTGTCAAAAACTAAAATTTATGATTGTATAAATTTTCTTTGGAGTGTTTCCTGTACCAATCAGTATTTTTTTTTTTGAATTTGCTTTTATTTTTCAAATGGTATCCAACACATTGTGTGGGTGTCATAGGATATTTTAGGGAAGTTTTAATGAGATTTGAAGAACCTGATCTTTTTAGAAAATCATAAACTCACCACCGAATGGGAAAATTGCAAAAGCACTAGAAGATACACAATATAAATGGACATAAATTATATACTTTACAATCAATACGTTGAACTACACAAAAGAGAATCGGATGAATAGGTTCCTTTAATTTCAACATCAAGAGGTTAAATAAGTTGAGATGTGAGTATGTACCGATACACACACACTCCCTTTTACACCCCACTCAGGGGCATAGGGAGGCAACAAGAGCTCGAGATCTCCATTGCGCTCGATCTTGCGCAATGTTTATGACCTCCTCCCACACCATGTCCATGTCCCTCAGCTCTGCTTCGAAGGAGCGGAACACAGTGTACCGATATCAATCAAAAATAATAAAAATAAAATACTCTAAGCTCTCAATCAAAGCAAATCAAAACTCCTTTTGAACCCCACTCAGCGGCATAGGGAGGCAACAAAAGCTCTCCATTGCGCTCGACCTTGCGCAATTTTCATGACCTCCTTGCACATTAACTCCCTCAGCTCTGGCTCGAAGGAGTGGAACACGGTATAAGAGGATTATCCACGTCTTCGGGACTGTGATGGGAGGAAGAACGACGCACTTCACAGCCAACTGTCTTTCATATTCCAGCTATGTCTATCTCCTGTACCGATATGATTTTTTTTAATAGTTTGATTTCATGATATAATTTTAGGCGAGGAAACGACGGAGAAGGTTAGCTTGATGAATTTTCACGCATAATAGAGTTTAAAGATTCTTTACGGACAGTTCTTTACTGATGGGGACAGGCAGAGACATAATATTTTTGACAAATCACTGGGGACAGGAATAAAGGCCATGGAAATGGTAGTATCGGGAATATGGGCCAAGATTTTTTTTATTTGAATTTGAATTACAAAGATTGTCTTTTATATTTCGGGATCTGTATGAAAATACCACAATTATATTTCCCAAAAATATTGGTTTTTCGTATGTCTAAGTTATTTCCAGGAAGACCAATGAATATTCTCATAATATGATTGAACTAATCTTTCAAGCACTTTTCATACATTGATTGGGCATCCGTAAAAACATTTTTTTTTTCAATCGTATAAATCGCTTCTTCGGAGTAAACCAAGTGTTAAAATGTCAAAACAGAAACGTTAGTTTCTAGAGTCCAAGACTAAGTTAAAAGAGAATCCCGAAATATAAGAGGCAATGTTCGATGTGAAAATATTAGGTACCTACGTAAAAATATAAACCATGAAATTATTTTTTACTGCTGTTTTGTTAACCATTAAAACAGTGCAATATTTTTTTTGTATAATCACTGTCTTTATATCTGTCTTTCAAAAAATATAACAAAAAAGTCAAATTCATAAAATGTATCAGTTTTGATGTTTTTGTTGAAATTGAATCAAGTAGGAAAGTTAGTCGAATTTATTGAATATAAATATGAACCCTATACTTAATTTATCCCTCACAGCACGAGCTCTGCTCGATTTTGGGGGTAAAATGTATATTAAATATATTATGTATAAGTTTGTTTATTGTAGGTACCTACCTATATGCAAGGGTTTTTTTTTATTTATCAATAAAATATTTGATTTTACAAACACATTATTTGTAACACTTATCTATATATTATACTAACCTTATACTAACACTTTTTTTTTTTTTTTTTTTTTTTTTTTTTTTTTACCCATCACGCCGTGTCCCGTAAGGGGTAGGCAGAGAGAACGGACCTCCACTCTTTTCTATCCAAGCATACTTCTTTCGC
The DNA here is from genome assembly GCA_963576905.1 of Mystacides longicornis. Classification (NCBI taxonomy): domain Eukaryota; kingdom Metazoa; phylum Arthropoda; class Insecta; order Trichoptera; family Leptoceridae; genus Mystacides; species Mystacides longicornis. Next base: position 6,647,125 of record OY756434.1, read on the forward strand.
TTCTTCCACCGACATACCATTTCTCATACAGCTTCTCCTATTTCTCTTACTTCTTACCTGGCCTTCCTTACACTGCAAAGTTTGTTTAATTTATAAATAGGTAAAATATGTGAATTTGAATTATAATTAAAATTCATTATGGTCGAATTTCGACCACTGGGCGACCACTAGTAAGTATAAATATAGCTTTTTCTTTAATATCGTTTTTATATTTTAATTTAACCAACTCATTCGAGAACTACGTTTAAACACAATCTAAGTAGAGTATAGTTAAGGCAAATAAGCATATCTCAAAATTCTTAAATGACTTTCGTACGTACGATCGATTCCTATATGTATTTATTGTAGAATAAATTGTGAAATTCAATAAATCCTACCAAAAAAGTCTACCATAACGGCCTAATTTAGAAGTTACAGGCCAGTCACATAAAAATAAATCATGCAATTAATTTCACAAAGCTTTAATTTAACATTATTTTTTGCCAAGTTTTCGGTTGAAGTTCTATCTTTTATTTATTTTCGTAGATAGGTAAATTTTATGGCTTTCACACGCAGCAGTATGCAGTCAATTATGCAGGTTTACTTGAAGAGAAATAAAAAAAAACACAAATGTATGACTTTCAATTCAAAAAACTTAAAAAGCCCATGATGATGATGATGATGCTGGATAATTTGTTTGGCGCCGTTTAATGGATTTCCATCTCAAGGGCGCACGGGAAGCTCTGTGGGAAGAGCAGTGTCTTCAGTATATAAGAGAAGAAAATGATTTTTTCCCAAAAATTTTCGCATTTTCATCGATGAATCCTACTTAAATATTCTAAAATGTCTCTCAATCATTACATAATACAAAATTCATTTTGTTAACTTGTGTAAATCACGAAATCCCCAAATACGAATTAATAATTAATTAATTACCTACCTAGTAACCATAAGACGGCACATCTCGCAATGCAAGTGACACCCACAGCACATTATGTTAGGACTAGGATTAGGAACAGTCTATATCAGCTGTCAATCACAGGAGACTATTTTATGTCACGGGTATAAACGAAAACAAAACAATCACAGCACTCGATAAGACAATAATAATTTTGACACAAGTGATCACGACAAACACACACTACCTATAAAATCATTATTGTTGTTGAATTGTTCTTGTGCAAGAGAAAACGAGAAAGTATTTTTTTTTTACGTCGAGTGAAACCGAACCGTGTTGTTGCGGAGCTGTAACACTCATCATCATAATGTTATCATCGTATTCGACTGCAAGAGAAATTTCACCAAAGACGTGCGTCTCGTCGCGAAAACAACGCACAAATAAACTATAAACGGCATTGCAACTCTTAGATAGTGTTATTCAATATTCAACAAAAGTAGTGTTATTCTAAAGAAGATGGTCCAGCGGCGTTATAGGTTTATTTAGGCGAGATCTCGCTGTTACACACCGCACGAACGACCGCTTCCCGGGCAGGCTCCAGCCGCACTGACGAATGACGATTTCAACCACCGCAGAGTTACCTATATAATATTTTTTTCATCACAGGGAAGTCACCAAAAATGACGTATCCTGATGTCCCACAACATCAGCAGCTGTCATTATAATATTAGTTTTGTTTAAATATTACAGGTATTTTATTAGTTTTGTAGAGGGTGTTTGGAAGTAGTACAAGACATAGTGTACATTGTTTACAAAAAATGAATCTTACCTTTGTAGGCATTATGGCATTGCAATATGCTGAAATTTTACTATAAAGATCCCATCATTTTAAAAATATACCTATTTAGGATTTTTTTTCTAACATTACTACAATTATTATAATAATTGCAGTAAAGTTAAGCGATTATTAAAATTTAACGTTCAAATAACCAGCGTACCCAAAGCCAAGATTTCGGGAGCAGCTGGGATGTCAAAGACAGAATTTTAGACAAAATCGTTTGCCAACAAAACGAAGAAATAAAATGTAGGCCTTAACTACCCTTCAAGTCTTATCTGGTTAAAAAAAATATTAATTTTATTTATTTGTACAAATAACGATCAATCTAAAACAGTTTTTCAAATGAAAATCTCTTGGATCGGAGAACGATTTTTCATTTTTGCGACGTATCGAGTAAGTTTTAACGCATTCCTAGCTAGATCATGAAATATCTAAAGCGAAAATTTTATCAAACATAAAACTCAGCAATATAAAAAAAACTGAACGAAGAAAGAAGTGAGATCGATTCTGCACTCCAAGAAGAAAAGATTGGAAGTAAAAGAAACGGGAGAATCAGTAAATCGCTGGAGGAAAATTGTTTTACGTAACAAAAAGAAGAGATTATATTGAAATGAGACAAACATAGAAAACTGAGAGCGGGAAATAGAAAAAGTTTGAAAGTCATCAAAAAAATAAAATATCGTAAAAAGTCAAGTGATGCCTGTTAAAAACATAGGTGGCCCCAATGTGCACATTTATACCTGGGCGTTACCCGCAGTTGTTGCCTCCGAGTAGATGAATTATTATTGCCCTAATGTGGATTAGGTACCCTCCCACCTTGCACCCATCCATCCATCTCGAATCGGACACACATATTGTATGTATGTAAGTTGACTATTAAGGATCGTTTGTCCTTCTTGTGTTACCTAGATGTTACCTTAGCACCATAATAATACCAGACCTTGTCAAGGAATCATAAACAGTGGTCCTTATAGCGCAACCCGAACCCTGACATACGTCCATCAACAGGGACAACAACTGGGAAAAGAGATCCTACACAATGGGGCAGTTTCAATGATAAACAGACAGTAAGTATTACCTGGATGCGGTCGGGATATATTGTGATAAATTTTCTGGTTGTGTGATGGACGGGATGGAATTTGAACTGCGACCCGCGCATCGTGGTGGTCAGTAGCGACGGAAAAAAAATAGAAACAAACTGAGAGATCCAAATCTGTAGGTACCTAAAGCCTCATTTATTTTCTACCAAGCGATACAATGCGTAGAATTGGACTGATTAATTATATTATAAGGATTCAACAATATACTTATGCTATGCGGCTATGTGGCATGACAAGGATACATTAGATTTATATCTGTATAGAAAAATGGAGTCCGATTTTCCATGGTCATCAAATCGCGCATGAACGACTGGACTAACCGTGTTGTCTTTGCTATTCTCAAGAGAAGGTTCTTATATACAAGAAAAAAATCAAGAAAGTTCGCGCAACTATAGAAAATTTAAGAAAACTTAAGGTAGATAAACTTCTTAGTGCTTTTCAGAAACTGTCAGTTGCTTGATAGTTGGTGCAATTGATAAAGTGTGGATGGAAAATATGTGGTTTAAAACCGATGTATCGCTCGGAATTACACTGTTTAAAAGGTGTCATTAAGTATACAAATTCGAATCCAATATTCATAGTTAGGACTGCAGGACGTCTGTCGGGAAAGCTAGTTTGTTAATAAAAATCCTGAAGAAAATGTTTAACACTTTTACCCGCCGACAGCTCGGAGGAAAAATCAACGTTCACCATTTGAGCAGCCGAGGTTCGAGTCTCACCAGCGCCGATACACTAATGGTGAATCTAGGAACTTTTATTATGGTGAACTTTGTATACGTCAAATGATCACAATAAACCAGCCATCAATGATGAAGATTTTAATCATAGAGAGCTCGATACCTATCTTTGAAATGTAATATTTGTAACAAAAAGTTAAATTCGTACCAATATTTTAGCCTTAAAGGATTAAAGAATATAGACTGTCAGTGATCGGATTACTCAGTAAACAGGATAAATTTCAAACAAAATTCAGGCAAAAGGATTTAAAAAAAAAGTTTCGCCATGGTACGAGGGTACCTACTGAGTGCAGTCGTAAAATCAAAACACAAAAATAACACACAAGAGAGCAGCAAGATAATATATTATGGTTGTTATTATTTTTATCATCTGTCCTGCCTCGCCCGGAGGTCGTGATTTCGCGGGCGTGCCATACATCAACCGCATTCTGGATTGATGACTCTCAGCCAGCTATAGCTCCACAATTTTATGGAGACGTAAAAAAATAAACGAATGAGCCAAAGTGTGGGCGAGAACAATATTATGGATCCATATTTTATGCGACTCGGACTTAAAATCACCGTTTAAAATACACTGAGTCAAGTCGAAGTGTCCCTCAGTACCTCGAGTATGAGTTTGTTGTAAGCATTTTATCGCTCGCAGTTTATGATAATTTCGTCCATATGACCCATAACGAATGAAAAATGTTGGAATATGTCAAAAGCAATAAGAAAGCACCTTTATTGAAATACAAGAAAGCCAAAATATTTCCACCAACTCGCGTTAAAGCCAACATTTCAAATGTGTCTTCATCTTTGTCCTTAAGACCCTGAAATGAAACATCGACAAAGGACACGTCTATACCGAACCAAATATTCGTTAATTATCAAAAAAAAAATCATTTCGTAAAGATATTACTTAATAGTTGAACAATGTACCACAAGTACGAGTTAAATGTGTTAATTATTGTATTCCAAATCAGTTCAAATAATAATCAACTAAGGTGGTCGACATAATATCGAAAGCCGATATTTTTTTGAAAATATAAACTTTCCAAAAACGTCCGGAACAAACGCGAAAAAAAAACAATAAGTAGACACCTAATTCGCTACAGTTCGGGGCGACTGTGCAAAGACAAAACCTTTTTTTCTCTTATTCTAAAGTAATCTTCGATAAAACGAGACAAACCCGACACCTAAGTGCGACCTTAGAAAACCAACCCGCACTCTGTGGTGGGTATAATGTACCTTCAATAGAGAACAATGTACTATATTGTTTTGAGGGCAAACAAGACTAAGTCACAGCGAGACGAAAGGCAAATATTAGACATTGGTAGATATTGTTTGTGTGTGGGTTTTTTTCTTACTTTCAGTCAAACAATACAAATAGGGCTCTTTCGAAATGCGATAAGATTAAGTTCAAGGTTTCCCATGGATTCACTGGAGGTCCGACCACCATTAAATAAAACAAAGTAAAAGTAAACAAGGCAAAACGGTTTTATGGACTTGGTCAGATCTACTTTGCTCAAAATGGTTCATTGCCAGAGCATGGGATTTTTCTGCGTATTTGGATTCATTTAAAGTTCACTTTTCACGCCGTTCACAGAAAGAAAACGTATGTTGTGCTTTGCTTCCTGTGAAATCAAAACATTTGTTTCATTTTATGCAAAACATGTTATTTTTAAATTCGCAGTGTACCTACCTACCCGAGTCGATTGGTTAAAAAGTAAGTTAATGCGCGGACAAAAAGAATGTTCAAATCCAAAGATGAAACGGATAATAAAAAGTATTTAATGGATCATATTATTTTTTATTATTGTAGGAGGCTGCCGCGTACAATAAACATGTAGTGTGGTCGTGGGCTCACAAACGGGACCACCGCGGTGGATCTCCAACAATTAAAGCCCCGTAAACCTTCATAAAATACATTGACAACCGTACGACACGCCACACCGAGGGTTGCTCAAAGACTTACTTCTTGTCTTCTCCACAAATATGATCCGTAGATCATTCGGAATCTTCTACAGCCATCAGGAGTCGGCATCACACGCTACAGTTATTAATCACTTCAATTAAACCGATATTAATCATAGACTAAATCATTAATCTCCTCCCCAGACCGTATGACTCGATCAAGATGGATATATTATTTACAAGATCATTTATCAAAAAAAATGTCAAAACGGATTCAATTTGTAATATTTATAGTGTAGGATGTTTCTCATTGGGTACAACACACCCGCCTATTGATCAGAACGAAGAATTTCAATATATTGCATGTGAAGTACCTATGATGGCAAAAAATCAATCTACCATCATTATTTGACATAAAACTAGTTTGCTAAATGAACAGTGTATAATGTGGATCCAATGTAAAATTATTATGGCGAAGAGAAACCACTCGAAAGATAGTGATCTCGAGCGAGCAAACAAACGCCCATAAAACCGTCGGAAGATCAGCGGGCCATAATACCACCCACGACAAGGTGGCTACCGTTCTAGATCATCCCAGCAAGATCTTCTTCGCTATATCGAGAATCTAAAAAAATACTTACATTATCTAAGTTAGATTATGTTTACAACTATCAACAAAGACTAAATCTCTAATTGTAAATTTAAATCGGATACGGGTACTCAAATGGATGATTAAAGTCAAACGAAAAAACTGATTTCATGTCATTTTGGTATGACAAAGATTTTTTATCAAAATTATTGAAATACTTATTTAAAAAAAAATTACAAAACTAGATAAAAAAACAGAATCCAGATAATCGCCGATATCCAGTAATAACCGCAAATTAATCATACCGAATCAAAATAATACCAAACATTTAGCTACAAATAACATACGGTATAATCGCTCTGATCCAAACATGTAATTTCGAGATCCAAAGGGTATATAATCAAACAGCAAAACACGAAACGGGAATTAAATAAAACTTACAACATTAGGAGCGTTTTCAATAATATATTAAAACGACAGCATTAAAGAAAAGGACGGGACGGATAGATGGATGGGAGCGCATCAGAATCAATTAGATCGAAAGCAAATGACCACAGGAATGATCCCCTCGGGCGAGGATACCCGTGGGTCCGCGTATGGCGAGTTCCGCTGCTTCCAGAGGAGCAAAAAATAACCTCACCATACAACAGCGTTTAATAAAAATGGACCTAATGAAATAATAAAAGAATTATTAATATGAAATTAGGTGGGATGATCTCTACCCGGCACAATGCACAATTAATTAATTGTACCTATGACATCGCGGGTGGGCCAAGCCCGGAGACCCAAATATGTTTAATAGATTATTATTGTATTGTTGTGGTTGGTCCTTTGAAACTCGGTTCTACATAAAGACGGTCGCTAATATTCTAAATAAATAAATAATGGATACCTACATACTAACTTAATAGAATTAGATCTACGCGTAACAGGTGGGACATCTACCATAGAAAAAAGATCTAGCGTAGCTAATTGGATTTTATCATTGCCCACCTACGAACCATGTTTCATTTGAAAAAAAAAGGCTCGGGACGATCTGCAAATTAACCGCAAGTACTTATTTTAATTTTCAACATCGTTTTCGAATATATTCACATCGTTCTGGGTAATTGTACAATCGACGTTTGTGAATTCATAGGGATCAAATTCAGAGCCTTGAGGAACACCCGAAATGATATTGCCATTGAAAAATTATTATGAAATAGATCCTTTTTGTATAATAATGGGAATTCATTGATGCGAATAAGGAACTTATTATATATGAGACAAGAATATAATTGAAGCATTGTGTTGGTATTGTTGCGTGGTGTAATGTTTTGATAAGACGGTGGTCGGTGGTGTGCTCCAATGTTTGCATGAATGACCACGGGTGATGGGACCACCCTGGGCGAATGTCACGAGTACGTACGCTCACAATATAATAATATCTATGGACTTGCATCGCTGTGGTAAACACGGTATTGTCTAGTTGTCGCTGCTTTCATCCAGTGGGTAGTAAAGCTAACAAAGCCTATTCAGTCCTGGGTCGTGTGTGAAGCAGAGCTATAAAACAAAACACAACCAGGTCTTATCTACAACAAAATTAAAATACAACAAAACTAAGCGATTTGATGAATACATAAAGCAAACAACGGTTGATATTAAACTGATTGACAAAGTGATCTTCAAATGTTTCTCTCATTTTTTTTAAAGTTAATTAACAAAGATTTATAGAGTTTATGATGAGGGAAATCCACAGATGGATGCAGCGAGTGATGAAAAAGAGTGATAAAGTTGATTTCAAAACCAGAGAACCTTTTCAATTTTGAACTCAATTAGGCTGAAGAGAAAAGAAGTGGTTACGTTACAACGAAAGCTCATCAGGATAAAATATGCGGTAGGATAAATGAAGTAGTCTCGAGAGAAAAAGAGTTTTTTACAGTTTTTTCAAACAGAATCCCAAATTTATGCAAATACGCATGAAATAAACCATGCTTTATGTATTCACCGCACGAAGAGTCCTGCAACATCTCATCAAAGTAAATAATTAAATTCCATATGATGTTCAGAGTGTTAGTATTCGCGCAGTTGGTAGACAAGACCGAATTCCCGGTAGAATAATTTGAGAGACGTAGGTCTAGTGAAGGGTGGTCCGCCGCGGGTGGCCTGACGGATCACAGCGAGCAAACGTCACACAGCCTAATGGGCCATCAAAACCAAAATACATCATCCGTCTCTTTTCGTCTCGACAACCGAGTGCACGGTGCGATAAGGACATCATTGGCGAGACTCGACTCCTTCACGTGATCAGCTATCGGTTACAGATGGCACATTATGAATAATCATTATTAATGGGACGTGTGTTTCGAATCTGCATACGAGACGAACCTAATTAGGGTGACTGATGGCGGTCAATACGGGATGCCACTTGAAATATGAGAGCGGGATTAATACTGATGTGGGGTCAAAACGAGAGGATCATGCTGGATATAATTCTTTGCCTTTCCATTACACCTCGTAACAATACCCTACAATGGTTTGTATTGACACTTGGTCTCGGGGCCACCGCTGAGGGCCACAATAGTTCTGTGGTTACTGAATAGTGAATGGCACCATTATTATATTGTTAATAGTTGGCGATCAGGTAGGTAAACTCTGAATGTGGGCAGTGGCGTTTTGACTGGAGGCAGACAGTCTAACGCGACACTCCGGAGTAGTTTTTTTTCCTATCCAAAACGCTACGTTGCGGATATAAACAATTATCCGAGGTATTGTTGATACATAAACAAATATCAACAAGAAATTTTAAAATTAGCAAAAACCAATACAAGTACTAGTTCTAACACAGATAGGAAAGTGGAGGCTATTCACAATTGAAGGGTCAGATTTTGTCATTTGAATATCTAAGTGAACACAAATACACTTTCGATATCTTTCACAGAAAGCAAAGCTTGTGTTGTGAAAGTGGAAATGATCGGTATTTGAAACTATGGCCTTCAGTATGCTGCAACTATGAAAGCTGACGACAGAACCGCTGGCCTACCAACCAATTCAAATAATAGTTACAGATAGTAAGGTACTTCCGACGTCAGTTATAACCTTTACTATGTACCCTCCCTCCCTCTGCCATGCACTAATTGGAAAAGTTCGTTATCTCTTTGGATTTCTGTCTATGGCAATATAATTTTCATCCAAAGCATCTGACCCGGGAATCAAAATCGAAGAAACTTTTATGATTGTTATCATAAGGAAACCTCAACTAAGAATTTCTGATATAAAAATACGACTCATCCAGTGTCGAGTGTAAATATTGAATGAGAACTAGTTAAGAAACCACCCAAACAAACATTGCTGTAACAACAGGTTGATCAATAAGAATATCCTCAATTAATAGATTGACGACAACGTTCATAGCATTGACATGATATGGCCTGACGGTAGTGAAGGAGTCTTCCAGCTCCACGAGTCGTGGGTGGTACACCAGTACCATTGGTCCCGCGTCAAGTCCCCAGACCATATGGCCCGCGATGGTAATTGATCACAAAGGCTGCCGCTGAGGTAAACAAAGTCCTACATGTCTCGCATCCATCACCGTACGGTTTCATCGCATTCAATGACAATTTGATTCGAACCAGCAACTACGAATAATACCTAAACGAAGCCATGGAGTAATCTAATAATGGGCATCTTCTAGAAGGAAACAAAAGTAGAGGTTTATTCCTGCAATAAAAGCCCTGGGATTATTTTTACGTGTTAAAAATCTACGGATTCGTGACTTTTCGATTTCTCGTTTTGACATCTATTCAAGTTTTATTCATATTTAATTACCTTAAACGTAATTTATCTTTGATTTTATATAAAAAGGGGCAAAATTTCGAAACGAACTACCATAATTTGATATTAGATCAAAAATCTCTATGTTCAATTTTTTTTCAAAAATTACCTTAGCAAAATTGCCTTTTTTTCTTTCGCAAAGCAGCAGCTATAATAACAAAAGCAGTTTTCATATCCAGAAGAACTGGTGTAGACACATATCATTTTCACATTTTGTATCCAGGAACCCTATTCCCGAATGTCAATTGATGGGTTTTCTGAAAGTCATCAAAGTAATTCTATTAGAAAACCCATCGAACGACATGCGAGAATAGCGTACCAGATACAGTTGAAGCAACTGTAGATATCTGTTGCCCGGAGTAGACTCATATCTTTAGTAAAAGCGTAACACCCACCGAGTTATTACGATCTCAATTCTGGAACATAGATTCGCTTTCCACGTGCTAGATGAACACCATCGACGTCACACGTAAAATAAAAACTGTCTTCTGTTATATTATTATATGTAATTACGTTGGAAAGTCGCCATTGTTCTAGCTGTGTGCAGAAGACACGGAACACGTGTTCTCCGACATTGAGGATCTTGTACCATTATAATACCTGAACATAATATGTTATTTATCCATCACGTGCATGTGTGTTGTGTGCAGTAGCAGTATAGAGCGAAGAGAAACGAGGAAGTTTGCTGGAATGGTTCGGTTAGAAACCGAGTTCAGTGGCGAATGGTGAAACTCCGCGGAGAACGGTGGAGGGCATCTCGTTATTTAAGTATATATGAAGGTTGATAACATTTTTTCTGATCCACATAATTATTGAGATAACAATGAATAAAGATATAATTACTTTCCATCGCTTAATTATTTTGATACGGATCGGACATAGCAAAGGATTTTTTATTTTATTTTTCTTTACCACTTACCATTTTCTTTACCTACTATCCAGCAAAAAAAAATAGATTTTACAAACGCAATCAGAGAAGCCTAATTTATGTGGAAATACTCTGTGGGACATGGAAAGGAATGAGATTATTAAAAAGTAACGTGGTATGGAAGTTAGTGTTGACAAAGATGAAAGTTAATAAATTGAGATGCTTTGGGTATGTTGAAAGAATAGATGCTAAAAGGATCAATAAATTTTTTTTTTTTTTTTTAATTTAATTCTCTATGTTTATCTCGTAGAATGCCCCTTCGAAACATGTGAGGTGTAATGAAAATGTGGAAGAGTTAAAACAGTTTTTTTTTATATATTTAAATTTGATTATAAAATTAGGTATCTAACATTTATTTTTATTCAAGATGAAAAAATCACCCCTTTTGATTTAAAAACTGTTTTTAATATAGATTGTCGGTTGCAGTAGTTTAAATAACAATTATTGTCGACATATATCGTACCCATTAGTCAGGAGGACATGGCGGTCATAATTATTGTGTTTAAACATGGAACTTTCATTTTAGAAAGCGCCCGATCGACAATGAGAAATTATTATAATATACCAACAATAATCAAATAAAAATAACGTATTACAATATGTAGGTAAACCCACTTAAGTACATAGATACGTTGGTGCTCGCACATAGCACTTTTATTCGAGATTTCGACACACATGACCGACAACAATACCGACGTACCTCTTTCAAACTAACTAGTTGTTCGATTGAAAAACTGTCGCGATAAAACGACACATTGTTCAAACACAGTAGGTGAGCATAATTAAGTTCAAATTAAAAATTAGTTACTCGTGAATACACAACCCACTTGTACGGTGAATGGGAATAAAAGCGTACGTCACAATCATCAGATGGAATAAGAGCGTATATCGCACGCATCAGAAGGAATAAGAGCATATTATGTCACAATCATCAGAGGGAACAAGAGCATAAGTAACAAATCAATAATTAAAATGATAGGTATTTTGTGTTCTGTGCTTTATATTACGAAATTATCCCAGTCAATCGCTCCAGTAAAATCTGAGACAGGGTTCCATCCCAACTATGATACCGAAGTCGGTAAAATTTTAATAATAGAGGTACAGAAGGTAGGTACCAAATAGCGTAATTTAGACCAACGTTGTGTTTGAATTATAATGGTGTTGTTCGTGTAGAATTCGAAACCGGTCTAAGGTCAAATTCGCACATTCAGCGCGACCGTAATAACTAACTAATCAGCGTACGCATTTGAATTGATATCAAGGAAATCTCGGCCCTAATATCGCAGCACATTAGACGAGAATGGAAAGGAGGTGAGACATAATGGACATAATTACTTCGGTTGAACTAAAGATAATGAAGTATAAATAAATTAATTTAGCACTTTTCAGTACAAAGCGCGGGTGAAAATATGTAGTTCCTTAAGCTTTCTTGACCGGACCGGGAATCGAAACCCTTTTGTGAATAGACAACTACATATATATTGTTTCGATTAATGTTCGCAAATTAAGAAGAAAAAGATATAATTGAATATTTGATTGGTCAGCTGGAAGAACTGTGTGATTAAAATCTTTATATGTTCAATATTTTGTTTGATTTTCAAAACATATTCATACATATTTGGTTACATTCGCGTAGATACGAATTCCATAAAAAAACCTTCCAAACAAATACATTATTAATATTTTTAAAAGAAAAGAGAACAACGTAATGAATAATTATTCATTTATTTAGAAAATAGTTACGAATTATTGTTTTCGCCGAGTGGAAAGAATAGCGGGGCGTTGCATAACGACTGTAGACCGTCGCAACGCCGCGGCGTGATGTAACGGCGAAAAGTGAAATTACATCAACGGTAAATGTGGGCATCACTATGTGCGTATGTATCTACACTTGTACTTGGGTAATTGGCGAAAGAAACGTAGACTTGTGGAACTCTCTATGTTCGAGCGAAAATATTCTGAATATTGACCAAGTTGCGATGTCAAGATCTTGGTTTATTTCACAATTCCTTGCTTCGTTAGCTCTAAACCAACCAAAAATATTTTACTATAATACATAGTATAGGTACTCAAAATGTAAAATTTATTTTATACACCGACACTAGCTATTTAAGTAATAATAATAACATAACACTTTTCTATACAAAGGTGTCAGTCGCCGGCGGAACTTATTGCCTGAGGCAATTTTTTCCAGTCAACCGGCCCCGTCCAATCTGAGACAGGCCAAACCCGGGTAGAAATTTCAAGTGAAAAAACACTTAGAAAAACTCTAACCGGGAATCGAACCCGCGATCCCGGATCTGAAGTCCACGCTAGTACAACTAGGCTACCGAGGTCGGTTAAGTACAGTGGTCAAATAAGTTTAGTTTAGCATACCTACTTAGTATTATTTACTTTTAGTTTATAATGGTTTTAGATTAGTTTCTTATTATTTTACTTTGCATAAAACTCCGGAACACCTCGGAAAAACTCTATTTTTCATACGGTCCCTTTGACCTTCTGTATACCACAAAATAAAATAATACGTGGAATAACATAACATAAAATAAACATCAGAATAAAATATTTCTTCTCTATAAAACTCACGAGAATTCATCAACAAGTCAAATAAATTATCATGGAAAAATGTATTAAATAAATTAAAAAAAAAAACGATCGGTTATTTTATTATCTATTTGCAGAGAGAAAATGTAACGCTTCTTAATCGTTGAAGCGAAAGGGAAAAAGAAAACTTCGGTGAAGAGTGAATGCGTAAAGAAAATTCATACTAATACCCACGATGAAAAAAAATGTTTTGTAAAGAGAAATGTATGCAAGAAGTGGGTCTTATCTGCTTGCATCTTACACAATGACTCTACGGAATAATTATCATTGTGTTGAATTATGTGACAAGCATTGGTGGATTTCACTAATGGAAAGCCGGCAGGTCGGACCCACGATGTATGTGGGTCTGTGCCGGCGAGAGAAATTGAAAGTCCGACGGTGGAAACACCATGCAGAGAACGCCATCGTTACACAGCAACAGGCTAAAGGAATGGATCACCATAAATAAATGATAGTTCTGGCCAATCAATCGACGAAAGATAAAGAGATCATGATAATAATTGATCAACGTAAAATTATTTGTATTGGAGTGCGCTGAACATCTCGTGTTAAAAGTGGTTCAATAGTGCAAAAAAAAACACGGATTAGTTTGCAGTAAACTTAATCTCTCTGAAAACAAAACATCTTCGTACCGATTAAGTATGCTGACGATTTATCTGCTACAAACTTATCTGCAGAGTGCGGGTGGCCTTAGAGTAAGATGGACGTTTGACGGATATGACAAAGTGTCGGGATTCTAAGAAGATTCTAACGAGACACCAAGAGGAAGGACGGGAGTGAGAAAAAACTTGGACAGAGAGAATCACAACTCACGAGTATAAGAGCAAAAAGTTAAGGAGAAAATAAAACAAAACGGTGTCTCTTTTATTTAGCCTTAAATGCGACGAAGAAATTCCAAATTCCCGATTAATTATTGCAGTGAAGATATTCCATAATATAAGGTTTCACATATTTCACCAACACTGCACAAACTTCATTGGCTTAAGAGTCCAGAACGCATTGAATTCAAAACGAGTCTGCTTGTTTTCAAAGCGCTTCACAAAGAGGCCCCCGAATACATTTCAGATCTCTGTACTCTTGTCTTGCCCAATGAGAGACAGAGTACATTAAGATCATTACATCACTCAAGTACAAAATTGGTCGAATTTAATTTAACACATAAACCTCAATATCTTAGTCGTTCATTCGCCGTTTCTGGACCAAAGTCTTGGAACAATCTTCCATTGAAAATTAGACATGCCGAAAATATTCGTAACTTCAAGCAGCAGTTGAAAACATATCTTTTCCATAAGTCCTGTCCAGATTTTCCTGATAGTGTGTAATGTTGTATTTGTTAAGTATTTTTTCCAATTTCATAATAAGTAGGTATAGGCATCATGTTGGTATATTATACTACATTGCTACTATTAATTATGGACATATGTATGCGTAAGTGTGTATGATTACAATGCTGAGGATTTGTGTGTGTGTGCAATTTTGACTGCATTATGGTTTTACAATGTATTATGATAGTATCTATGCATTATGGATGGGTGGTGTGTATGCGGCCACGGCGATTTAAAATTGTTGTATCTCATATTATCTATTTATTTATTTATTTCATAGAGACACCAACAGAACACTGAACAACATAAACAAAATAAAAACATGAAACAAACACATAGAATATGCAGCGCTCCAATAACAGGTATCTCCCGCATAGCTATTGTACATAGTTAGGTGGGTACAATCAACGTCTGAACATTCTAAAAAAACTCATAAAAAAAAAACTTTCACTGCATAGGCATATTAAGTTAAAAAAAATTAAAGAAAGGAAATATATGTGCATACCTAAACATGTATATTCTCAAAAGAAAAAAGAGAACAAAATATAATTAAAACCTATTATTGTTGTTGTTGTCAAATTTGTTGTTCTATTATTACTATTACACTGTACTTGTTTGTTTTTTGTTTCAATTTAATATGTTCTGTAAAAAAAAACTTAGTTGCGTAGAATAAATAAATAAATAAATTATAAGAAGCGTCACATTTACCATCTACCAAAAAAATGAACATGGTGAAATCCGAGGTAACTTATACGCCAATGACTACCAACGCTCTCCAACTGAGATATTGAGATATGGAACTGGGGGATGTTCAATAGGGTTAATTTGAAAAAAAACCGCGAGAATATCAGTTTTGAAAGTTTAATGTGGAAACTGAGAAATAATTTAAAATTGTCAAGAACGCAAGGTTTCATTCAATGAATATGAAATAAGTGAAATTGTGTAATTTGTTGTAGACCGAGAGAGGAATTCCACACGTGTCGTAGAGGATTACATTACATTAATAAGATGGAAAGGGCGATGCTACGAACGAGTATCTCAAGAGATCTGGATACTCCGTGAGATTGTTTTACGTGCGTACTGAGGCGAATCATACGCGGGTCAGCGCCCTGTCGGTACTCGAACCCGAAATTTTCATACGGTAACAAGAAGTATCACGTTTCACCAACACATCGGGTCCGTAGATGTAGTCGTTGTCATCAGATATTTTTATATCGGTATCACTGAAGTACTAACGAAATGTCAATTCGTATTCGTCAAGAAACGATATGAGACATCAATGATTTTATAATCTTAATATCGTATTTCTGCGGCTGTTACATTTTGAATCATTATAATATGACGCAGATAATGTATAAGATGGTATCACCGCATCACGAACGACGCTATACGCCAGCGCAGGTCCATGACTTCTACCATTATGGAGAGGAGATGGACATATTGTGTTAAGGATGCCGAATGACAGTTGGCCGAGAAGAGCGCTATTTTTCCTCCCATCAGGATCTTGAAGTCGTGTATGACCCTCTCATACCGTGTTCCGTTCCTTCAAGGCAGAGCAGAGGGAGGGAGTTGGACATGGTGTGGGAGGAGTTCAATGGCATTGCGCAAGATCGAATACAGTGGAGAGTACTTGTTGCCTCACTATGCCCCTGAGTGGGGTTCAAAGGGACATTGATTGATTGTTTGATAATGCAAGTATGTGTACAAGTGTTTAATAGCTTTGAGGTTATTACATGTTTAATGGAATTCCATTAACAATTTTCATTTAGTTACACCATTTTTATATGATTGAATTTAGCTTTTTGATATATTATTTAACATTTTAATGAAAAAATCCAACACTTCCATCAAAAGTACACACGAGACACCAAAAGACACGGCGTCATTAACAAACTGTTTAATTGCAGATTTGTGAAGAGCTTTAGCAAGAAAACAACCGATGTTTTAATTGCAATGTAAATTGCAAGATATTCGAAAGATTCTTTTAAGAAAAAAAAACAGCAGTATTTTATTGACGATCTTGAAGAGGGCGATGCAAGGGTAGTACGTAAGTAGCGAGCAAAGTCATTTAAGAGATTTGAACCCGAACCAACTCAAGCTCAAAGTGACCTTCCGGTCTACGCAACGCACGAGACAGTCAGCTTGTACCGATATAATAATACGTACCTACAGTGACGGTCACACCTCCGCACGTACGCACACAGCATAGCATAATATTGTTGTGCGATGTGTGTAGTGTGTGTTCATCACTTCCGCACACACTGTTGTAGGCAAAGGTGGCCGTACTGGCCGTTATATCGGATACTGCTAGTGAGATAAATAGGGTTGCCATACGTCCCGTATGTACGGGACTGTCACCGTATTTGATCATCCCCGTCCCGTATTTGGACGAAATAAGTACTAGAGACTAAACACTGAACACGTGTTCTTCGTAAGTAACACAGCAAGCTGATGTTGTTTTGACTATCGACGTTGAATCTAGAGTGATACAGGATACGGAACTCATTTTTTTTTCTAAAAACTGAGGGTGAATATGCTAATGTTGACCGCTGAAAATTATAAAATACTAGCTTTCCCGACAGACGTTGTCCTGTGTTCCTAACTTTGAATATTGAATTCGAATTTGTATGGTGATGAATTAATTATCATTTGACCAATGTGATTCCGAACGATGCGTCTGTTTTAAACCATGTACATTCCATCCGCATTCTGTCAATCGCATGAATTGACAATTTCTGTCAAAATTTCAAAAATTGAATAAAAATTCAAAGGTAAAAAGTACTAATAAGGTTGTCTACGTAGAGTTTTCTTTAATTTTCTAATTTTCCGTGCATTTTTCTTCTAAAAGGACATTCTCCTTATAAAAGCCTATACGACAAAAAAAGAATTAGCGAAATCGGTCCAGCCGTTTAGGCGTGATGCGACGACATCGAGAAATAGCTCTCCATTTTTATATATGATTGAATTTTCAACAAGTTTGGTCTATGACTTAAATTCAAAACGAAAATGTCCCGTATTGGTTCCTAGAAGTTGTGGTTACCCTAGAGATAAATGTGATCTTACTATAATAAAATACTACAGTAAACACAGATGAATAATAATTGTTAATGATAATAATATTATAAACAATCGTCAGCCATGAGATGAAGAGTTATTGGAGTAAATTATTATAAAGAGTTATATAGACTTGCCACAGTAGTTATTGGTACACTTCGAAAAGGATAAAATAATAATATCGAAGAATAAACTATGTACCTATCAGGAAATGATTCTCAAGTAAACAATATATTATTATTTCGTACAAGAACGAATAGTGTATATTCAAATACACAAAAACGGTAGATACCTAATTGGCTAGAAGGTTAAATAAAAATCGTGCGTAAATCGCAAAAAAAAATTCATAACTAGACCGATACTTAATAATATTGAAATATCTAATCGAAACCTGTTTTAAACTATACATATTACTATAATGATCTGCGAGTGTTAGTTCTCTCAAAATTACACAGATATACCAGTGTGAAAATGGAACATATATTATTATGTACCTAATCTCTATAAGCGACCTCGAATGATTTTTTTTCTATGTGCGCAAACACGACGGACGATTTGGGGAAGAACGGATTAGAATACAAACAAACGTTAACGTGGACGCGTGGGATGAAAGCTTAAAAAAAATCTACGATGACGCACAAACTCTACTATGGTGATGGCAAAAAAGTGATATTTTTTCGTTGGCTGAAAATTCAATTAATATTACTACATTTGTGCAATGGTCAATATGGTCACGACATGGGGACACCAGCTGACTGAACCCCCCCTGATGGGGTCCAGGCGTCCTAGACTTATTTCTTGCGCTTTTCCTGACCTGTTGCCGTTTAATAACGTTGTTTTTATACCTAATTCCATACGATATGTATCGTGTTTTACACTTTACTTTCGTGACTACCTTTGGATAAAACTTAGAATAGGGGTACTGATATGAACAGCGGTGAATGTGTAGAACATTATCTATGTGGTTACCTAGCGACAAAAACATTGTCGCAATTTTGAAAAACTGCCGTCCTGTCAGGCGACAGTCCGCTCCCTAGGAATCCAATTCATTAGAGACAATGCTTTTAGTAACAACCTCACATGATTTACTTTCTAGATGAGAACGTTCGCCATTAGTTGTGCATTCTTCCATGCCATTACGAAATTTGCAACATGCAGAAGTCACAGTAGCTAGCTATGGTATGACAAAACTATATTACAAACTGATTCATTTTTGGCGCACCGATATCTGTAATGAAAGGGGCAAAATTTAGACACTAAGAAAGATAAAGCAAATAGTTTTTACAAAGTTCTTACAACCATCAGTCTGAAGATCGAACGGAACTGGTTGCCTGAAAGAATTATGTGCTGAAAGAAGCGACACTCATAATATATCGCAAAAGTATTGATGATCACCGACTATAGATCATTACTAGTAGGTACGTTGTGTGATTATGTAGGTATGTGATATAGGAATAGCTTGTCGGATGGTGATATATTCGGCTTAGCGACAGTGGAAAGTCCTTGTCCATCCGACGGGAGCAATTACTGGTATGGCGTATGGGCCTGAGCCAACACAAGACCACGCGCTACCGTCTATTCTACTCCAATGACATAACAGTCCAATCGGTGAATTATTACTATTATAACACAAGCGATACATCAAAATGATTGCTTTCTTTCGATCAATCTAAAGTATTATCGATTTTGCGGTTGTTCTACAACTTTTCCATACAAAGGGTCAGTTCAGCCGGCGGAATTTAATGACTGAAATTCTAATCAAGCGGTCCACTCTAAAATGACACAGGATGGCCAAACCTGGGCAGGAATTTCATGACAAAATCTGACATGTTTGGGAATCGAACATGGGATAAGAAGTCTGGCTCCTTGCACAATTAGGCTACGAGGTTTAAGGAACAATACAACAAAAAAAGAAAAGGATTACTCTTTTAAGCGTAAAAAGACAAGAGTCGATATATTATGTAGTATTTTTAATACGAAATTTTAGCCAAACGTACGAAATTTCGTGGCAACCAAAATATTAAAACGCAATAGATAGATACATTGTTACACTATTTCATTCGGATGTGTTAAGATTGCAATATAAAATTTGAAAAACGCTTGATGGTGTAGGCTAAGTTGTTGTTGGGCCTAGCCTAAAATCTCACTCTTTCATTTTTAACACAGAAGTATCGTTTTAAAAAGCTTTTAACGTCATCGAAAACTCTTCATAGATAAATATAGCAATCCTCAAATAATGGCAAACGGAAGTACTTACCGCAAGGGTATCGCATTCCGGAAGACAAACAGGGACAGATGGACCTCAACTTCTCGGAACTAACGATAAAATTTATAAGAAGCGAACTAAGAAGACAGCCGTATCCATCAGGCAAGAGTTAGGAGAAGAGAGACCTACGTACGGAGTATATCTTGATGTAATGCCTGTGAGACTTGGTGCCTAATGGTAAATCCTAGGATCATGACCAGAGAAGAAAATATAATAAGAAGAAAGCTATACAAAGAAGACAAGAATGTCACCAAATTTATCAAACGCAGTCATATATAGGTACAGTAGTTTGTGCATGTAAAGACAAACAGCGTGACAGCGATGAATTCAAAGATTAATCTGGCAAAATAATGACGGGTCATATAATTCCTAAGAGCTAACCTAACGGGTTTTATTATTATTCAAACCAAAATGTCGTTGAACGTTCAAAGTAAATTATTGTTTAAAAACAACAGTTACCTCTAGATGATCCAGATCCATAATACATATTATAGGTACGTACGAGACAGTGAACTCAGACTTATGATGTTTTGTCCCATTGGTGAATATGTCATTATGTCCCATTTGAGAATATGATATTATGTCCCATTTGAGAAAATGGCATTATGTCCCATCACCTGTCACGGAGTCCCATGACCGAACCGGACAACGGAAAGGGTGCCAAGGGAGTCTGTATATCACACACACACACACTGTACACAGTATTCTATTCAAGCGGTGCACCTTGATACATTTCCCCTCGTTATTGATATCTCGCAAGCGCCGCGAAGCATTGACACCGTTTCACCGTTTTCACAATATCGATGTGGTGTTGGTCGCGGTGAAGTAAGGTCCTATCAAGAACATCCCTCGACATGAGACAAGACAATCAGTTTACTTGCACAACTCGTTGTTGTTATTATTAAGAAAGGCTACTGCAAAAACATTTAGCCGGTCGGTTTCAACAACTCATCTATCTCCAATCATTTGTTTTCGTGTTTTGAAACGAAAGAATTTCTATACGAATATTATTGAATCAATCTTTCGAAGTACTGCGAGCTATGAATTCGATAGACATCAGCGATGAACCATTTCAATAAACATCTAGTAGCTCTTTCGTGTGTCTCCTGGATGTAGCAGTGAAACTTTCGCTTTAATCTCTTGTCTTCTGACGATGCCACATCTTAGACAGACAGATAGATGATAATAATAATAGTAGCTACAAGTTTTCTGTTTAGGATAGCGACAAAAATCTGTCTTCTATAAAAAATGGATTTACAAGTGACGAGAGCCATTTAGAACTGTTTGAGGCCAGAGTCTTTGATTGTGGCTTCGAGGACAAAGGACCCGGAAAGAATGTTTACAAATTAACTATCCCAAACATAACTAAGATCTTTGAGGTATTCGTACAAAATACACTGTTTATATGACATCTAGAGTTTTTGCTTATTGAAACGCTGGTAATGGTAGGGAAATAACCATGGTCGATTGTCGAAAGAATAAAACTGGTAAAAATTGAACATTCGTGTTTTGACAGCTTACTGCAATACCCACCTTTGTTTACATTGCGATTCATTTAAGAAATACAAAATATAATCGTTCAGTATACTGGAGTGCGTTTGAGAAAAATGCACCACACGGATAGTCCAACAAATTCTACTCACATTCGTTTCTTGGATAGACTGCGGTGCACTGATCTAGAACTGTTTTACCTGCACAAAGCAAACAACACGACACTCAATCACTTGCCCACATTATAGTGCACTTGGAACAAAACGATCCCGACACAAACAAACAAAACACACACACAGATGTACTTCACAGCTGATGGCGTATTCTTTTTTTTATTATTTTAATTCGTTTAGGAGGGCGACGTCGTGGGGCGTCTGTGTAATAACAGACTCGGCGTCCGTCGGACTCGGGCGCTACGTGCAAATGATTCCACTAAAATAATATTTCACACGAAGATTATTTTATCGAGTTGCCGGTGGGTGGAGAGTGTACTGGGTACGGCGAGCACGCGTGTGTACGTCGCCGTACAAAACAGCTGTGACTTAGCGAGAGCTGGTTAACTCCTCTCCACACACAGCGACAGATAAGACGAATTAACCGCGAAAAAAGCGACCGAATAATCACAAGACGGCCGTCTAACGAGCGTCCGGCGAGTCTGACCCTTTAGAAAGCGACCGACGAGTTATTATCGTAACGTACTTACTACTAGTAGTTGTTGGTAAGTGATTGCGATAGTTTGTTAGTGGAGATTATTATTGAGATCGCGCGGCTGGATCGACGACGGGTTACGTAACGCACCAACGTGAGTGTGAACTGGCGACTGGCGAGGAGATCTAGTACGCACGGCAACACTATCATTACAAAATCGCCTATTTGTTCGAAAATCGTCTTGCGAAACACTCGCTGTCTTTGTGTACCTTCTAGCTAGTTAATAAAGAAATCAGACTCTGAAGATGAGAGAGATGATTCTAACACTGTTGAAAACAGCAGCGCATCACCTTCGGCAGACCACTCAAAAGATGGAGCTGGTATCCCACGTCTCAGAAACTGAAAATTAATATCCAAAAGATGGAGGTGGACATATATAACAGAACTGATCATAATGTTACGCCAGAAGACACATACGGTAGGTAGGCATTTATCAAAAACAGCATACATTGGATGGGGAATCGTCTCGTGGCCTGGTGGCCAGTAGAGAAGGCTAAAGGGTTATTACAACTACAAGGTAGGCCTTTAGCAAAATTAGCATCAAATGGATGGAGAATCGCCTCGTTTCCATCAGGCCTGCAGAGGCAGAGAAGGCTAAAGCTGAAAGCGTAGATGGCGGCACGGGTCATCGCACAGCTCGGCTACACACGGGCTGCTGTTTCCCTTCCGCAAACGAGCGTACCGACCTTCGGCGCAGAGGCCGCCACATCGCACCACTGCTCCGGCATCACCTTGGCGTGGCGTGGCGTGGTGACGACATTCAAGCACCGCGGATGTAATATCGCCGTGATATATTATGTACCCGTACTAGCGGAATGGACTATCTACGTTACATATTATACTGAACTGCGTTGTGATTCTATCTACTCGTAATACGTACTAGGAGCTAAGCTATATTCGCAATCGTTTCATACAATATCGTATGACATTCCTACAAACAAACATTCAATACAAACGTCTCGATTCGGAGTGAAGAAACTACTTTGTTCAGAGCATTCCATATTAATTCGACAGTTCTCAAATTCTCTTTCGAAGAGAAATTATTGATGAAAGTACCAGTGGATTTGAAGCCAGCGGGAAGATCACCAATGGAAGGACAGCTGGTTATCCAGTATCCAAATCCAAGAAACAAAAAACCTGAGACGTATTTTTACACAAACTTTCTTCAAAATGGGACTCAACGCCTATCTAGTTACTAGTGCACTACTTACAGTTTTAGTAAGTCTTACAGTTCCACTTCGATTCTACCATGATTCTTACTACAACTTAATGTTCAATGTTCTTCCTTTCTATCAGAATTGCATCCCCTAAGATAGTACAGGATCCCTGCGGTGCTATAAAAAGTTAAAAAAAAACAACTTGAAAATCTAGACTGGAACTTCTAGATGTCTTTTTGTACGATGATGTCGTAAGACGATTTTAACTGTACATAATATGTATCATCGTCATAGTTATATTATAACTATGACGATGTAGCATACACTCAATACACTCATTATTTTTACCGATAATTATTATTGTGTTGACGTTATATATCATATTCAAAACAACTTGTACAAATAACAGACAATCCATCGTAACATCGAGAAGGTACCACCTATATAAAAAAAAAGATAACTAAAACTGACAAGAAATTATGTCTTCAAACAATCAAAAGGCCCGCGAAAAGTTTTCGCGAAAAATCATTTTGACAGCGAAAAAAATGACAGATCAAGAAATGTTTTGGTCTATGGTTTAATTCTTTGAGGCTAACAGTAGAAAACGTTGATATGTAATAGTGGTTAGATACGATGTGGTCACTCTCTGAGGAGACCTTGCTGCAGTATCGAGGGCGTCCCTCTATCATATCATTTCCTGTCCCTCTCAAGTACCTACACATCTAATTATACTAACTGCAACTCTTGCAAATGATACTTAAAGTGTTAATAATTAGTATCACCTAGCGCTCCACGTGAGATTTTTTATACCTGTAAGAAGAACATGCATCTGTCATAACATGTATTTACAATTACATTCGATTTATCTTATCATTAATGGATTAACCATTCCAGCGACAGAATAAGTATCTAATACTTACATTTAACCCTCACGAGTATGTATAAGCAGAAGGTCCATCAAAGGTTGTTTCATTGTTTAGCTTTAAATAATGACTCTACGGTAATATGAAACATTGTCGGATTACTGGCAGGTGAGGTTAAAAATAATGACTATTTTATATACTTTTTTTTTAACAATCATGCCGTGTCCCTCAGAGGGTAAGCAGAGAGAACGGATCTCCACTGTTTTTCATCCAAGCACATTTATTTAGCCTCTTCTGGCGACATAACGTTCCTAACGCAACCTGTCTCTTACTTCTTTTGCTTGTGACTCGGCATTCCCTGAGGATGAAATCGATGTGTTCGATACACGTCATTTTCAGTCGACCACGCCTTCCTGCCCCTTTTATTTCAGCCTTGTAAATTCTTTTTGTAATTCTATTCACATCCATTCTTTCAACATGCCCGGAGTTTTGTTAGTGCACGGCCCACCCTACTGCCAGCAACTTCTACGTTCGATTTCTTTTTCACATTTTCCATCCCTACTAAACACACTTTCAAAAAAACATAATATGTTAATAATTATATTTATCCTTTCTTTGCTGAAGGCATTCATTTTCACATTCGGCCATAAGTACGTACTAATATATAGCACTGCCCTTTCCTCGTGTTTATATGCGTACACAATTTTTCATCACTAAAGCGATAGAAGATCGTTTTGTGCAGAGTACGCAGTTAACAGTGTATGTATGAACAACTTTGAAACACAAACAGCCTTGTTGATTTAACATAAATATTATATAACGCAAACATTTTAGCTGATAAAAAGTATCAGATAATATACAATATATTATAAGCGGTGAGATTTTATTTGAGGCCTACGTGATAATAAAAACAAATTTTCATATCAAATGTGCCACTTTGCGGGTGTACCTGATTTGGGAAATAGATAATTCTATGGTATTACGACGTCAAAACATGACACAAATCTAGGCGGTTGATTTGATTAGTTTTTAAACCAATATCATACTTATAAAAACAATTTAACTTTTGCAACAAACATTGTACATTTCAAGTACACTATTTACATAGAGAAATCATCAGAAATGTTTAAAGACTAATTACAAAGAAACGTCAATAGGATAAAACAATACGACTGATGTCTAACTACATAATCTGCACACGACAAATGACTAGAGATGGGCATTATAACGACAGCTGATAATAATAATAGCTAAATAAAAATAACGTTATTTATAAATAATAGTTGAATAAAAATAATAGTCAGGGAAATAATAGCCTACCCCTATTATGTATATGTCAGGTAATATTATGGAACTGAGCGTATGGAACGACCTTTTTTTTTTTTAGGAAAAGTAAAGATTCCAGATACCAAATTTTGGAAACGACCTTTTTTTTCGGAAAAGTAAAGATTCCAGATACCAAATTTTGAAAACGACCTTTTTTTTTTTTTAAGGAAGAAGTTAAGATCCCATCAGATACCAAATATTTTAAAATAGCTTTCAGCTTTTAATATTAACGTTATTTTCAATTAACGAAATGGCTATAACGTTTTTGAATTTAAGCCGTTAGTCCCATCTCTACAAATGACGCTCGTTGCGTATTCTCATTGATATGCAATTACGATGAACGCAATTAATTATATATATTTTTTTATCATTTAAGAAAAACAGGTAGTTCTATCGAATACGTCAAACTGGCAAAAGGTTCATTAATTTGATTTGATTCTTTTATAAATCACTTATTCTTTGAAAGGTCCCAATTTCCCTTTGCCAAGTTGAGAACTGCGCACAATTTGACATTTCTTCATATTTCGTCGATATAATATTTCCCGCGGATACATGTTATTATTGATTGTCAATATGGAAACATCGAGCTACCGATGAAAATTTTAAGTATGAAAAATGTTTCTCGTAGTTGGGATTGTTTTTGTCATTTGTATGAAAAACGAAATGCGTGGGGTAAGTTTCAACAAAATATTATACAACTTGACCAATTATACAAATATTATAGAACTTGACCAATTATACAAATATTATAGAACTTGACCAATTATACAAATAGTGATATTATGTTTGTTTGTATCACCAGATTTTAAGTTCGTTGATAAACTTGAATTACGATATTATATCAATAAAATGCACAGGAAACAACAATGAACCAAATGGCCGAGTGCAATTGCACTTGATTGAGCGAATCGATGCACACGCTGCGGCCGTGAAAGAAACGTGGTTATTGGCTGCAGGTCATCGTCTATATAAAATCATAATAAGCGAGAGAGATGTTTGATAGTTTGCCTGCTTGGTGACCTCACGGCGGCAAAGCTCAAACACGGCACACCGCAGTAGCCATAAACGCATAAAGACAGTGCGCTGTTTGTATACAGACAGGGCGTGCATGTGTGAGTGAGTGAGGCGCGTACAAGGTGCATTGCCCTTTCCTCGTGTCACACACACATACGCGTACGGTTAATGTTGTGATTATTGCACGCTGTCACATAGCCATTTACTATTTGCGTAGAAGAGCCAAAAGGGATTAACTATCTTATACATGGGTACCGTTATCTAATAGTCTA
The DNA here is from genome assembly GCA_963576905.1 of Mystacides longicornis. NCBI lineage: Eukaryota > Metazoa > Arthropoda > Insecta > Trichoptera > Leptoceridae > Mystacides > Mystacides longicornis. The sequence goes on from OY756434.1 coordinate 6,673,980, forward strand.
CGTCGTAGTTCCAATGACGTCCTTCAGTGATTTCACCTGACGCTCCTCTCCCCTAAATCTCCGAAAAGCGCCTAGGCACGTTTGTTTCTGGTCCACGAGAGCCGTCTGTACCTACATACATACAATACCTAGGTAGGAACCCTTCGAACAACAACTGTCTAGTTTCAGTAAGGCTGTATGGAACATTTCATAATATTCTATGGATATCTTTTACATGATTTCAGACCATTTTTTTACCCGTTACGCCGGACGTACGGAAAGAGAACGGACCGCCAATCCTCTTTTCTATCCAAGCAAACCTCTTTAGATAATACATTTTCTCCAATAGCTATGTATCAACTAATGACTGACGTTCACCAATACTGTTCGATTTTTAAATGGTATGAACAAACCACTATGTACTTACAGGCTTGTGACCATCTGCATACATTTTCAAATTTGATAAGATAGTTCACTTGTTGTTGTGCTGCGAAATCCTGAAATAGAGTATATGCTACCTATTTTTTAGTGTTGGCTATTCCACTGATATCTTCACGAAAGCTCATGCGATAGCAAAATGCTTAACATTCGTATTGACACACTGACATCTACGAATCAGTATTTGTTGTATATCAAACTAAAGGTACGTATATCTATGTCTGGTTGAGAAATGTACAAATCGAAATATAGCACAGTATCTATGATTGTCCCAAGAGAGTAGGAAGATATCCTCGAGATTGTAATACGTGCAAAATGTACTGAGAGTGGGAATGTAGTAGGTAATTAAAGCGATGATAAAACGTTCGGAGCGGCAAGTGCACGTGCTGGTCATACGAGGCGTTTGAACTCCTCGGCGGAGGCTTCCACGCGTCCTCGGTCAACGGTCCCCGGAGAGCAGGCACCGGCCGTGCCCTTGAATCTCACCATTCTGCCCTGCGCCGCGAGATAGCAGCGATGTCGAAATAACACGCCGCCGTCGAAGATCACGGCACCGTGTCGAAATAATTAAAGAAAGTCTAGGGTTCTCAACCCTGACGTGACAGCTACACGTTATTTATTACTCGTTTCACCTCCGAACGACTCTCTAACGCAGGTTTCACATTGGAAACGAGTCGACTTGTAAGTGTTTAAGTAAGATCAGAAGCAAGCTGTTTCAAAATAGGTACAAGTAACTATCTAAAGATGCACACAAATTGACTCTGAACGAAGGAAACTATTGATGGATATCATGGACATAAAGCGTTTTACGCCAGTTTATTTTCATCCAGTGGGTACGTATTCGATGCTTACTGTTAGTTGCTATCAATCAAACATTGGCTATTTGTTTTAATATTGATATTGTATTGTTTCTTTTGCATTTTATATTGTAACGCTCTCACTGTTCAGCTCAAAGGGTGTTATATACTTGTTTTGCTGGATGGTGATATTTTTAACAATGAATGAAAACACGGTCTTATGTATCAAAATGTGAGAAAGAACATTTTTCATATTACATTTAGTATCAGTAAGTGTGCATTTACACCAAACGAATATATAGTCGAATCTAGAAACAGAGCATACTTTCTCGTATGGTTGATATTGGACACCATAGAAACAATAACAAGCAAGAACTAATAATTAATGGGCGATGACAGATTGGTGTCCATATCAACGATCAAGACAATATACTCTACTACCAGCTCTGGCTCTGTGTTCGTTTGGTTTAAATACAAATACATCATAATATGCAAAAACTGAAGTGTTGCATTGACTGCGTTATACAAATTGTTTCTTAACGTAATGTAAAAGATAAAATAAAAAAAGAATTACTTATAGAAAAATCTACATAAAAAATCAATTAGGTAATAGTGTTGATTTTGATTTTCATAAAAATAAATCATACATGTTTTAGAGATCAATGTGGTAGAATGATTTCGGAACACGCAACTTTATTTTCTAGAAAAAAAGCTCATTTCTAACAACTGGAGAGTCAAAAATAGCAACTGCACATATCTAGAATCGCACAAATAGGGATTGCAATCCGGTCTCATTTTGAATCCGGCCGGATCCAACCGGATTTTCGTCAATCCGGCCGGATCCGATCGGATTGAGCTAACCTTGATGAATTAACATTTTAACAATAATAAAGGCCTAAAATAAAACGGTACGTATACGAAATTAATTTAATTAGGGTATGACTTCTTTTAAATAATAAAAACTATAAAAATATAGTTTTTTTGAAATAAAATTACAAATTAGATAACGTTTTATAAAATTCAAATTGAAATGCATCGAAAATAAGTAACATATTTATATAACCTGCTTGATTGATCATGATTAACGATGTCCAAACTAAAACCGACACCACGAAAAAGAAAGATTCTCAAAAAATCACCAACCCATAGTGAAATAAACCATTCGAGGCAGAGTAAGATACTCCAGATTCGGAGCTTCTGCGATGTCGAGAACGTCAAGCAATGGGGTAGAAATAGAAGGCCTTATTGGAAAGACCACGTCAACAGAACTGTAGCTCTGGTATGAGTTTTCGATGATCGAATATCGAAACGATCATCGAAAGAATTTCGAAAAATTTTCATAATAAAATGATCAAGTGATTCGATCGTTTGATTTTAGAACACTAATTGCACACTAATAAGCTCTTATTTGCGTGCAATTAGCTTTCGATAAAACTCGTACTAGCCCCACTGATCCGGTGATTCTGGTAATAATAAGAGGATGAAATCACATCAACCAGCAGACTCTTGTACGAGCACCAAAGAGATGGATGAGCAGTTGGACATGCGCGTCCCAGGAGTAATACCTATAACCGGGAATAATCAGATACACTCCTATAATATATTATCAAGAAAAAGTCTTTGAGAAATCATTTCAGTTTTATCCTTGAATATAACTGCACACACATTGTGACAGACTACCGAACTAATCTAATAAAAAGCAGACAATTATCACAATAATTATTATGCTTTTAAAAAGGTTAATAATATATATTTTATTGGCTAAATAATTGTTTAATATTCTCACCATTTTTCGAACAGGTGTCTTTTCATTCGATAGTCAATACTTTCAATACGATCAGTAAACACTAGCTTTAAAATCTTACATTGGGCACAAGGAGCAATAGCAGCATTCCACTGCGCTTACTGTTACGCATTTGCCTCCTTTTCTCTTTTTATCTTTATGGGTACCCACATTTTACCTACAATGACCCTGTGAAATTGCTAGGGGTACGGGTTCGAGTTCTGTCCATGTTGAGTTTGATGAAAAATCCTTTGATATGATAAACCGGATCCGATCTCCGGATCCGTCAATTTTCGCCGGATCCGATATGATCATTTTGATGCCGGATCCGCCGGAATACCGGATCCGGTTTTCCGGATTGCAATCCCTACGCACAAATAGGTGATGATTCAACAAAACGTACCATCGGACGGCCACAAAAAATGGATTGACGGATGTTGCAACGAGAAGATGAAAATAGTTGGTACAGGACCAGATTTAGCAAGAATTGATGACCACGGAAATCCAGTTCGATTCCAACTGGTGGCCCGTAAGCCACAGGGACATCAGCACCGAACCATTCCGCAGATAATGAGAAGCCGGTGTCCTCTGCGAGAGGCAAGGTGATATCACCACCGTAGAACAAACATCATTATGTTATATCAATAATAAAAAAAAAACGAGGATGACTTCTTGTTGCTATCCGCCAGCGTCACGTCACAAATAACAATGCCACCATATTATATTATTATACTAGTTACTCATACGATTTGACATTGAAAATATTGTTGAGTGTAGGTATGCACAATATCTACAACACTCCATATAGCCAGTCCTATTAGACCGCTCGTCATTGGTCACTGGTGAGTAGATTTGGTTTGCTGGTCTTGTGGTCATATCGTTATTATTTTGTTTGTTTGTTTACATTCACCGAATACCAGAGAACCGAATGGAATAAACCGAACGCTCTAGTATAAATAATCTGCGGAAATAGCACGCATCTTACGAATTTACTTATGATGAGATGTTCTACTAAACAGGGATGAGAAGGTCGTAACTAACGCATTATACCTACGACATTACATAAGTATAAGGACGAATGTCAATAATTAAATTTAAACTGAAATGACTTTTAAATGACATAAACTAAAATAAATAAATAGATATTAAACATCGAGATCTCTCTCATATAAACTGTGAAAAGAGAAATATTAGTAGGTACCTTTTGTACTTCAATTTCAATCAAGTAGTAGGTACATACCAAAGGAATGAACATAGCGTATTTCGGAAGATCTGAATTGAAAAGGCTGCCATTTTTTTACGAATTTGCATATAAAAGTAACCATTACATATTAACGACAAAAATATACCTACTTTTTTACAAGTACTTACATAAATGTCCTAGAGGTTTGTTCGGCGCCTGAAGGTTGTGAGATCGGATTCCGAAGTCAACCTTCCCTTTCAAGCCACAATATCTACTTACTGTCACAAGTCTAAAAAAGAGTAGGTAAGCAATTTAGTCAATTTTAAAATAGGGAATAAAGACGTACCTAAGTATACGAAATCAAGGTGATTAATACGCAAGCATAGTACCTACTGTATATGTAAACAAGAAGATTCGCCTCTATTTTGTACGGATATGACACGTCCAAAAATTATACGCTCAAACACATTGGAGCGATTCTCCTTGAAGTCAATTTGTCTATAACTAATCACACCACAAACACACACATACATACACATAAATGAGAACGATAATTTAATGTTTACCTATGTAAACATATAAATAATAATACATTGACACGTCATCAGAATGACCTAGGAGGAAATACGCGCGAACACCGAGTGTCCAACGATTTACAATACACATTGTTTTATATCTTATCTAATGTTATGACATAATCGGCGAATACGTTCCTAACTAAAACACCAGGCGTTTTGTTACAAATGTGGCAGGCAAAAGGAAAGATGTTCTAAACTAAAGCGTGCTTTAAAGATGGCGGAAAGGTATGAGGTGGAGTAAAAAACAAAAGGAAGATAAGTTTGTTTAGATAATAACGAATGCATCCCTAATTACAAAATATCTAAAATTCTCAAATAGTATGACAAAAATATAATTATAGAGTTTGTAGGTAGGTACATATTTTATTCAAACACAGAAGCCGACAATTTTCTCTTCGCGAAAGTGAATCCTATTGCAGATTAGACGGGATCGGCTAACTGGTAAAGAATGCTTCAAGCATCAAGTTGACATAAAGATGTCGAAAGCATAGATCATTTTAAGCGAACACAGATTCAGGTTAAAAAAAATTACTTAAACAATGAAATGTCATAATGAATTATTTCTAAAGGACAACAATGCCTTTAGACGTAACGTTTTCTCTTCCAGCAGTGGACAAACTGAAGGTTGCATAGCAGACGAGTATATAGGAAAGCGCAAAGATTAATACAGATGTCAGGTGTGTAATGTGACTGCTAAAATCTTGTTGGATTCTAAAAAGATATTCGCTGAATATACAAGTAGTGTCCAATAATTAATTAATATTCATAGCTTGTCGGCCATTTGAATCAATTATAACATATATTACTACGTAGCTCCCGAATCGACCTTCATACGCGGAATCCGATGATATTTTTAATCGTGTCTCTTATTGAAGCAGTCGTCAACTAGAAGCTGCCTTACAGCCATTGTGTTTTGGTCATCTTAAACACAGCGGGGTCATTTATTTATGAACAAGTTTTAAGATTAGTCAAACAAGTCAAATATTTGAGATTTAAGAGGGCTTTGCACGAAAACACCCGTTTTTGGCACTTTACTAAATCGATTATTTCGCGAGTCTTTAATACATACGAAACTGAAAAATAACGTTTTATTGTAGAACACACTAACCTGCCCGTCGAACTTCGACTTAACCCAGAATATTTTTTTATTATTTATTACATAGCTAACAATTTATTGCATTATGTTTATTGTTGATTGGAATACAGGATGAAGTTCGATGGGTCATAAGTTTGAAATCAAAAGAATTCCTTTATAATTGATTTACTTTTGAAAAAATCCAAGAGATGGCGGTGTAGTAGGAAACATGTCACATGTGAAACATGTTATCTTATTGTATACTTTGTTGCAAGATTAGACCCCATTCAAACTATGATTTACTGATTTATTATGGTAAGATGAATTTTCAGTTAATAGTTTAGGGTTAGGGAGTCAAACAGGAAAATGTTAACTTTAAGAGCCACCTATTCCTTTGTAAATTCGAACATAATTAACGGCTTCTTTGGGTGGAGTTGGAATATGTCTCATTTAGGTATTTCAACATGATTTCTTTTTAGCGCTACAATGCCACTTGAGAAAATAATTGAGTTCGAACCATACTTTTTTAGAGAACACCCCTGCTAGCAAATGTGCACACGGAAATGAGCAAGAACAATAATATTGTTTACTTATATTATAATCATGTGTGCGGCGGAGTCGTCAACGTAACATTTGACATTGAGGTAGGAGATGGGACAGCGAACAAAAAGAAGAAGTTTTTTCGCAAAAGATAATAATATCTTAAACAATTATTATCATTATTGTAATATAAGTGTATATTTTTTACATAACTCGTATCGCGAATTAATTTATTTATTCATAATAATGTCACCATTATTAAAATATACAACATCACTTCGCACTGAGGACGTTCGACAGTTCCGCGTTGAAAAACAAAAAAAACAATATCGATAAATTTGTTAGCGAGTTTATTGACAATCGAATTTCGGTTATCACCTAAATTGCGTAATGTGTATCTATCGAGTGATCTTTGACACGGAGACTTCGTACACAAAAAAAGACGGTAAAACCCCCAAAATATTATAAACTACATAATATTATGTATTAGTATACAAAGTTACAGAGATGCCGTGTGTTTTAGAATATTCGGGAACATTATTTCATATATTATAACTTCAGACTTTAAATTGTTTTGGTGGTAAATGAAAAAATGGGTCTTAAATTAAAATTTTGGTGAATTTGACAAAAATGAAATTCTTCTGTAATAGAGTATGAATGAGACAACGACAAGACTTGGTAGAAATTTAATATAATATAGATATTAGAATAAAAGGCACTTGACTATAAGGATGTCAGTACTAGACTAATTTATTGGTAAGTAGTTGACAATATTCATACAAGTACAATATTCATATGTGACAATATCCTAACAAATAAGTATAACTGTATCAGAATTTTCGACTTGTATTTTTTATTTATTTCTCAATATTATATATTTAAAGAGTTTTTTTTTTCCAAAAAAATCAATAAAAGAAACGCTTATCAATAAAATGTTTGAAAAGTGTACCGAATCGCGAATCATTGTTTCATGAAATATCGTCACTGCACACATATGAGTGATACCTAATTAGAATCAAGCGCAAAGCTTAGATAATTAAGCGTGCACATGACTAAAATTTAGTGTGCATCGAACGAAATATCAATATTTACCTACAGTATTACGAATTTGCCAATAAGTGCTCAATGCCACGTACAATGGTACACACAGCTTGTCGATAATTTCAAGGAGATATCGCAGCGATACAATATCGTTGTTGGACTATATCTGTGTGCTTGCGTATCTCAGATAACACAACGGGACGTTTGATTATTTGTGTGCATGTATGTCGAGTGGGTGTTTCGGACGCAAATCACTCAAACACACTTCATGCCAACGAAATTCGGGTTAAAAATATTGACAACTTATTATGCCTACCTATATATGTGAAAAGTAAGATTTAACAATGGCTGAAATTATTCCATTAATAGGTTGTGTCAAAAGGTGGACCAATGTTCGTCATTATAATATGACAAATTTCAATTATTCAGTACGCACAAACATAGCCAAACATCAGACAACAACGGCAGAATAACTTGCGTCTAGCTGTCTCATAGATGTTGATGAAATTCCGATTTTATATTACATACAATTTTTATATTTCCAATACTTACATAAAAGATTATATAAAAAAAAATGTTAGTTGTGCGTATGTATGGCTTAAAATCGAGAACGGCTAGACCGATTTGGCTATTTTTGGTATCAAAGTATTCGTATAAGCTCAGGGTATATTTGAACGCTGAGAAAATATGGAGATTGCGAGGAAAATAAAAAAAACTTGAAGTTCCCATACAAAGTCAAATGTGTCACAACCTAGGATGATTTATTGGGGCATCTAATAAATTATGAAGTAATTAGCTTTGTTAGTAACTGACTTTTGCATTTATTTTTCAGTGAATTTCAAAACATTCAAAGTTAAAATATTTTTAGAATCATAGATACAAAGGCGTTGGTCTAAGGGCTTGAGGGGTGGGTAATAATTCAATATCGTAAGGAAAGATCGCAGAAACGGGGTAGGAGAATTTTGTGATGTTTTCGCGAGGGGAATATTACAGTAACGACTGAAAGGGGGTCGGTGTTGCGAGGGAGCTTTGCAAGCACGCAGACCTTCTCCTGAAAGTTTCTTCCCCTTCCTGTCTACGGGGTGGATTTTATTCGGATCCTTACATAACGTTATAATAATTCTAGAGAACATTAAAGGGCCGAGGGAGAGGAAGACATTATTTCAATTATGAAACTACACATAAACCTACAACTCACCTCGCTGTTATGAAACTTTACTTTATAACTTTGTGTATATGGACAGTTACACTGCATAGTTTTCACTTTGTCAAATAGCAAGTACATATGTGTACATATATAAATTGTACACATATGTACAATTGTGCAGGTGCGGGTGCAACTTTGGACGCACACTTAACAGAAATGGTAACTCACTTTTGACCTTCAATTTTAACCTGCAACTTTTCAAAGTGGAAGATAACACCCATATAATTATCTAATATTTAAGTAAAATGACGTATAAGTTAATTTGGAGAAAGGTAAGCACATTATTCACACATATGAAGCTAAAGAAGATGGTCCATTGTTACAAAAAAAAAAAACTACTTATCCATTTCCTAAATCCACATCCAGTAAATCTAACAGACCCTCGACCTTTACTTTCGGTATCAAATTTATTTATGAAGTACACGATATATTTCTCCACATACAAAGTAAACAACCATTTTTTACAGGTCATACCTACTTACCACAAATATTGATAATATGAAACATTGCGTGTAACCAAATCTAAATAATATGAGTAGATTCTTTATCTGAAAGCGGGACATTGGCGGTTTAAGCCACGACACGTATCTAACAAATAATATCATGTACTTACTTTGCAGCTACGCACTCTTGATTATCTGATGGCCTTCTTGAGAAGTACGCGTTTAACCAGGAACACGTATTAAAATTAGACAAAGCACCTACCTCGGTGGAAGTGGTCTGGAACGATAGATTCCAACACAACACGCCGATCTCGTTATGTAAGCGTGCAGATATAGATTCACAATCTAGACGAGGAGAATCTCAGACGAAACGAACATCTCACTTAGAAATTGTATTGCAGAATTGTTTAAAAAAAAAACTAATTGTGAGAAAAGAGAATCAACGTAATTTACTGGAAAAATCTTCAGGTTTTCTAAGCAGGTTACATAATAATGATAATGGTTCCATAATCTACTTTTAACATCACAGGTGACATAATCTGGAATTAATTCTAATTAGTTCTTGCTTGTTATTGATTCCATGGTGTCCAATATTAACCATAAAAGAAAATAATATGCTGTTTCTAGATTCGGCTCTATGTTCGTTTGGTGTAAATGCACAATGCACACTAAGAATATTGAGGGGGTTCGACGTAACTGTTACAATGCATCAGAAACGATGGACACCGTTTTGTCATCAACAATGAAATCAACGAGACCATTTTGTCATAAAAAATTAGCATCGACTACAAACAATTAAGCTTTCCAAACATACCTACTGCACAAGAAACATATAAGTCTGTACAACAGGATGTATCATAATATGCATAGCTTTGTTATTGGAAGCTAGAAAGAAATTAGCAGACAACAAAGAAAATAGGAAAACTTGTTAAAAATGTGATGATTTCCCCCCCCGTTAAAAATACACTTTTTAGGAGGTACGTCATATAATATTGCAATCATAATATGATCCGATACACCAAGCGTTGATGATTGTAGAGTTTAGTATTAGATGATCTAACATATGAATTGTTATCGATGACGAAGCAAAGAACAATCTGATTATCACCACATGCCTATCAATATGTACATCAATACACGATACTAATCAACAAGGGACCTTCACTTCATACAGCCTGGCGGTAAGTCAATATGTACATTCGAACAACTCAACAATACAGATACAAAAAAGAGAGTCATGTGTGTTTTTAATGATATCGCACATTGTTATCGGAGAGACCTTGCGAAATTAATTCTACCAAAACTGAAGCGACTATCATAATATTTTTGTTAGTCCATACATAGATTAGAAATAAAAAATAAAAAAAACAGGTGCGATTTATTACAGAATGTATGGATAATATCGAAACAATATTAATTGTAAAATTGTATGCACATTGTATTGTCACTATTCTGTTATACTTATAATACAACTTATCCAAATCTGTGACGGTGGCCATGGATCAATTGAATTAACTATTGTAATTGTGGTTGGTAGCCAGGCGGTTATAATGATGCCGGCTTTCGTACTGTATCGTTCGGAGGTCGTGGGTTCGATCCCAGGTGCCGACCATCTTCCTCTTTCACCACACAAGCTTTAAGTAGCTTACTGTGAAAGAGTCAAAGAGTGTCTGTGAGCACAGATTCATTTCAGCAAAAATCCAATCGGAACAGTGTAGAAGTGTTAACACAGGCAAAATAAGAAGTGATAGGAATTATTTAGCAAAAAGTGACAAAAAATCATGTCCTTTACAGAGTGTTAACACAGGAACAGTGAAAATTTTCAACGCATAAATAATAATGTGTACATGTACAGTAAGACTAAGATACGAAGATAATTATTAAAAAATATATCAATTGCAAGAAAATATTTGAGGAAGCTATCTCCAAAATTAGTCAACTTGTACATGTATTGCTTTCAAATATTTCTTTTTTTAGGGTCTACAATTATTTACATCGTGTTGTTCTACTCTATAATGATCGAGGTATCGACGGCTGTACAATCTGGACTCCCTCATAGCCACAAGGACGATGCGGTTATTTTCGTCGATACCGAATCAACTCTATGAAGGTCGCCGATGGCACCTACCAGAAGATAATATATACATACCAGCAAACATACGATATTGTGTTCCATCAGTGACTCCCATTTTTTTTTCTATCCAAAGTCGTGGCGCAGTTGTTGTTGTTGTTAAATAATAAAATGACGACAAAATAATAATTTTTGGAGGTTATGACAACAGACACATTAGCCTCGAGTACTCGTTGTAAAGTCGAAACCAGAAACAAATTAAAAACCTATAAAAAACTGTTAAGTAAACATTGATTAACTTGACATAATCCACAAACAAACGCATGATTACAAAATAGGAAACCAATCGTGTGTACAATGGATAGATTTGAACCAAAATATGGCTTTTGAAACATGTTGAAAAAACTTATGCACACAAACTGCTTCAAATATAGTTTTATTTAAACACCTTTTATTACGCTTTACTGGTTTTCAAAGACAATTTCGTCTTTCGTTTAGGATAGCTGATGGTAAAACTTGAATAAGATGACGTTTAGTCTTCAAATATTCATCATAATGATGATTTACCAAGGAGCAAATGATGTAGGTCTAGTTGATACTCTGTCTCTACTTTTACTCTTCAGAGTCACTTTCTAACTATTAGAATACAAGAATAGCCACAGCAGCCGTCACAAGAGGTAGATGTAGAATGAAGGTTTATTAATTTAGGCTGACATCAAGAAAATAGAGAAGATTTAGGCTGAAAGTGGTGAAAATGAGATCAGACGCAGAAACTTAATAATTGGTTGGCACAGCAGCATCCAGAGGCCGCTCTCACCGCAGATGAAAGCGGAGGGTGTGTGTAGATGCACACGCCATCAAGCACTAGACAGTGGCTGGTACTTCTTGCAGCGTGCGACTAACGAGGGACAGCAAATCTTGCGATGACAGGCGCAGCGGAGACGAGCAATATTAATGGACAATAGAAACAAAGAGAGAGCATTGGAAAACTGACGGGTGTCATCTCGATCATAATCACAGAGTTTTTGCACATTCACCATTATTTATATGAGCTCGGAAAAAGCTTTCGTCTATCTTGCAATGGCTTTTATCAAGAGAGCAACTCGAGAAATTTTGGAAACATGACTTTGAAGGTGTGCACCTTCACAAAAAACAGTAATCTTCATTGTTTCAAGTCCAACAACAACGTTCAAAGACTTGTTGCTATGGATTATTAGGTTGACTACATTCACTGCTGTTTTGTAACAGTACCTACCGTACTCCTAGCAGAGACCATTACTCAAAATTTTGTGTATATAGCTTCAAGTTAACACCGTAATTTGAAAGAAAAGTGATATTTAAGTAAAATTCTCAATTTTTGGTGAGGAATTGATCTTGATTCGGGTACAAGTCTACTGTTTCTACGAAGCTACGAATGTAGTCGGCGATTGACGGAAAAATTAAATCTTATACGCATAAAATAAAAAGTGTGCTGTGAGCGTCGGAATGGCAATTTAAGTTCCAGCTCAATGCGATTGTCCACCGTTTCGGAGTAATTAGACAATCCTCTTGACATTCTTCGAGCCTGGTCGTGCGATTTACAGACGACACTTCGACGATTATTAATCAAAGTGCAATGAGAAGAGCAAGAGACATTCTGCGATTAGCATAAAATGTGAAACCGTTCCGAATAGAAAATAAATAATATAATGACGAAATGGAAGCGTGTACCAGTATGTGAGTGCGAGTCTCGAACTAGGTTATTATAATATCACACTCTAGATGCGCGTCGACCCCGTATATACGCAAGTGTCCAATCTCTCTCTACATCATACGGAGTCTCTCTGCTTGTGCTAGAAGATTAATAATGATATTGTAAATTGCAACAATTAATAATTATTAGCATTGTTCTTCGAAGCAGTGCAGCAATGACACTAGGATACAGTGTCCGCTTGTAAAGTAAAGCGATGAGACAAAGTTTCACCTCGGACAACAACTTCTCTATCAGAATATGTAACAACTAATGACTCTAACAATTTATTCATTACTGATGTTCCGTTTTTAAATGGAACAAACCACTACGGGCTTACGACCGTCTTCTACTGTTATTTCGAAGGCTGGCTTAGTGTGATTACTTTACGTTAACAACGTTCGCCATTAGGTGGTAATGTTTGTCTCCGAAACTCCCAATCATGAGAATTCTCAACATGTTCAACATGTCGAAAAATCCCATGTATGCAACAAGTAGAAATTTAATAATAAATGAAATATAGAGATAAAAGTTGGAATTATTGAGAACAAGAGAGCAACCAAATTTAAAGACTGCGACTGCTGTCATGTATTTGGCACCAGGATATGACTATATCCATTTTTGTTACTGTCTCATCTTTATTGCCTATTGGCTTTGTTGGTGCACAACGTTCTAATTATGTCTAGATTCTTGTGATCTTTTTTTCAGGACTTAAAGTATGTGAACCAAGACGTAGTATCTTACATGAAATTATAAATATTATCTTTGTTCTAAATGTCGATTCCCATGGCCTGTTTCATTACGTGCCGACTTTAGATAAAGAGGTCTCGGGCCCGATTTACGGACAGATTATTTCGCTCCCTCGAAATTCCTACTAGGAGTTGGTATTCTGCCTCAGATTGGACTTTATGGTTTATTAGCTGATATATTAGCTGCTCAAAAATTTCAACAGATGGCATTTCAGTCAATTATTTTTGTTCATTCATGTTAAATTAATTAAGAATAACAATATCCAGCGGATCAAATTGTGAATCTAAACCATCCTTGAATCACCTCTATCCAGCCGTTAAGGATTTTGTTTGGTTACAGAGTATCTGCACGGAAGTAGGTACAAGATATACGGGAGGTGAAAATATGGTCGAAGATCAAATACTATTCAGAAAGTTAAAACTGGATGAGAAATGTACGGCCGTCGAAAGTATGACAGCGAAACGTTTAATAAAATTATTGAAATAAGCATAGAATGTATGAATGACATTTCTAGAAAATTGATATAGGTAAACATAAAATATTATTTATTGATAATTATTAAATAAACAGGAAATTAAAATATAAAAAAAAAATAAAAAAAAAATGGCACATACATAAAACTGGGATACCGAGATTCCACTCGCCTGGTGCTATTCGGTTTCGTCAATTGGCGAGATGGATATCTGGAGAAGAAAAAAACATGTGTTCAAAACATAAACATGGAAAACAGTTGTGGGGCGGAGGGGCCGCCCAAAAAATCAACATAACCTCAACTTATTAGTTTTGTAAATTGACTGCATGACTACCTAATAAATTTTTTGAATAAAAAAATCTGTGAATAACAAAAAAAACCTTATTTCAATTTAATCAATAGCAGGTTAGAGTACACCAGCGCGACAATGGATCTCCAACGGATGCTATAGAGCTTGAGTGGTGTAAAATGATAGGATCCTATGAAGCTTGAGCGGTATAAAACGAAAAAATGAATGGATGCTATGTAGCTTGAGTGGTGTAAAATGATAGGATCCTATGAAGCTTGAGCGGTATAAAACGAAAAAATGAATGGATGCTATGTAGCTTGAGTGGTGTAAAATGATAGGATCCTATGAAGCTTGAGCGGTATAAAACGAAAAAATGAATGGATGCTATGTAGCTTGAGCGGTGTAAAATAAGTGTATCCTATGTAAATTGAGCGGTGTAAAATAAGTGGATTCTATATAGTTTGAGCGGTGTAAAATGAAAAAAAAATGAATGAATGTTCTGTAGCTTGGGCTGTGTACTCGTAAAAAGAAAAAATGAAACTCTCATTACGAAGCATTGGTAGCACAGCGGTTTAGTAGACGACTTTCGTGACATACTGCGATGTTCGTGGAATCGCGCTCCGGTGCCGATTATTTCAACTTTCACAACCTTTGCTTTCTGCGAAAGATGTCGCTATAGTACCTACTGCTTTTCAAGGAAATCTATGAAGCACAGAGAAGACTGAAGGGCCCGTCTTCTATTGAAGTTTCTTAGGCTGGCTTTTTCTGATCAAATAGTTGGGTGTATTATATGTTAAACTTTTGACATTACGTTGTCTTTTGAAGAGACCAGTACCGTTGATCGAACATTATCGTATCATCTAATCTAGATCACGACGCAAAAAAATAACAGTTGAACCAAATTACATTCAATAATAAAACAAAATAAAAAAATTAGCGCAAAGAGATAAAACTGAAGTGCTCGCGGATGACTGAAAATAACCACATCGACACAATAATAAAAATATATTAATAATATTATCTGTGCGCGGAGCAGCAAGAAGATGAGTAAGTGGCTGGGGTGACCCAGTTAGGCAGGCCAGATAAATAATAAAACGGGGCATCCAAGGGACAAGGAAGGGTCAGATGGGTACAACAGGAGAGATAAGGGCCAACTTCCCGACTGAGTAATATACCTACCTAATCTAAATTTACTTTGAACGAAGGTTATTTACTGGAATGTTAATATTTTTTTTTTTTTTTTTTTTTTTATTTTTTTTTTATTTATTTAATCATTGTCACATCAAATTCATACATATTATACAGTTCAAAACAATAATACACATCAGATACAAATAAAAAAGAAAAATATTGCCGCCATAATTTCACTGTATTAATTCGTTCGGAGCTTTTAAAACAAAACTTACGGGATAGGACACATAATACAAAACGAATGTCTCCTAAGTCTCCTACACACCATCATTTAGTGGAAGACAGAGGAGGAAAACTCCCGAGGACGACCACGTCAAGAGCACCTGCACGACGTGTATTTGGACATGTGCTGGATTGGCGAGAAAGAATGGTTAACATTGCTGCAAAACAATTGTGATTAGAGAAGATGCTGTAAGTTCTACAAAGTTGTTATATAGATGAAATAAAGATCGGCTTATTCCGATCGCCTTTATGCTAAAAATGATCGTTATTATAATGTAGTTGGACACATTTCGTACCTATATCCCGACCAATCAAAAGAAAACATGTCGAAATCCGACGCCATCGGCTAGATTTGAATCCGCGTACTTCTCTATGGTACGCCAGTCTTCGGGCTCACTAGTAAGTAACACTTCGGATTTAAAATCTATGCAATTTTTGGGTTGGCTGGAAGAGATCCTGCGGGATAAGTCCGCCCTTTGACTCTCGTGAATGGATTGTATCCGGACTGCATTTTTGGAACAATAAAGCATTATTTATTTATTATTTATTGAATATATGTATTTCGTTTTAATTTTTTTTTATTAATATTCAATCAAACAATGGTTTGTTACATTAATATTTGACCAATTCAGGCCGTTCTACTGCAGGATCATGTATGTGTACACAATATACTTTATCGTGTTTTAAAACTTTCGATTCATGTTGAATGAGCATGCCTTTCTACCCAAAAATTGGGTATTGTATTATGAACTAAGTCTATACGAGACAATAAAATACATACCGAAAAAAGAAATTTTAGAATAAAAAAGGTCCATGAATCGATTTGGTTGAAGATACACTAGACTAACGAGGTGCCGACTAATCAACAGGTATGTGACGACATAAGCCTGCTAACGAGTTAGTTCGTACTTAATAACACTACATCAATTAAGTACGTGTCGAGTACTCTCGAAATTACG
The DNA here is from genome assembly GCA_963576905.1 of Mystacides longicornis. Classification (NCBI taxonomy): domain Eukaryota; kingdom Metazoa; phylum Arthropoda; class Insecta; order Trichoptera; family Leptoceridae; genus Mystacides; species Mystacides longicornis. Next base: position 6,690,727 of record OY756434.1, read on the forward strand.
TTATCGTCAATAGAGTGTTGGTTCAAAATGGGCAGTCAACAAACGGGGTCAACGAAACCAACGCCGCAACGCTGCTGCTGGCCCAAGCTGAGTGCGTAACACACAGTGCCTAGACAGCCACAGCCAGCTACGTGCTTCAAGTCAACTGAGAGAAAATATTATATACCAGAACAAAAATGTGTAACAGCAGCGAAGAACAGAATGGCATACAGGTAAATTATTACCAATTTCTACCTGCAGTCCATATACAAGTATTACGAAGGTATTATCGTCGAGTCGGTATGCCCAGTAGCTGAGATGGCTAGGGATGCGGCTTCGAATCCTACATGGGGCATGCTGAATGAAAGTTTGGAAGAGGATATTATATACACGTTGGAAAACGGTAGTGTTGAGATTTTTTTCCAAAAGCCACACATTGGTTGAAGATAGAGTTGAGAGTAAGCAAATTAATAATTTCTAAGAAGCAGAAATTATAATAATATGAAAATGCAGTATAGTAAGTATGCCATGATGATTTCTAAACAAAAGAGTGTCAGTAGAACGATTTGGCTTTTTAAGATAAACGATATTATAATCACCCACATACAACAACCACAAAATATGTACACAAACTCGCTTCAATATGCACAGCTTTTTATTCCAATGGGACCTCAATCAATTCCAGATCAAAGTAATTAATAAACAGATAAATGTATAATTCATTATTTACCAATTACCCCCTGTCTCTCAAGGGGTGTAAGAGAGAACGGAACTCAATTTTCTTCGCTTCGTCAATTGACTTTTTCTTTTACTTCGAATCCTATTCTATTCTATATAGGCTGAAAAAAAACGCCGGTCAATCAGATTTCAATAATCGGAGTGTGACAAGCGGGTGTGATCCGCGCTTGATTGAGCTAAAAGTTTTAAATACGCATACTTTTTTCTCCAGAATAGAGTTATAAATAGTACGTAAACTGTGATTGAAAAGGCCTTCACGACAATAATGCAGGCGTGGAATATAAAAAGTCACCTTTTAAAAGCGATAAAACGAGAAATGCAATAAGCAATAACATCATTTGTTTGCGCCAAACGAAGGTAACCCGACAGTTGTAAAACAATGGACGTAGGTACTTTGGGGCAGCGGCGGCTGTAATAAAAATTTAATAAAACATCGACCTCGCTCTAAATAACATCGAATCGAAGAATAATATTACGAGTAAAATCACTCACTTTTGGAAATATTTAAATCGAACATTATCAAGTAATATTATTAGTGTAAATGTTATAGCGTCTTTGCTTAACATATTTCAATGCGCGTAAACTTAGGCCTGATTGCAAATTTTAACCAAAAAGTGTGCATTATAACAAACTGTCCCGAATACAGCCTAACTTTAGGTGCACTTCTTTCATCTAAGGCAAGGTCTCAGGTTTGATTTATAAACATTTTTATGCTACCTCCAAGAAACAAAGTTTCGCTGTCGGAGGCAGCATATATGTTGAAAAGATTCATAACGATCGGGATTTGATATTTGCCAATAAGGCAATAGCAGAAAAGTAAAAATAAACTAGGTAAAAATCGAAAAAAAAAATTGTTCAACTCTTCACTCGTTTTAGAGTGATTCGGCAAAATATAATATGTATAACAATTAGAAAAAAATTAATTTATTTTTTGCTGTCAGGGAATGCCTTTTGTTTTGTTATAAGATTAAGTTTTAACTGCGTTTTAGGTCTATATCCTTTCGGATTATTAAAGACTGCATTTTCCTTATTAGGTACATAGGTCAAGTTTCAACGAAACGACAATTATTGGCAACAGAGAACAAACAGCGAATATTAATTTCCAAGTTAAAAAGCGCTAAATGAGATTGTCAGCGCTTGAACTCTTTGAAGAAAAAAAATACTAAAAAAGTATCCTAAACCAACCACACTTAATTAAAGTTTATTCTACACTAAAACAAGAATTTCAGTTTCATATGTTAAGAGCCTTAATTCTCTGTTTTATCGGAAGGTAGTCACGGTAGTAAAGTGAGTATTACACGATACGTTTTGTATGGGAAACGTGTAAAGCGCCGCCACAGAAATATTTCTAAAAACAAATGCGATTCTCGCATTCGATACGTATAGGTATAGACGTTTTTCATACAAAATGTATCGTGTAATACTCACATTACACCGTGACTACCTTCCGATAAAACAGAGAATAGGGGTAAAGGACTTGCGGAATCATTAGGTAAAATCGCTATAGAATATAAAAGTACAAAAAAACAGGCCTTTACCTACGTGTAACGCACCCATAAATCTCAAATTTTTTACTAGTTCTAAACGTTTTAGTGAATAACCCTTCTGACACTATTTTGTGTTCAGTGGTGACATAATGTGTTGATTGCATGAGTTCTACTGCTGACATATTCTAACATATTGTGATCTTCGCAGAGACAAACATTGGCGGACGGGCGGGCAGGCAGGCAGGTACTCCCGGCTGATGCCAATGAACCAAGAGAGGACGACCCGGTAGAGGAGGTCGGTTTCGCAGAGCGCAAACGAGTTTTCCTTGTGGACGCGGGACCTTGGATTCGCTCGCGTCTTGTTTTTGTATCTGATACAGGCAGAAGACACAGAGGACGCGTGGGGAGACCAGCATACACACACACACACTCACGCACGCACCTAATCATCCATTCATCGGGAATGCTATAATATTATACCTGGTACCTGCTGTACAAGGTCGTCCTCGATTTGTCATCCAGCGAATATAATATTGTGATGGATTCAAATATCGAACACTATCCAGATATCAACGATCGAATTTCAAAACTTAAAAATTCGGGCAAAAGGTGTAGGTAGTGTTGAAGGAATCGTCATTTTGTATTTTGCCACGTGAATGATGATTATTAAGATTTAAGAAAATCAAATGTTTGGTAAAAATAATCACATTTATTGTTGTACTAGAAGAAATAATATTTTTTGTTGTTGATTGGAAAGTTAGAAGAAGTAATAGTTAATTTTTTACCAAATGTCTCTAATGATCTAATCATTTGTTACCAATAAAGTCATATTATTAATTTATTTTAATTTTAATAAAGGCTGAAAATAAACAACATTCATATAAGAAAATCTCCCCAAATTTAACACAAGCAAATCTCCTTAAGTCGTAGCAGTTAGAGCGAACCATAGAAAATTACATTAAAAAATTGACTGAGAATTGAGTAAAAACGCGCAAATAGACGTCAGATATCTACATTAAAATTTTGTATAATAAATAACAATAGGTTTTCAAAAGAATCTACCTCCTTAATATTAAAATTATGTTTAAAAAATCTTAAAAGTCTTGAAAAGATTTCATTTTTAAAAGTGAAATCGATTGATCATCTGTAAAATTGTACCACATTAAAGACATTTTGCTTACAATAATAAAAAACTAATAGACAAAAAATCAAGATAAGCTTCAAATGGATCATTTTACGCAAAAACAAGTGAACGGACATGCGACTATACTTCCATCGATAAGTATAGTACCCGAGCGAGTGAAAATTAAATCAAACAAATGGATTAGAAACAAAACAATATAATAATTACTGTTTGCCTTCATCTAGAGCCTTTCACGGGCACTTTCTCTCAGCACTTTTACTCAATAATCTTCTTTCTCTCCGCTACTGCTGACAGCGAGCGATGAAAATGGCGTGTGCGTTCGTTTTAAAAAAGTCGCTTTTTAAAACGACGATTTATGACGGCAAAATCGTCGCACAATCTCTTTGACAAGCACTGACAGCCAACAGTAGAACATATGTACGTAACAATATCCAGTCGAATGTTCTTCAAGAATCGTAATATAAAACACGCGGTATATACCAATCATACCATACGAAGCCAATGATAATTATTAGGTACACAAATAAAAGACGAGGTCACACCTTAGAGTGAGGATTAGTTTGGACACGACGGAAGCGGGGTTACGCTAGACGATACTTCTTTACAACTCTGTTTCACTAAAAATGATCGACTATATTTTACCAACAGAAATGTCAAACACCGGTTTCATCAAGTAATTTTGTTTATTTAAAGTTAGGTTACTAACTACTTCATGCAAAATATTGTTAGGGTAGTCATTTCAATACGCAAATGCTGACAATTTTGTTCGCCTTGATATGATAATATTTGCATCTATTAATGGAGGGGATGAAAAAATACGATTTTGTGATTGTTGCAGGCAGGTTGTTGCACTTTCATACAATAAAAACGCTTGTCAATCAGATAGATGGGTGTTTGATGAACTTGTGTGGCCCGCCTTTAATTGGGCAAATAAGTTTCAAACTCTTATGTTTTTTGGTAATTCTCTCCAGAAATAAAGTATAGGTATGTATATAAATGGGGTTAGATGGCCTCGTTCGTGTCTCGATGGAGCCTCCAAAACAATGTAGAATAACGAGCGAGAGGCTGTGTTAGCTACTAGAATTCTGCTCTGTCCTCGTTGCGAGCGCGACGCTCTGTAGTGTGTCGATGCTCGCTCCGGTTCGATTAAAAAGGGTCAACGTGACGTTATCAGAGGCGTATGTATCTATCAACGGCAGATTATTATTTACTAGGAACAAACTCTTGTATTTTTTATTTATTTATTAGTCTGAACAGACTGAACAACACAAAGAAAACAAATCATAATTTTCTTTAATTTATTTAATACCTTTTGAACTAGAATTGAATTCTATAATTTGGATTCAGAAAGGCTATTTGCTTAACCGAACACCGATAAAGAAAGGAACATTTTTGCCAACGCCAAAGTCAATTATTTCAATATATCCACATCACAATATGTAGGTAGCAATAAGTACACTGGGTTAGCTTGCTGAAATAATGTCTTCGTGATATCCTGTGACAAATCACTGCAAAATCATTGGATTATTGATCAATCACTAAATAGAACAATAATACGCTGAAAAGAATGCATCTACAGCGAGCGCCAAGTCAAGGAGAAAAGTTGTGCTGTGTGATAAGACAATTTTGATACCATATTTGGAGAAGAAAGGTATCACGAATTTGATAATAATAAGTAAATATAAAGAATTCACCTTTTAACAAAGAACCTCTAAATGAAATTCACTAATAATTTATGAACATGCATTACTTGGTGGAGTTTATTTGAAAATAAAGATCAAATAAAAAAAAAATGTATAACTTTTCCACAAATTTTTCTTACCCTAACTAGTTTCGTAGGCACACGTCCTATACATGGTCACAGGAGACTAAGTCTATACAACAGAGATAGAATTTGCTGCAGACGTAGCTCCAGAGTTTGCAAACGAGTATAATCGTAAATGTACCTCCGACGTCCCTATTTCAACAAGTTTAGGTCGGTTCAGGTAAAGAGAAGCCAGATACGGCCGCCGCACCGCACAATGCAGTGGGTAGACGATGTGGGGGAGCTCGGAGCTCGTCCGAGGGGAACGGGAGACAGAGAGGAAGTTCAACCGCTGCAGGAGTGAATTTGAATAGAAAAGGGAAACGATGAATACTCGGTACAAACTAGATAGGTACCTACCTACGTATCACGCCGCTACATTGTGACACTTTACCAAAGTTGAAAACTCGGAACGAATTTTAGTACCACTCGCAGATATCGTCAAAGTATAATATTAAAAAAACACAGTATTTTGAATGAATCAACGCGAATTATAATAATAATATAGAGGTGAGTGTGAATCATGAAAGTATTATTAGAAAGGGCGAAGTGATTCGCGGGGACCAAAGACCCGGTCCGCAGCCGTTGCACCGTCAATGCCCGCCTCTTGTCAGTCTGTTACCTGCGCCGCGATGATGGGGGACCCGATAGACTGGGTCATATTATATGCATCGCCCCGCGAATCGAACCAACTAACGCCCGATTAATAAAACTGCTAACGAATGATCACACAAGAATGTTTACTACCCGACTGACAGTACAAAAAATACATTATATTAATGTTTTTTTTTAAATCTGAATTCATAATCCGAATGGACCTAAGGATGATAAAATACAATAAACAATATCGAAATGCATCACACCCTGTTCGCAACAAGAAATAACTTTAGAGTGAGATGTGACCTTCGCGGATCGAGCCCGTGCGCCTCATCGTCAGGTAAGAATATAAATCCCCGATCGCGGGGTTATTGAGGGATCTCGAAGCGGTCTGTGAGAATGGTTGCTTACCTGGATCCTAATCCCAAACCTAAGCTGCGTATCTATAAATAAAATATTGTAAGTAAAACAGGATGGTGGTTCAATATTGCAGAATAAGATATAATAAGTGTTAATAATTCTACCTGCAGTCCGAAAAAGTGGTATGAATAATGGCATACCTCTACGTCTTCATTCCATCAAGAGCGGAATCAATTTCTATATGAAACTATATGTATTAAGTATTTTCAATGCATAGGTACTTTGTTGAATGAACATTCAGTCAGAAGCGAAATATAAACTCACAGAATATTAAAATAAAATATTTGAAGAGATTTTAGAGACACGAGTCACAAATAGCTACAAAAAGATGACTGAAAAGGCTGTTGAAGCGATGAAAACATATTAAGAAAGCGGCTGTCTAACAGATGGATGGTTGGTGTTAAAGACTGATAAATCACCAAATTCATAGGTTTTCTTTTCTCACTGCTTTCGAAGATTGCTAGGTGTACTAGTCTTATATTCAATGAACTACCACCGTTACAGTTTTTTTAGCCCAGAAGCTAAAAAAACCGGCCCGCCTTTATCTCGCAGTCAACAAAATGATCCCCCATTCAAGCAGATGTGTCAATAAGATATAAAAGGGCATTTCAGTTATCACTGTTTCATGAATGAAGAGCTTTGAAATCAATAAGTAGATATGACTTATGGAGATGCAGGTAGAGCACATTACAATGAGCGTGGGCAGCGGGACAATAATGTACAGAGCGTATCGCATTAACCTGCATTCGAAACGACAGTAATTATAATTAAAGATTACATTACGAGTAGCACACATCGAGTGCCGTTGTGATGTAATTGCAGCAAAGAGACCAGCACTAGCGGAGTTATCTAGTGCGAGACCTCAATATTGGACTCAACAGCGCGATGGAACTTGTGCCCGTTCATCTGGCTAGAGCTATAGGCACGATCGATTGGAAACACTCGGCAATAAGCAAGGTTTATTGCTGTTCGTCATTTGCATGTCGCTCGTAAGCGATATCGCGCCGGTAAATGGATCATGGTCTCTACAGTGTGACTGAATGAATATACGACGGTTTGTGAAACGTATCTAGTCTTACTTGGGAAAGAATGATATTTCATCAACGATCTTCTTGCACATAGGCATCTTTGAGCTCCTCAACCATCCCCATACCGACAGCTTCCGGATTCTACAACTACTAGGAAACCTACCTCGGTCGTAAGGCGCATTCGCATTCTCAACCTAACAAGTTCTGAAGTATGATATTTTCGATTGCGAAAACCGGCTCATTTTTAGCAAAACTGTATCGTCCTATCTGATTTAGGGTTGCAAAACTCCATAAGAAATTGAGCGATAAAAACCCTTTGGATTGATAAAAACACAACAAATTGATAATTGAATGTTCGAAATTCGAAACGAATATCTCACCTATAATGCAAGACAAGTTAGTATTTTCAGTTCTTTCATCCCAAAATTCCTGTTCAAATATCATTAAAAATGTTCCAATCATGAGGTTTATTTTTCCAAGTAAAAAAATAAATACGTAGACGAGTAAGCGGTGAAAAAGGAATGAAGGGAACAAATACTTGGATAAAAAAAATAGCAATATTCACACGTCATAAAAGAGTATGTGATACTCGTATCAGAAAAAAACAGCTTGGAATATTAAGAAATAACAGTGCGAAATCAGCGATTCGATGGAGGTGAAATAATGAGCGAGTGTTCGTTTTACATAAAAGTGGAACAAGACTGCTTTCGATAAAAGTTACAATACTGAATAAAAAAAAACAAGCAAGCAAGGCCGCGCGTTCTATTATAGACACAGTACTGAGTCGACGGAGAATGCTGTTGCAATGTAAGTAATAATATAAGACATTTCATTATGGAAATAATATGTTGTATGCAATTTATGTTGTGAAAAAATCTGTATTATAATCGAAAGATGAGTTCTGTTGTTGTTTAATAATGACCATTAAATTAAGGTGGCAATATCTTGCAGGTACTATTCATTTTGCAATTTTAACTGCAAACTTTGATGTTAAAGAAACACCTCATCAACTATCAGATATCATTTTGTCAACGTGTAGGTATTAATTGGAAACTGTTCTAGCTTTCCTCTAAATGTGGGTTATGACCAAAAGAGCGAATGCTCAATCTATCAAATTCTTCTTCTGGAAACAGAGATAAAGGTATCATTCTTTCTTTTCTCTAGGTACATATGTTGCCAAGACACCATGGAATTTTCTAAAAATGCTTTTCTAAACGCTGTTAAAACTTCTCAGAATCGGTCATTCTACCAGCCACATTCGGTTAAAGAATGGTCAATTAATGGCATTCATGATCTGTGTACATCTCTAGAGCATTTTAGTTCTTGCTCATTGACGTTTGCTTGGTGCTAGATAACACTGAAAACGAGCATTCGTTTAAGCTAAAAGATCAACAATGAATTATCTATTTCAACTCTAGCTCTTTCTTTGTTTAGTCTAACTATATAAAGCTATCTTAAAAAGCTTTCGTTTGCTGCTTCATTGGGATTTTGATTATGGAAGCAATTTTTCACATATATTTCATGCAGCAATCTGCAATTGATAATTATCCTTATTGATGACAGCCTCAAGACGTGTAATCAGGTGGACCATCGGTAGTTATCAGGGTGCAACGTGTCTTTAGTTTAGAATGTGACATTGTGGTCGCAGTGAACCCGTCGTCAAGTCGCTGCCCTCATCGCTTGGAGGCGCCGTGAGACACAATGCCCTTGGGCCGCTGCACTCGGATTGTTGATCGATTAATGCATTATTTATTATTAAGAGAATATATCGGTTGTACCTATAATCCTTGCATTTCTGGATATTCACGTACAATCTCGAGAACGTTGTTCTAAAGATTCCTTTCTGTCTCCACCTCTTGCAATACAAGAGCTCATCAAATCCGCATGCTTTTATCAACTACAGAAGGACATTACTGAGGATATTCTAATAAAAAAATTGTGGTGTTAGAGACCGTTGCACACTTTTCAGATATGCAATGCATACTATGCATGAAGCACAATCGAGGTTTTGACGCAAATTAATCAGGGATCGATCCCACTCGAGACCAAGAATATGTGATAAAAATACTCGTTCTTCAGAACTATCTTTCGTAATTCCTATAATAATCTAATAATTCATTATTTTGCCTGAAGCGTAGTGAGAATGAATACATTTTTGTAGTATTTAAAATTCGTTTCATCGGTGACTTTGATGTTATCTTGCGTACTACACAGTGACCTATGTATGTATGTCATTATTTTATGTCCCAAATATTACACATTTTTATCATTCATTTTAGGGTACTTTTTAGTGTCATCGTTTAGTGAACTAGTTCGATTGCCCGGATTAGTCACTCGTCTCAAATAAATAATCGTATGCATTACAAAGATATTATAAAGTGAGATATTTAGTAAGTTGGAAAACCGAAAGAATGTGGAACGCGAGACTTTTTGTTGTTGTTGTTGGTTTGGTAATGTACTCGTATGTATGTGGTAGGTACTTATCATTATTGTACCAGTCACATCATTGTATCGCACACGCAGTTCGCCACACTTAGTCGGTCAAAAAACACAGTCGTGTAACGTGGCCAGGCCACATACAATAACACATCGAGGTATGAGTCTTGCCATCAGGCCACGAGAGTTATTATAATACGAAATCGAGACTTTTGTGTCACACAGATGTTTTGTTCAATAAGTGACAAGAGAATGTTTCTACACGTAGTAGATACCTACCTTCATGCAGTGTGCATGTGGAAGACGATATTGTTTATCATACAAAGAATTTCTGAGACACAACAGACGAGATGATTCAGTTTCTTAGTGTGAGAATATTAGCCACAATAATTTGGAAAAGAATTTGCGCCACGATGCTGGGAAACCGAGACCGAGCGGTTATAGACAGGATATGAACGAAAGCGCAGGCTAATAAAAAACCCTTAATGACAAAATATTTGCCTTCCAAACAATCCAAACAAAGTGCCTTAAAAAGAATTACGGTGGTAAGATCACGAACGACGCTGTTTCTCTGTCGTAATTGAGAGAAAGACGTGGCTAGAAAAACTGTTGGGATTACCTAATAAAAGTTGGCCATAATTCGAGATGGACCCTCTTATGCTGTTATGACATCCGGTTGATTGATTGAAAAATGACATTCACTATAAAGTATGTGATAAAACACAGCTTTTGAAGCACATAATAGAGGAGCTGCATGCGAAGTTTACAAGCTTAGAGGTTGTAGAGCCATCGAAAAAAAGAGTGACGAACATAATGTCAAAGTGAAAATTCATTCGGAATACTACCAACGTCTGAAAGATGAAATATGGTATGCTCTGAGGTTTTAATCCACAGGCATACCGATAAGCCACCAACCATCTAAAAAAATAACGGCTTTGTAAATTGAATATCGTCGGATTTGTTCTTAATCTATATATTAAGTACCTAGTCTGTGTAGTTAGCGACGATATCAAATAACAGAACAAAGAAACAATGAATAAATGTTTGATCGATCTTCTTTCGCGATGAGTGTGATCCAGTTTGTAAGGCACGCCGCGCTGACCCCAAATCCGTCCAATGGACAAGTATACCAACCAGCGACTCACCGCCAGCCAGTCAGCCAGATATCTAAATACGCGGCTGTAACTCTTCTTCGGATCTGGCACAACTGTCTTTGTACTACTACTCGCTGAGTAATATTGTAACAGATATTGAAACAATGTACCACCTACATACTTAAGCGGATGAATTTACTCTTAATTAGCTCTTCCATCGAGGCACTCAGCATTTTTATTCAAAGTCTGATGTTATTAACTGATTTTGTGATGTTTTTTCGTGTGCCTTTTAAGCCGTAAACGGATAAGCAGAGAAGACGAACGTTCACCCCAATTCACACTCCCTTTTTTCTTTCAACTTTCTAGTCAATTTGTTTTAATTCTGTCCTGGTTTTTACTGATCCACTTCATTTTTGGTAGCCCATGACTTCTTTCGGCCATTGCCAAACCATGAATGTGAATTGATAACATTTGATATAAACATAAATTATAAAAAAATGAAAAACATTTTATATACTGTAATAACCAGCATGTTATTTTAAGGACGAGAACTTTATACAAAAAGAATAACCCTAACATGTTTATAAAACCCAACTCAGAAGCACAATAAAACTCGGCTTAGGGGTAAGGTATAGGTACCTACTATTTTGGGTTTGAAAATATATTCCTGAACATCAGCAATAACATGTACACACATAATACAACTACATCGCGTATGAAGACGATATTATTAGTAATTCTTGCACGCCTGTAGAGGATTCGCTTCAAGGTTTCCTCTCCATGATTTATGCTCTTCTGGTATACCAGCTTCTAATTCCATATAAGAAAGATACAACCTCAAAATTATTATTACTTACATACTTACTCCGGTTGATTTATGAAACCACTAAGTATCTAAATATATAAAATAATAATTGGGGATGTGTTTTTATTTTATGATTTCTTACTAACTTTTCACCCCCCGTCACGTAACTACGAAAAAAAATTAGCTCAATAAAAACTCCGACAAAAACTAAGTCAGTTTTGATTTCTTTTTTTTTTCTTGAGAATGAAGGAAGGAGATGACGGAAGGAAAAACTAAGAAAGGAGAAAGAAGATAATCAATCATTCATAAATACGTGACTCACAATAATAATATGAACAATAAACAAAATCACATTAGCTCATTTCGTTGAACGAACATTTGGATTTATCAGTCAAAATGAGTGAGTAGCTACGTTTGAACTTTTGAAGTGAAACTTGGCATTGGTGCCCCCTAGAAACCATGCGATGTAATTCAGAGATAGAAAATCCTAATTTGAACCATAGGTTAATTTCCCCGCCACTACAGAAAATAAATATCTGAAATACCAACAGCTATTCTTTCTTTGACAATAGTTTTGTGACCCGTTCCCTCGAAGCAGAATGGATTTTGACGTTTTTTGAGGGGTTATTGACATTTTGCAAAAAAATGTCTCTCCATGCCTCTTTTACTGGAGATTCGATGGGAGAATCGGTTTGGTGGCATTTGTCAATCACCCCTTTTCATATGTATCATAATCGTAAGTTTTGCATAAGAAGAAGTATGAATGAAAAATCAAAAGATCCGTTCCATCAAACCACACATTACAAATTAACAATGATTTTATTATTTTTATTTTTAGAACGAATTTGAAATGAAATTCATTATCATTATCGACAGGCAATAACAAAAGCGATAAAATGTGTCGAGATTGCAATAAATTATGCCTTATTCATGACTAGCCGATACCCGTTTTGTTTCAAGTTTTAGGAAAGGATCTAACAATTTATACTTTAAAAAAAAACTTATAAAAGTAGCTTTTTTCGATGAAAGGGAATAATTTGTATCAAACATTAGGTACCACAATAATATTCGCCAGGAATTGGAGGAATAAATTCTAACGTAAAGACTGAGGTTTTTGGCGTGATGTGATGACATAGGATAATATTATTATTATCGTGTAGATTGGTTTGTCAATGTCAAACGGAGACTAAAGTAGGAAGGTACCTACTTACCTACAGAATAAGACTCACGTTGTCATAATGGATAGGTAATAATATAATCGAACGATAGTATAAGAACAACATCAAAGGGCAACTAATTACTGTTCGAAGATTTATTGAAACTACATAATAAAACATCGTGTAATTTCAAACTGCACACTGTAATTATGATTAAGTGGAACCGTGGCAGGAGGACCTTCGAGCGAGTCCACGGATGGAGAAGATGGGGTACTTACTGGATGGTAACATTCAAGCGAATCACTCACTAACATGACCAATAAAGTCAGAAGGCCTTCTGAGGACAGGTATCCTTCCTTAGTCCGAGATAAACAATCATGGAATCGATAGTCAATCGAATGTCTTCTAGAACATGCACATATACATACGATTCATAGGATTCATTCATTTCCGGAAACATAAAAAATAACAGCTGTGCACAAGCCTAGATTGAACAATATTCATAATACATAATCTCGGGGTCGCTTGTCTCAAATTAAATTATTAAATATAGGGCAATACTCGATTAGCTCGCGAGCTATTCTCATTACGTGGGTAGAGTTTGTACAGGAGAATCAATTCCGATCCGGCACGACGGCGTTGCATAACATAATGTCCCAAATGTACGGCTCCAACGAACGTAATGTCCCAAATGTGCGGCCCGACCGAGTATCGTTTGCCGTAGAATGTGGAAGATCTGGAATTTGACGCATTTCATAATATAAAATATTACCGCACTACGCCCCTCGTGAGTTTTTGAGGACAAATACTTAATATCATTTTGACAAACACAGATATGATAAAAATTGACCGAATACCTGTTTATTATGTATATTTAATTTAATGTCTATCTAGGCGCACATTAACGAAACATACTGATCGAAGAAGTATGTTTGAATTCACTTAAAATATACTAACGTCAAATAAAACAATGTGCGGTGAAAAGTGGGGGAAAAAAACTCTTTATCCTATAAAAGGTGCAATTTTATTACATCATAAGAGAGAGGAGCTTGATGTAGTTTTATAAGAAATTGAAAAAAAACAGATACATACATTTAAAAATTATGGATGTTGACAGTTCAAAATTGAATTCAAAAGGACTGTTACGAATGAGAAGTGGAAAAGATGAATGAGCAAAGCTGCTGCAAAAACCAATCGAACAGAGAAAAAGAAACGAGAGTTGGGTTTGAGCCCGCATAATTCTCCGATGGATTCGTTAATACAGCAGTAATAAAAATGAAAACCATTTTTTACAACTATAACAACAAAATTGAATTTGCGGCGTTGAAACAAGCTAGGTACTTGCGCTCTCGTCGGGACCCCGTATCCGAAGGTAGCAGCCCCATTAAAAATTTAATGCATATTACTTTTTAAATGACAACAAAATCCGAGTAAGGCGGACTCGACCTCCATTCGTAAAAACCTTGTCATAATAATATGTAATATGATTGTGTTGACTGACACGAACATGAGTATGTCTATGTGTGTCGCAATGGACGCATGGGTGTTTCGTTACCATTGTACACTGTCTGTACCAATCTCGTTGGCATAACCGATGGCAACCTGTACCTACTTAACTATTTGATGTAAACATTACATTGGCGTGTTCAGTTTTTATCCCTACTGTCGTCCTAGACAAATATTTTATCAATTTGAGAAGGTATCTATATAAGTGTGCGTTTACACCAAACGAGCATAGAGAAGAACCTAGAAACGGAGCATACTTTCTTTTTTATGGTTGATAGTGGACACCATGCAACCAATAGCAAGCAAGAACTAATTAATGGGCGATGACAGATTGGTGTCCATATCAACGATCAAGACAATACACCCCACTTCGAGCTCAATGTTAGTTTGGTTTAAATGCACCCTAATGTTCCACCATCCGTGGTCGTTTCCAAACTACACATTTTCATATCACAACGGTTTTAGAAGGAAAGTGAAATATCACTGTTAAAACACTTCGAGACAGAGTAGGCACGGAATACCGAAATGCGCAAGGTATGCGAAGTCGAAGACTTTCTCAGATGGGGACAACATATCCAGGATATATAGTTGTAAGGGCTGCTAGAGATGGCATCACCCAAACCGGATGAATTCCTGGATGACTAATCAAAAGATGGAAGGATAATTGGGTTGTTAGTTGTACGTATAAAACGAGTACGTAGGTATGTACTTATTGTTAATGATGTCTCGAGACATCTGTTTAATAATGTGATAACAAAACTTCAAACTAATATAATATGAACGAACGAATACTTCTCCCTTTTCCGGTGTGGACCCTTCATAGTTTTTGATCGGCGATGTATGTAGGTATTCCTATTTCAGATGGCATCAGATACGTAAATCCATTTAAGATGGCTTCGAACATAAGAGACACCCTCTCCACCGCTGAGTTCTTGTCGTCGAAAAAAAAACAGATATTTTAGGAAAACGTTTCGTGTCTCCCATCTGGCGTTCTAGACAAGTTCGTTGAACCTTCATTCACTTTACGAGCGGGTGTCGTGTAAACGGGGGTAGCGACACTGCACACGAGGACCACAAAACGGTTCGCACTTTCTAAGAGCGCCACCCCCTCGGTGAATAAGGACTAAGGAGTGAGACTCTCCCTTTGATGATGTTATAAAGGTGGTTTATTTATTCCTCCTTATTTCCAATTCCCGTAAGGAGGGAATCTTTCAAGATCCAGGAATAGAACCCCACGATATATATTTTGGCTTAACACCCCCTCCCCCAAGCGCAGAGGGTCCTCTATGTATTACGCTTCACGAGGCAACGTATGGACGACGGAAATAGACGATGAATCAAAAACAGTTTATAATTTTTACAAAGAAATCAATGTCTATAAAGAGAAAAAAATCTGAAAAAGCATTTAGTGAAAAACTGATTCTTGGAGAAGAACTTCTTTAGCTTCGGAAATTAAGATTCTCTAGATAAATTTATTGTAATTAGTGACTATTGAAGATACCTTTCATTGTAAACCAAAGATCTAATACCGTTCACTACTGCAATAGTGCGAACATAACAAATTTAACTAATATTCGCACCAGATTCAGTAAAAAAATCTATAAAAACTTTTAGTTTCTTTAAATTAATTGTCACCGCGAGGTTAATTCATTTGACTTGTCGTGCAACTGCTCCGATAAAATGAACATTAATTACGGGAATGCACAAACACTACAATAATTGAATGCTAAGAAATAGAGACATTGACAGAGATAATAATTAATCTGTTCGACCGTAAATAGTTGGTGGAACATATTATTTAATGATTCAAAATAATATTTAGTTCTTTTTTTCACAATTTAAATAACGCTAGCCGGTTTTCAAAGATCGAACGTCTTCTTTTTCAGGCTAATTGAATTTCTTACATCGAATACAAACGCAAAAAACGCATTCTTAGGGAAAAATATCGCCGTTTCTGATTAATTTGTTACTATGAAGAAATCCCCATACAAAGTACCTAATAATATCTATTAACTGATCTCAATAGATTAAGAGTTGGTGTGCGCAGTCCAAGATGATCGACTTTAGTAAATCCGTCGAGTTCCGCCGATGTGCGGAGACCCCAGCCGCGGCCGTCGGTTGTGCGGAGAGAGCCTCAGCAGCACTGGCGGTGGTGTAAGAAGTTATGAGGTCACGAACATGACACGTTGACCTACTGGCGCATGGACGAAATATCATTACTCAGCTAGTACACATTATTAACCATCAATACTGGGCCGTGCCTACACAGTGGTTAAACCATTTATTAAAACAAACAAACAAACAAATAAACCACACCTACCTACTCATTACACAAATCTGACTATTTAAATTAAACCGTTCGAGTGCTGATCAAAAAAAATTTTTTGTCAATGGAATTATAAATCCAATTTACCTGCATATCTGTCTTGCATCTAAATCTAGAACTAGGAGAGTTAGTTTAAGATTATTCCTTGTGGAATAAGTAAATGCTTAAAGCATGGTCTTGCTTTCCATTTTATTTATTTATTTATTCTTTACTGTACATTGATGGTAAAAATTAACACATAAAATTTGACATTTAAAAAAGGCGTCACAGAATCAACTTACAGAGGGCGAGCTTACCACAACGAAGATGTAATCTCTAACAACTAATCCAAGCATTTTTGGCTTGAATATACACAAATCTTTGCAGAATTAGATCAATGATTGCTAAGATACACCGATTCTAGGTATTCTTTTATCTGTGCCACTAAACACAACATAAACAAAATACATTTTGTTTATAAATAAATAGTTTATCAAGTGAATGGTTCAATAAAACTATTTACAAACGTTGATATTTAACTTGTTGTATACATGAGATTTTTCGACATGTTGAACATGTCGAGAATTTATTGAAAATATTGTCAACTAAAAAGTATGCAGTCAAATAATTTTTCAATTTTGTTTTTTTGTTTTTAATATTTGCCATAAATATCTGTCTTAAAGGACTGGAATAAAAAAGGATATTGTATTATGTATATTAATAAACGAAAAAACATTAATTATAATAATAAAAAGCGATAAGTAAATCAAACCAAAGTGACAGATAGGCACCGTGAAAATAGAATAAATAATAAACGATATCGAATCAAGAACAATAAATAATGTAGACTGTATTTATTTTTATTTGACGTTTTTATGTGAGCGATGGAGAACATCGAGTGGCCTCAATACGTGAGGTGGGGGCGACGGGGGAGAAATCGTTAAACATAATTATTATTGATGATAACGTCGTTGTTGCACCTAAATTTTGACTAAAATGAAAATTTTAAGCATACGAATTTTGACTAATTCTACGGAAATTTAAGCACACAATGTTTGACTAATATGGAAATATTAAGCACAAAATATTTGACTAATATGGAAATATTAAGGACAAAATGTTTTACTAATTAGGAAATTTCAAGCACTAAATGTTTGACCGATATAGCTATTTAACATCACAAAGAGCCTGGAATGCCTAATCTATATTAATTATAAAAAAGAGCTGGAAATCGAAGAGATGAAATCTAGGGGGAGGCTTAGGATTGTTTAAATTCGAGAGGGCTGAAGCAATGTATTACGAATGGTGTAGAAATTTCGGTAGTTTGAAAGTTTTCGTACGCGCATATTTGGTCAATATTGTATGCATTAAAATTTCCACAAAGGTCAAAACGTGTGTGTGGAAAATTTCCACAATAGTAAAATTGTATGGCCACATCAGTCAAGTTAAGTGTGTGTACAAACGACGCCGATGTATGACACGGATAGTAAATCTCGAAGGACGTCGGCCGGTCGGTCGGTTGGAGGACCCGCTGCCCGCTGTGCCGCATGGGAAGATGACCGAGTTACTCGAATAATTCAGGACCGTGACACACTTTCTTGTGTAACCTGGCCCGCTGAAGGTGAGAACGACGAGGCGGCGTACCGAGCTGCCACTGGCGCTAGAGCAACGGCAGAACCTTCGGCATCGGTGCAACCTTAACTCCGACTACTTTTATAATATGTATCATGAAGTTCCGTTCAACATTGTTCTTTAACATGTCGTGGTTAAAATTGGTTAATATTTGTTTATTGAAAGCTGGGCCACGTTCCATACATTCTTCATTAGCTGGATACACAAGTAACGATTTATCTTTAAGATTTGACCGATAATCGCTCAGCGATTATCGGTCAAATCGTAAAGATAAATCGTTACGTGTGTATGCAGCTATTCACTTTGAGTTATGCCAACATTAAAAAACGCGAAGCTTTTTTTCTACGGAAACAAAATGATCGCCATGCGCCTTCTCCATTCGAATATATTCGAAATACCTATCTTTGCAATTGATTGAACTTGTTTCGCGTGTGAATAAATTTGTAACATGTTGTGATTATTTGGGTGTGCAGTATGTTAAGTGAAGAAGATATTATGATTAATAATTATAAAATTAAAATAATTTTTTGAACATTAAGCAAAGAAATGATTTAGTTAAAAGGCGAGGCTGAAAAGATCTATAGGGCCCTTTCAAAGGGACTCAATTAATATTAAAAATAACTTCGGTAGGTACACACAGGAATAATAATACATGAATGTAACAATACCTACTAAGTTATTCAAAACTTTCTCTTATTCAGATGACTACATCGTAATTGAAGGGCACACGGATAAAACAGGGAATGTCCACGTATTTATGCTGCATTTGAGAAAATTCTAATTTAAATAACAATAAAGTTTGAACATTCCTTGTAATTATTCCAAGAATAAAACTTATTGATAAAATGGTTAAGTTGACATAATTCGTAGGAACATTTCAGCATTAATAAGTGGACAGGATAAAAAGTCGGGATCCAATGTCAATTTACTGGGTTAGAATATTCAAAATTAGTAAGTAAACCTACTTCGTTAAACGGCGAGAATGTGAAGCGTTGCATCAATGCAGGAAGATTGGATGTATGTACGTAACGCAAGAGATCAAGATAAAAAGTGTGGTTGTAAGTTGTGACACGGATTTACAGCACCGTTTAGCATTTGGGTTAAAACATGCAAATGACGGTGTCTCAAGTCTGTGTGTAAAGTGTACCAACGACGTATGTATTTCACAACGAGTTATTCTCATTTGTGATTAATTATTATTATTATACTCATACCGCCATACATTACATCGATTTCAGGATCGTCCGAGAGAGACGCCAAATGATTACAAGATCTTAATTTTATTGTACTTACGAGTGCTAGGTAATTAGTTCTTATTCCGACAGAGAAAGAGTTTTATGTGTACGTATAGATATATGTACCGGAAGTGCATGCATTAATGGATGTATAGAGAAAACGCTTCAAGTAGAGTGTGTCGATATTATGGAGATGCATTCTACTCAATTGGTTTCTATTCTAAAACACAATCATTCGGCGTCCCATATATTGGCTATTTGATATCGGAAAAAATACATAAAAATCTTATCTTATTGGTTCCAGGTTTATACTAGAAAATGTACTACCTAGTTATAGGTATATAAAAATTCAATGGTAACTGTATTAACATGAGCAATATTTTTATTAATGACAAAGCAGTAATGTAGACAACATAATGCTTCAACATTGACAATCGGTAAAAAAGTTGCAAAATTGTCATTTCTACTCTTATACCTTTTTTTCCTTTATACAACTATTATTCAGGGTATTTATTCTTAGACACAGTATCGCTGCGGACATCCAGCCACAACAGAAGTAAGCAAGTAGTCGGAGTACTTGGCATGAGTTAAAAAACGAACGGTTCAGAAAAATTGGCATATTTGTGTCAAGTGCTAAATAAAAATTGACGTCGTTATCAAATACATAAATTATACAATTTTTCCCGCAAACACTTGAAAATTATTGATTAAAAACGAGGTCCCTCTGCACACGAGCTAGCAACAGAGCTACCTCCCGTTTATAGTGTTATGCAACGCACCGAGGTGTACCTAATACCTACTCTCACAACGATCTTCATCGTTTAAAACGCTGTCGTTTTTAGCCAAAATTATTACGGCGGAGATTCAATGACGAAAAAAACGACGGCAAAGTCGTAAACCGGCGCCCTTGGCATCGTTACACGAGGAAGCTCAGACATTGCGAACGATGCAAAAACGCACCGACCATTTCCAAATACATACACTAAAAAACATTTAGGATGAATATTGAAAATTTTAACTGACAGTCCAATGCCGTCGAATATAAATCCGCTAAAACACTATGTAAATAATGTTATTTTAGGTCAAACTGAACTCCAAGGGTAAAAAAAGGAAACATTGGCCGCGCAGGAAACTTATATGAGTCAAGTCACATCATGCACTCATTTACATGCACAACTGCGGAACGAATCTCTAACTTGCCTAAACCATCACAAATTACTTGAAAAAAATAATGTACGAACGCAACGAGAGCTGTTTAAATGTAAACCAATTCCGCGAACAAAGCATTCTTTTAGGTTAAGTCAAGATAATGACAACTGTATGGATTGTTGTAGGTAGGGTCATTATCTCGAAGGTTTAACTAACTAAGGAATAGGCGTGTATGTAACAATAGAACGTAAGTTGACATTACAATCGGCTCAGTTCGTAATATTGAAACGTACGGTTGATTCAATAAATAATAATATAATGGTTGTGATATCCACGGAGAAGGCCTATGTGCACAACCTACTCGCGTCCTATGTATCACTTACCAGCGGTACGCACCTTGACATTTCAGTGCTCAGATATTGAGAGCGCGTTCGAGATTATCTAAGTATTCCGAGGTGTTCTCAAGAACGAAGATACGTTGTTGATATAGTTTCGAACAATGTCGAAAATTCGAAACAGCGTTCGGAAGACTTAGACGCATTCAATACAGACACAACAATTCCATTAGTGTTCTATGGAACATTTTATCATCGAAATAAAATGCAATATTTCTTTTGTCTCCATGTTTTCAATTATTTTTCAAAGAATTGCGGTCTTAATTTAATTTATATACCTACCATGTCCCCGAAGACAAATCTACAGGTAAAAAAAAAAGTTTTTTTTTGAACATAAATAAAAATAGTCGCGGCGCTGTTTATCATTGCCGAGGACCTGGAAATATTCCATCCAGATTGAAAGTAGACGTTGGAGAAATCTGAGAGGACAGGACAACCAAACACGCAGATCTCACGACAATCAAAGAGCTAGAAGAGACTAGACAAGACACGTAAAACATAAAACACAGGCTGTCAATGGAACGCGGGAAAAACGTACAGCAAAACTCACAGTCCTCCTAATAACTACGACATAGGCGAGACCTGACAAGACACCTATAATAAAACGCAGAGACCTCCCAACAACTACGACATAGGAGAGACCTGACAAGACACGTATAACAACATAGAGTATCTTCTTAATGGTAGCTATGACATAGGAGAGACCTGCCAAGAAACTTTCAAGAACATACACAAACCTCCCAATGAAATCTAAGAAAAAGGAGAGACTTGACAAGACACTTTAATGAACATACACACTCAGACACCCTAATGAAACTGGATAAGAAGGTGCACAGCACGTTAACTTAATTGAAAAAATAACAACTAATGACTCTAACAATTCATTACTAATGTTCGATTTTTAAATGGAACAAACCACTACGGGCTTACGACCGCCTTCTACTGTTATTTCGAATGCTGGCTTAGTGTGATCACTTTACGTTAACAACGTTCGCCATTAGGTGGTAATGTTTGTCTCCGAAACTCCTAATCATGAGAATTCTCAACATGTTCAACATGTCGAAAAATCTCATGTATGCAACGAGTAGAAATTTAATAATAAAATGAAAAATAGAGATAAAAGTTGGAAATTATTGAGAACAAGAGAACTTAACTTAATTGTATTTATAACAAAGTCGTTTATCGATACGTAATGTTTATTTATTGCCGTTGACGGTATTGACCCCCTGAACCATTTTCTGTTCAAATGTGAGTGGTTGGTAATACTGAGACACCACTACAAGTTGTATTACACTGATTATTACTTATTAGTATTGGCGCATTACAATACAATCATGTCTCACCTCTCTACCGAACCACCTTGATGTAGATAGTCCGCCTCCGAGCCGTTTGAATTCCCGCGACATCCGCACTGTACAGCAGCTGCTACAAGTGCATGTTGTGCTCGAATGGAGACAAACGGAGAGAGGATATAGTATAGTAGGTAAGAAAACAGAAGCTACAAGCTGACCCGACAAAAGAAGTGCCTGGTTTTCTACAACCCAAAGGTAAAAATCATTAGAATAAAATTTGAAACTTACAAGGACTCTAGAGAATGTAAACGTGGGATGACAAAAATCTCAAATCGAAAAAGAGAGTAGGTACAACAAGTAGTTTACACGAACTAACGGATAAAACGGTCTAAATAAGGTCTGATTTCGGAGCGACCATTAAAAGTGGAAGAATATAATCAAATCTGCAGCGACAACAAAACAATTAGAAGCATTGTTCTCCGTTTAAAGACGACAAGACAAGAAACAATAATGGTATCATTATGGTCACAATGTGGCGAAGCGTTCGTGTGTTTGTGCGCGGCGATATTTGGGAGATACGAGAGAGGACGGACTACGATTAGCATTTTAGTTAAAAAGGTCATCCAGCTGATAAGAGTTGATAATTTGAATAATAAAGTAATCCAACTGGCCCGATTACGTGAAAATCTACAACGATTGCGTACAACATTTTTACATTGTATTATGTTATCTGTGCTGGGATGATAATATGATTCAACATAATTATATCGCCAGTATTAAAACATAGGCGGACTAGAATAATTTGAAATTGAAGATTCAAAAAATCAGATAATATTTTATCTGAGTATCTCAACAAGATCAGTCTGGTTAACTTCATATCTGGATAATGTGAGGGGATTTAGCTACCACCTATGAAGATATTTTCAAAGATAAAAAGTGAGAAAGGACAATTTGTTCAGAAATTCATTACATGATAACCAATATTTGCACTCATGACTCATTTTAATAGTTGATACAGATAACAATATAGAACGAAACGACGTTCCTATAAATATACAAGCGTGCAAGAACGAGCTTCATCTCTAAGTAGTAGTAATCTTGACATATTTAAATACTCTTTCAAAACTGGTAGATAATAAATACACTACAAATTATTACGGGAACTGATATCACCTACATTACATTCATTGTGAAATTTTAGGCTGAGATGTATTCTTTGACGTAACAATGCTGGGCTACTTGCAAGGAAAGGCACTGAAGAAATATTTACCTAGACATACCGTATTGAACAACCGACCGCAAAAAATGAACCCACGACATTCAGTAATCCAATAAATAGGTAATCACGAATCTAAGGTACGATATGAAACATTCAGATATCTGGATAATCCGGCTCGAAGGACCAACAATGATGTTTCAGAGGATGGCACCCTCCTGCAATGCGCTGGCTGAGCTGGAGAACTTATATTCAATGTAGGTATATTTGTTCCAAGATAGCTGAAGATGCCCATTGGAAAATGATGTCGGAAAGCCAATAAAATAGATCCGAGTGTGTAAAAATAAGATGAAACGTAAAGCGGTGCTCTAGAAAAATAAACACGAATGGCCGCGTTAACAATGGTTTATGGGCGTAATAAAGTCCAATTCACTGTATGTAGCCTCATACTACTGTATGGCGTGTCATCAATGTCTGATATTGGGAGCGAGTGCGCGTTCGCATCGCTATTATAGGCACAACGCGCATTTAGCGGATCGCGAGGACAGATGGATTTAATTGAGATTTATCAAGGAAATGGCATAGATCCGAATGGAAATACTACTTCAGGGGTGATTCGATACTAATAAAATTAATGTCGGGTTTTGCAAATTTGATCATTTGTCAACTTGTAACAATATATTGAAGGGTCTATAACTTGAAAATTATTTGGAGCATGGGGGACTCATGAGTCATGAAAAATAAATAAAAAACAGATGAAAAATATTTTGAGGTTATGAATATCATTAAACAACACATAGTTGAGCATTGAATGTTCATTTCAAAATTTTAATGGATTTCGGGGTGATTTTTACCATGATTAAATCTTGTAGTATTTTTCACAAGTTTATAACAGTATTTCTTAGATTAATGAACCGAAAATACTTTCTTATTCAGATTTTTAACACCCTCTATCTATATGAACATAAAATGGAGTCAAATTATTGACAATAATACGGCTACCATAACTAGCACAGATATCTGGATATATAATAATAAGTATATAGGTATATAAAATAAATAAATTATGAAGTATAGAAACGCAAAAGTTATAATGGAGCAGATATTTCGGGAAATGGGCAGATTTAGTTCCATTCTTATGTAAATATTTATCACAATATATTATTGTGAATGCGATTAGTTCGTTACAAACTAGAGCGAGATACACGCACGCGTGTGAAGTTACAACTTCGTATTTATACTTGTTACTTCGCACGCTACATACGAATCAAACCTTATGTTGGCCACATACAGAAAGAAAGAAAAAAAGACTGCGTTATTTTCTTCACGAAAGGATGGGACAAGAAGGCGAAGCAGGTAGGCCAAAATTAACTATCAAGGAGGCATTCACTGCGGTTTTACAAGAAGATGGACTAAGCTCAAGATAGAGAGGCTTGGAGGAACTTTGTGGTATCCGCATGTTCCAAACTGGGAGCGAACGTGGATTAAATAACTAAACTTTTAGTATACCTACTTATAAATAATGATTTACGTAGAAAATCAAGTGAACCCAATAATTAGACTTATATGCAAATTTAAACCAAATTGAGGGTGATACACTTAATAAAATTCAATTCTTAAATTCCCACATGACTCATATTATCATATTATGTGATCAAATACAATATAGATTGTGGACTGTAGTAAGTTTCAATGACCTCAATCGTATCCAGCGCACACAGACTGACGCAGAGAACAACAGTGCAATCCACGAGAGTTTACTCAATGATCAGTGTTGTACTATGTTGAATATGTACGTGGATACTTAGTTGATCAGATTATTCATTAAAAGTTATGGACCAGAGTTCAGAACGACTACACAGCAACTCCAAACGTCACAATATTGAAGTTATGCGATGGGACAGGGTGAACCATTGTGACTGATGATGGCAAACCAGATCGATCGATCAACGGTCAAACTGCAACTCGTCTATTATTACTATGGCAGAGAGAAGGGATATTGGTGAAAATCATTAAAGTTTGCAACGTAATGTTTACGTTCTGGGACCTTATTTACGTACGAGTTCTTTAATAAAACATAGGAAAGTCATGAAAATTCTATTAGAAAACCCATCGATCGACATTCGAGAGAAAGGTCCCTGCTTTAACGTCATTCAAATGATACTCGATTAATAGCTGTTCAATATATTTATTTAACTTCATATTGATGAAAAAATCTACTGAAAATTATGTACGACCGTCCATATTAGGCAAAAATTTGGAGTTGAAACAAACACGGGCTAACGACAGTCTTTTACTGCTGTTTGGAAGGCCGGCTTAATTTGGTAAACTTGATTTTTAGCGTCGCGAACATTTCTATTCGAATTATCCACAACTCATTTCTTATGACTTTTGGCGTTTCCATAGATTTTTTATTATATTAGTGTTCAATTTTAATTTACGTTAGCGTTAGCAAGCTTTCTACAATTTTATATGATTGGGTTAGGTTATAAATATAGGGGGGGGGGGGTTTACCCTTAATTTGACCACTTTAACGCTAACGTGTTTCGTAAGACATAACAAATTTGCTAAACATAAAAATTTAGAAAATATTCGAAAGTAATTCGTAGCATTGATGGTCATTTTTCTCGCTTTCTAAATGGTATTATTTTTTTTTATTAAGTAAAAGTTACTTCTTGAGTAGGTAGTGGTTATTTGGGATTTCAAACACAGGCACAAATCGAAATTGCCGGCAGTTGCAAAAAACCCCCTCGACCCATCATGCAAAATTTCGACAAGGGCAACAAGTCGAACAATCCTATGCCCCGGACATCATACGAAATTGAGTATCTAAGCAACTGAATGTGTCTCTATGAACATTATTTTAATTTCAAGTACACATTTCACGTTTACGATAGCTCCGAATGACATTCCGGGTAATAAGCGGAAAATAACATCCATAAGTTTATAAAACACTCACATAAAGTAAACCGGTTATCAGATTTTAAATGCAAAAACATGATAAATACACAATAATTAACATAATATTATTCAATTTATCACAAACTATGTAGGTACGTAGGTACTTCTGTATATAAATCAATCGATCTTCGATCCCATTTGAATCGAAAACCAACAACAACTAAAAGAAAACGATCCTAAGATAAATAATAGATAATAAATTAAATAAGAAATAATTAATTAAATAAATTATAATACCTTGCTAAGGCCATCCTAACATTGGGTAATCCAGAAATGGTTGCTTTTAGAATATCCACGATTGATGATTGTAATATAACTCTTCAAAGCAAAAAAAAATAATAATTGAAAACAAATTTTTCAATTGTTGAATTATTATCAAGTAAACGAAATCTGGAGCAGTTAAAAAGAACCGGCAACACTTTAAAAAAATAACACTTGAATAACAAAAATAATATAATCTCCAAGACAGGTTTGGACTTCAAATCTTGCGGCACATTTTTCGAACACTTTCGAGTAAGTATTTTTTTTTTGTTTTATTATTTGAATAAATTGTAACAAACTTCAGTCACACTGTCTTCAATAAAATATTTGTAGGATTTGGAAAAATAATTTTTTTAGACAAACTTTTTATGAGTTGTTGAAATAATTGAAAACAAAAGAAACTCAATCACAACGGAAAAAGCCGACAAATGTCAAAAAAAATCATATGTTCATCGGCGCGCTACGAAATAAATCATCGGAGACTACACAACGAATTGCGTGCGCGTGCAACGGGCGATCTGTTAAGACTGAAAGGGCGACCGCCCATGTGCAAACCGCGCGGGCGACTAGAGTAGTACCGCTCTGCCTTCACAGACAATGACACTCCAGCGTGTTGAGCCACTGCCTGGTGATACGAGCGTAGCGTGTAACAAGGTCTGAGGGTATACAAGAAGAATCCACAGAGATAGTCGCCACCTTCGACTTATTCCCTCGACAAGTACCTAAACAGCGGAGCTTTAAAGCTCGAACGTACGAAAGAGAGGTCATCGTCGAAACGACAGCACGACGTAGAAAGTAACGAAGTGAAATTACAAACGAAATGTGCGGAGCCGTGTTGGGAGAAGGCACCTTTCTAGTCGGTGACCGGAGAAACGATAAGAAGAGGCAAAGCAGATGTCGAGAGGGCAGCGCCCCCTTACCACGGTCGAAGGGGATGACGCCCTCGCCTCTCCGCCGCGCCGCGGTGCACCCATACACGCAGACCAGACAGAGAGAGACTCCGAGTCTTGATAATAATGTATACGGCATTACTATCACGCAGACAAAAACATCCAGACGACTTTGGCCGGGCAAAAGTTGCAGCAATGATAAGGAGACGTCTTGAAGGGTATTTAAAGGGGACCGCGTTTGAAGGGTAAAAGGTTTTCACCCGACTCGCAGCCGGCAGCGGACCAATCTCGCCTTATTGAGTTTAATAGCAGACATTTATTTCAATCAAGAATGAGATTCGTCAACACGAATACCTATAATAATCTATCTCCACTCACATACTGGACGAAGGCACCTAATGAAAACTCGAAGAATAGTTGCAATCAAAATAATTCATTCCTCACACATACCTACTTGAAGGTAGCTATTTAGGATTATTCCAGGAAGTTGGTAAATGTGGCATTTTTATTCGTTTTACAAACATTCAGAGATCGCGTAGACATTACATAGATTACCTAAAGACAGACAGCGCTAGTCCCTGGGACAGAGTGTTCTATGTATACGAAAAATTGATGAAATATCATAACATGTATATGGTTAAGTTCGCCTGTATCTCGATGTTTTCGATGAAAAACTAACACTCCGATTACGGTAAATATTATTGGTGTATAATTCGATGGTTTCTTTGACAATAATAACAAAAAATGTCCGCTGCAAATATTGTTCCTATGTAATAAAATCATCGTTTCTGTA
Organism: Mystacides longicornis; assembly: GCA_963576905.1. NCBI lineage: Eukaryota > Metazoa > Arthropoda > Insecta > Trichoptera > Leptoceridae > Mystacides > Mystacides longicornis. Next base: position 6,719,051 of record OY756434.1, read on the forward strand.
GGAAGGAATATCAAATTTTCCTTGGTCCCCAACGTGGTGAAGTAAAGTGACAATCAAACTCGCTTGTCGTCCGACAAGTTACGCTGCTATTAATAAGTTCGAGCCTTGACTTAGAATTAAACAGATAAAAATTCCAAAGGGTAAATATGTCCCATTGTAATTGAATACTCATATTGTGTTGTACTTTCTAAACTCAATTACTTTCTGGAAGCGTACACAATATGGGCTGGTTGTTGTAAAGTAATTAGTACGAAGCAGCCGACCGTGTTATGTATTCGTCGGGACCAAGCCAACGCACAGAACCGACAAAGGGTCTACTAGCACGGCCTTCGCTCCCAGAGATTTCTCTTTTTGAAAGTCGCCTGTAAAACAGAACTTTCTTCCGACCGCGGCAACATTGTATGTAATAATATTACGACGGTTGCATAACGCTCGTCTCACGCCGTTTAACTCTGTCGTTTGTTATACACTACTTTGTACAGTACTAGAATAGGCTGTAGTGGGCGCGTGTATAGTTAACTCCGAGTTAGACCCGCCTTTCACACGTACCTACACCTTTATTATTAATGCGGAACCGTGCACTCTCACAGTACTGAGCTGCACTTCCTGTGACATGTTCACGAGCGACTTTCTTCGCTGTTGACTTCCCGAAAGCCTTCGATAAAATAAGTCACCAAACATTTGACGGCAGGTAAAAGAGAATCACATACGAGTACAGTGATACGTTGAAAGTGTGCATTATATTATATGCCATTGTTCAAGTTCGTTAGAGTTATGGTTACTCTTAAAGAACCCAGGGTGCATGGGGCATCATGAGATGGATGTTATTTTCCAGTATAAATATGCCTACTAGTAACTAGTATCCAGGCAAATGCATATAGTTAAATACACGATGCTCCAACATAATAATATGGAGATCAATCAATAAAATAAATGGACTAAAATGTTGTAAAATTGATAAAATAATGAAGTTTAGCAAAAAATTCATTGAAAAAGAAATTACTATGCCAGAATGACTAGAACCCATGTTGACGGCTGACGACCGCGAAGAGCATTGTTTTTTCTCAATTCAATTCGGCTATGTTGTTCTCTAATTTTGCCATGTTGCTTCATTAGATTGAAATAAAAATAGAAAATTACTCAAAAAGCATGCTTAAGTAGCGATAAAAGGTTCATCATTTTACCATAAAACGTAAAGATAACAGTTTCGTACTAGCGGATTAATCAACTTAGTAAAAGTGCCAAAAACGGGTGTTTTCGAGAGAAGCCTTCTTGAGTCTCAAATATTTGACTTGTTCTAAACTAAAACTTATTTGCGAATGACGCTGCTTTATACAGTATACTGAAGTTCCATTATCGCAACGATGACAAAGAACACGCTCAAAATCATTTGGTATTAATCGTCGATGGAGGGATGAAGTAGGTATGTGTGCTGTATTCGTAGTATCCCCCATGTAATCCAACGAAACCCCAATCAGTTTTTGGGAAAAAATACCATGTTCCCCGACTGATATTATTTACCCTCGCCGGCGTTCAGTGAGTATTTGAATATCCAGAGAACGAGAGTATTATTTGACATATTACCCCCATCTTTATATACGTAGGGGTCTACTCCAACGAAGGAGGAACAACCCCTAACGGAGAGCTGAAAATATACCCTTGAAACACCAACCCAACAAACACAGCAACCTAACATACCTATACTACATACAAAACATATTACATTATTCCACATTATGTTGTATGAAACATTTTGTTGGAGTGTAGCTATTGTAGCTAGGTTGTGAATATGAAACAAATATGAGCACAAAAATGTTGCATGCTTCCAAATATTAATTTATCTACATAATAATTCCGCTGTGTAAATGTTTTCAAAATTTTGATTCCAGACTTAACGTTCGATTTTACTAATCTCTGAACTTAAAATTAAAATTGTTGTGATGTACGATACAAATTTCTACAATTTTGTCCAATAAATTTAACAAATTTCTAAAATGATAAAATCTTTTATGAACTAGATAGGTACTCAAACACTTTTAATATGTTTTTATTATTTTCTATAATTCTTAACTTTTTATCATTCTTATATATTTTGATTATTATAATTTTTGTTTCTATATTATATTACCTACTGACCTCAGTAGCCTAGATGTATAGCCGTGGACTTCAGATCACGAAGTCCAGGTTAGATTGCCGGTCGGGTTTGTCACTTTAAATTTCTACCCGAGGTTGGCCTGTCTCAGATTGGACGGGACCGGATGACTGAAAAATAACTGTCTCAGGCAATAAGTTATGCCGGCTATACTGACACCTTTGTATAGAAAATTTTATATTATTAGGCTGGTGTAGAATATATTTTATTTTCATTGATTTATATCGATTAATTTGATTTCATAGAAATAAAAAAAAATGTATACGGTTCTGAGAGACACAGATATTACTTGGTATAAGCTGAAAACATATTCGTGTAATGTTTTGTAAGCAAATTTTGTTTTGAATAATGAACTAAGCAATGTAAAATACAACCTTTTAGAGATAGGAATAAAAATCATAACTTTTCACCGTTTTTTTTATGCCGGAAAGGCATCCGTCCGTTCTCAGATAAAATCATTAATTAAAACAAAAAAAAAAAAACAACAATGAAATATGGTGAATATTCCACAACAAAAAATCCTTAAAACTGAGAGGAAATAATTGGTAGTTTTGCGTAGAAACAATATTTTAACACACAAGTATTTGATTAGCCTCATCTTTCTAAACACACAAGCTTCTTAGTTAGATAACTTAATAATAAGTACTTGACAACAACAAAAAACTCTAGTATAAATCACAGAGAAGAAAAGTTTCCCGCCTACAGTGAGGGAGAAGAAGGAATGCCGGAAAATTTGCGATAAAGCGATACAAAATTTCAAAACTTTTGCGCTTCGCATACCTACGTACGTAATACACCGTCGAGCGAGATAATAATATGTAGAGAGAAGGATACTTGAAGGTGGATGCGAACAAACACAATAGGATATGAGAGGAGCGTTATGATTAAAGGGGGAGGGCCGGGGAACCGGGACCAGGGACCAGGGGACTGGATGTATCCAGGTCACCCTCGCGGGAACTTTAAAGTGTGCACACACCCACCCGCACTCCCGATATTATCGGTTGGAGCCAATCTACCAGTCAAATGTGTACCCGCAACCATGCTAACAACACACAATGAAAATTTCAAAATCATTCTGACAAGTGTACGAAAATTTTCAACAATCAAGAGCATTGAATTTGATGCTGTGCTTGAACGCATTTTTTTCCTCAATAATGGCATTACATCCAAAATAATTATGAAACCAATGACGCTATTACAAGGTCACAATGCAAAAGGGAAAAAACCAAGAGAAGTTCAAATATGTACTGAAAATAAATTGATAGATATGAAAATATATGAATATAGATACATTTTTAAGGTAAACTACTATATATACTATCATGCATCAGAGGAATAGACAAAATAATATGCAAAAGGTGATAAAGGGAATAGAATTATCCAACCCTTTATACAAGTATAGGTACCTCAGTAGATACAGAAAACATAGATGGAAAATATGAGTACAGGTACTTTGTTATTAGGAGTAAACACTGTACGTACAGTGTAACCGAACATCTAGTTTCAGTAGGTACCGGAGCATACGCTAGCTTACCTGAAAAAGGTAAGAACACATAAAATACACACACCCTGATATGCAAAGAGGAAACTGAAACAGGGCGAGGGAAGGATCGTTGGGGAAAACGGAGTCTTTGATCAGACCCAAAATTCGGGTTTACGATACTATAGACTATAGGTACATAACTCTTAAGCGGACGATTAAAAAGATAGCATTGGGCGCCCTTTAGACTCCGTTTTGAGCGGTAGCGGACGTTACATTGACCAGCAGACCCTACATACGTCGTTCTGCCATAAGGTGGTGGATAAGGGAGACTCGTCAAAAAAATTTTTGACCTTTAAATTTTCAGTTACCTATTTCATTGAAATAATACTTTTTAAAACCTACATTCAGGGAAATTTAATAGAAACAATATAGCATGTTTTTCACATCACATTTTATACAAATTTCAACAGGGTTTAATTTAACAGATTTTATTTCATTAATAGCACGTCAATACAAGTATATTAAACATACAAAAAATCAAATTTTCAACGATATCAAGAATAGCAATTGATTGCTACACAATTATTTTCACAGAAGGGAGCACTTTGTGATTTGGTGATGCTAAATTCATAGTCATATCTGAGGCTATAAAGGGCTCAATCATGCTAAAGTCAGATAAAATGGACAAGAAAGACACAAAACATATACTAAAAAAAGGATAAGATGATTTAACCCTTTATAGGGCAAAATATAAAGGATTTAATAAAAGGGTATTTTTTTATTTTTTTTCGTACAATCAAGGGTAGAAAATATTATGGTAACTTATTTTTCATTTTTTTCCCTATTCTTCTTCATCTTTTTGGGTGGTACATTATTGTACCACTGCCCTATAACGTAAACTGCAAACACGCCGTGTTCACTGGTACACATTTGTACCACTTTTGAAATAGTACTATAAAATATTGAAAAGTGTGTTTCATGTTTAATATTATTTTATTTTAAAAACCAATAAACTAAATAACTGATGAAAAAACACCAAAATAATAAAAATAAATCCTAGAAATTTAAAAAATACATATATATTATAAGAATAAACAGACGTAAGATTTTTCATCTCAAGTAAGCCGATGAAAGCCTTCAGTTCTTCAATATTTGTGTCCAGGGTTTGTCCGTTTTGGGATGCATATAAATTACTCTGATTGACTAGATGTTCCCAAATGTCAGCCATAAAAAGGAGGAAAAATATTTGAGAAATTCAGAGGGTTCTCAAATTTTCTTGAGATACATATGGCTGATTGAATTTAAAATCCAGGCTCACTTGGTCCATTTGTAAGCAGACGGCATACTATTGTCTCCTTCAGATAATAATATGACCACTCGTCGCCTGCCTTTTTTGTAAAAGGATTGTAGTCTGGATCAACTATCCGATGAAAAATCTCAAATAGAAACTTATAATGTAGATTAGCGAAGATTAGCCTTGCTACAACCTCTTGGTTTACAAGTTGTATCATCTTCGGCATCCTCATCACCACCAATATCAGAATCATGAGCTGGGCCTCTAATATCATCGCCAAATATTCCATAATATCATCATTACATGGATAAGCCTACCTACCTACCTACTTAAAATCAAAATTTCATGTTTCAGCTGTTATATCATCTTTTGGCTAATGTTTAATTCATTATTTTATGTGAGATAATAATATTTAGTATTTTCTTTATAAATTTAAACGTTTAAAAATATTGATAATATGTATATTGGTAGTTTTTAGAGAAAAGTTAAAATGCAATCAATCGGAGGTTAAATGACTTTTCAAACTTTATTTGAAACTATCTTAGTACTGTATACATATATGTACAAAATAATTGAAAAATATTATCAACTATAGTCCTATAAACATGTTATTTATCGTTTTTTAAATTTAAATTCACACATTTTCACAAAATTTCCATAATCATCTTCACTTTCGTAAAACCGGGCAAAAAACGTGTCCTGAGTGGCCGGTGGTACAAATATGTACCACAAAATTTTTGACCTTCTATTATTCTTCCAACAAAACTTTTGAAGATTTACAAGAGATGTCAGTGCTTGTAGCATTTTTTTACGAATTCATTTATTAAATGCGGTACATCGATAAACCATAATATTTCAGAGCTATGTAGATTTTTTCAAAGTGGTACAATAGTGTACCAGTGCCCTATAAAGGGTTAAAACAGAGGCAATCGAATTGTCAATTCAAAATACTATCGAATCAACTGAATCACATACATACATAATAAATACGAGTATGTATTTTATAAATTTTGGTCCAGTGTTACATACACAAAACCAAAATAATTTTATATAGAAGATAATAGAAGGGATTCCATCTGCCTCGACAGGTAAGAAGAGTCCTGGCTCAGTTTATGGTTATACCTGGGTACAAAGTGAATTGAGCGACAGATGTATTTTGCGGGGACGAACGAAACGTGTTTCTTTCATATCCGCCAATACGTAATAATCCTTTCTACCGACGTGGGCTACCTACAGACTGTTGAAAGACCTTTACCTTTCCACGCGCCCTGGACGTATAAAACACAATTAATGGACACGTGGTGTGGAATAAAAATGGTTGCAGCTGCATTTTGCTGTCGAACAGTCTTAGAATAATTGCAAGAAGAATAATAACATAAAGTTCTAGTAGTACACATTTAACTCATGCCCTTCCATCGTACACATGTGTGTACAACATTTTCATTTTAGGTTTATCTATGACTGAAATTCTTCTAATAGATATCACTGCTCATGTAGCTTGCATAATGAGGGTGCCTAGCGTAGGTATCTATGTAAGATATTCTTAATGGAGAAACTTTGTAAGAGACAAGATATAGTTTGACTGGTGGGATTTTCATGGCCTTTTTAAAATACAAAAGCTCTCAGTATCCCTACTACCAGATTTTCACTTACTGCGAGGATAAATTACGACAACGCGACTAATTATGTCAAATATATTATCAGTAACGTCTTTATAGCCTGTTTCGTAAAGGGGTAGATGGGAAGGATCGCACCTACCTTGTTTTACTGGCTGTCCTTTTATGTCCTTTTCACCAAAAAACAGTTAACTTGCTATAACAATACGTAAACACACACACGTAAACTCGCAGAACTAAAACTGTCAGTTGCAGCGACGATGTAATTACCCCACGGGAGCTTGTAATGTACTTGCAATAACACATAAACTAAACAAAAAACACACGTAAACGTAACTCGCTGAATTCACTTGATGTCAGTTTCAACGACAGTACGAAAATATATGCGGTCCCCACGGGGGCTACTAGCATACTGATTGACTTTTGACACATAGATTGTCTTAACACATAGAAAATTGTCGCAGGTACGACCATAGGAAAGGGTAGGTTGGACAATGTTAGGAATTAGGTACTATGAATACGAAACATCCTCCCCCCGAAGAGGCCTGGTATGTATACCAAGACTCTTTAACAAGGCAAAAATAAATATCCCAAACGGATTGCAAACTTAAACCAAAACACATAGAGCAAGCAAAGCAAATGTCTCAATAAAAATAAAATAAAGAAAAAAAACAAAGAAAAATAAAAATTAAAAAAATTAAAATAAAATAAACAAAAAATAGATATCTTATAGATATTATCTAAACATCCTGATGAGGAAGTGCGCACAGCTTCGAAACTGGCCTCATCAGGACACCAGTTGGAGTCTTTAGCTCAACCACACGAGTGACTCCATCTCGAGATGAAACAAGCTTTGTTACTCCTCCCAGTAGCCATAGCAATGCTGGTACGGTCTCCTCACGTACCAGGACAATTTCTCCGATTTTTGGAGGAACTGTGGCCTTGAGCCACTTGGACCGTTGTTGTAGAGTATGTGAATACTCTCGTTGCCACCTTGACCAGAAAGACTGCGAAAAAGACTTAATGAGCTGATAACGATTTAGCCTTGAGATGGGTATACTATCGTAACGTTTTAAAGAACTAAGCCTAATACATAAGAATTATTTACGTTAATGTGTAGAGAAGTCCCCTTGGTATCACGGAGACCAGGGAGATTTTTCAAGTCTAAAGGATGTTTCTTTTGGCACGGCCAATTATCAGAAGACTCCTTTAGCCATGGTGGACTCCACCATAAATCGAAATTTAACAAATCTGAGGGAAAAGCACCTCTTGAGGAAATGTCAGCACAATTCAACTTAGAGGGTACGTACCTCCAGGTAATATCAACTTTAGAATTTAAAATTTGAGAAACACAGTTTCCTTCGTAAATTTTCAATAAATGAGGTAACGTTTGAAGCCACGCAAGACACATTGTTGAGTCTGACCAACAAGTAACATTATCAAATTTAAATTTGTCCCCAAATGACAATACACAACACTCAATTAAACGGGTCAAAAGAAGCGCACCATTTAATTCAAGTTTAGGGACAGTTAATACAGTACGTACAGGAGCAACTTTTGACTTAGCTGCCAATAAATGAATTTCAGTATTACTTCGTAAATCGACAGTTCTAAGATACATAACTGCAGCATATCCGCATAGTGAACCATCGCAAAAACCGTGTATAGAAATTTCCGACACATTTTCATCAAATATTTTTCTCGGAATTGTAAATTTTTCGATAATGTTCAACTCATTCATAAAACATTGCCATTCTTGGACAATATCATGAGGAGGCTGTTCATCCCAAGAAGTATGAAGCAACCATAACCTTTGTATAATTAATTTCGCCTTGAATGTATTAGGAGAAATCCAACCCAATGGATCGAAAATACGCGCAATGGTAGATAGGATTGACCTTTTGGTACACAGGGTATTCTCAGGTAAACTGACACTATAACTAAAACAATCATTAACTGGGTTCCGCGGAACCCCCAATATCTTAATATTTGAATCTGCTGCATCAAATGAACGTGACATTTCACAGTGCTCAGCTGGTAAATCCTCAAGTAGCCGCTTATCATTCGACGACCACTTGCGCAGCTCGAAACCTCCCATAGCAAGCAATGATATCAGTTCTTGCTTTAGTAAAATAGCATCCCGCACGCTGGGAGCTGTAGTGATGATGTCATCAACAAATATTTGAGAGCTTAAAACCCTAGATGCTTCAGGAAATTGATTTTTACCGATTCTCGCAAGTTTATTCAGTACCCTCATGGAGGTATATGGCGATGACGTCACGCCATACGTAACTGTGCAGAGCGCATAGTGACCAATAGATTCTTCAGGGGAATCTCTCCAAAGTATCAACTGATATGGTTGATCTTCAGGATTCATTGCTATCTGGCGAAACATCATTTTAATGTCACAGGTGAATGCAACCGAATGAAGACGGAAATTCGTAATAATATTTGAAATGTCTTTATGTAATTTGGGACCCGAATAAATACAATCATTAAGAGATACCGATGTAGATGTTTTGGCGCTTGCGTCAAAGACGACTCGTATTTTTTTTACTTGGTTTGTTGTTTTAAATACAGGATGATGCGGAATATAAAAGTATTTACCTGGCTGGGTCACACCTGTATAAGGTGTCATGTGTCCCAGTGCCAAGTACTCCCTCATAAACTTACGATATTCATGCTTGAGATCTTCATTTTGTGAGAAACGTTTTTCCAAATTCAAAAATCTTCTCAACGCAGTGTTATATGAATCACCCAGCGGGGGGTGAATTTTCTTAAATGGCAATCTTGCCATAAATCTTCCGCCTTGCAACCTCTCAAGAGTCCGCATAAAAAATTCTTCACACTCATCATCTTCCGGACTTGAAATATGTATTTCAGGAAGATTTTCTGAATGCCAAAATTTTTCAACAAGTTTATCTAACGACACGTCATTATGAAAAGAACAAATACTAAGGTTGCTATATAATGCAGGGGCTGCCCTGCCATATGGACCGCTTATAACGTAACCGAATACTGTACCTAAAGCAGTTGGTATACCTTCAGAAAACTGTACAGATGAGCCGTCCAGCAGACTAGTATATAAGTCCGCACCCAACAATATGTCTATTTTGGCGGGCTCATAAAAATACTCATCAGCTAGCGACAAGTTTTTATACGCATTAACAATGTGTTGTGGCACATTGGTACTTGGTAGATTATTCGTAAGGCGTTGCAATATCAAGGCTGTAGTTGAAAGCAAGTCACCAGAACGTGACTTCAACGTAATAAGAGTGGATCCACGAATATCAGGGGCAGCGTTGCCTCCCAATGATGTAACTGGTATGTGCATCCTGTCCCGTTTCAGTGACAGACGTCTGACACACTCTTCCGTAATAAAGGATGACATAGATCCACTGTCGAGAAGACACCTTAATACATGAAAATTGCCAAAGGCATCCCTAATAGGGATCCGCGCAGTGGCCAATAAAACAGTCGTAAGTCCTGAAACAGTACCAGAATGAACCTCACTCAAAGTCTGGGGAACGCGTAATTCCGCTTCAGATTGAGGACCCCGATGCTGTTCCAGATGCAACAAAGTATTGTGTCTGCTAGAACTGCATAATTTACATCTACCTGAACTCTTGCAATTTTTTATATCATGCGATTTCAAACACGAATAACACAATCGATTCTTTTTTGTGAATTCACGACGATCGGTAACTGTCAAATTTTTAAACTTTTCACATCCAAAAATGGCATGTGATTGCTCTTTACAAAAATGACAACAAAATTTATTCGTAGATGTTACAGTTGAATGAAAAACCCCTTTTACAGGTTTTTCCTTTGTAAATTTCACAGATGTTACTTCCAACACATGGCATTGGTTTTCTAAAAATAATAAAAATTCTGAAAATTTGGGTAACTTGTTCTTAGACAACTGATGTTCAAATCGATTACGTAAATCAGGAGACAATTTTCTAGAAAAAATGTGAATCAATATGAAATCCCACTGGTCGATATTTATCTTTAATGACATTAATGCTTGCGTGTTCTCCTTAAGGGTGTCAACAAAGAGTCGCAAGTGCGAGGCATTGTCTACCGGTTTTAACGAAAGTAAATTGCACAAATGATTGTCAGCAATCAGCCTTACATTAGAAAATCTTTCATTAATTAAATTATAGGCCACTTGATAATTTTCTTCTGATATTGCAAGATGTCGAATAACTCGTAGTGCATCACCCGATAAACAAGAGAAAAGATAGTGCAACTTTTGAATACCGTTTAATGTTGCATTTTGATGCACCAACGTATTAAATATAGAAATGAAATTAGTGTATTCCGCATAGGAACCACTGAAACTTGGCAACACAATTTGAGGCAATGCAATCGTGGTCGAAGCTTGGCTTTCTGTTTTGATAACTTTGGTAACCACTGCTGGACACAATTTATTATATATTTCCTTAATGCTATAATATGTCTCCATGAATTGTTTATATTTAAGTGCATGCCCCTCAGAGTCAAAATCTCCTCGAGAGATAGACTGGATTGAAACATGACACTCAACAAATTCTTCTTTTATTTTATCTATGTCAGCAAATCGGATCGTAAACTTAAGCAATGATGCCTCTTCGCCGTTTTGCTGTGCCTCTTTAGCAAAATCAAATAAGCTTTGAATGTTCAAAAGCGCCAAATTATGTTTAATTACTTTGGCCATTGTAAAAATGTAAATGTAAACAAAACAATGTCAATGTCAAAAATGAAACGTCAAATCGCGCAGGTACCTGCCCTAGATAAAGGAAGACAACGCACCAACAACGCACAGACCAGAGACAAGATTATATCTTTCACGGAATACCCACCGCGCGACAATACACTTTGTTACAACAAAGTTATTGTGCGTACCTACGCAAATTAAATCAATTTATGAAAATAATAAATCTTATAACAAAAAAAAATTATAAGAAATAAATGAGACAATTTGCTTGCAGGCTATATGTATAAAAAATAAATGTAAATTGACACAAAAATACCCAAGATACGATCCTGATATTTCGTATTCGGAATTAAGGAAGTAAAAGGACAATCCGGCTCGATAGGACCAAATGATGTTTCGTAAAGGGGTAGATGGGAAGGATCGCACCTACCTTGTTTTACTGGCTGTCCTTTTATGTCCTTTTCACCAAAAAACAGTTAACTTGCTATAAACAATACGTAAACACACACACGTAAACTCGCAGAACTAAAACTGTCAGTTGCAGCGACGATGTAATTACCCCACGGGAGCTTGTAATGTACTTGCAATAACACATAAACTAAACAAAAAACACACGTAAACGTAACTCGCTGAATTCACTTGATGTCAGTTTCAACGACAGTACGAAAATATATGCGGTCCCCACGGGGGCTACTAGCATACTGATTGACTTTTGACACATAGATTGTCTTAACACATAGAAAATTGTCGCAGGTACGACCATAGGAAAGGGTAGGTTGGACAATGTTAGGAATTAGGTACTATGAATACGAAACATAGCCATATTTTAATGGAGTATACACCATCACAAGGACACGAAGGAAACTGTGGGAAAAGAAGTGTCTTTAGTTTGCTCCTGAATGGATCGGTTGATCCATTCGAAAGTCTTCAGGCTATCAATTCCAGATTACGGGTCCTGCGACGCTTAAACCCCTATAGACAATGTTGGATCTATTAAACTCGTTCTCTTGTAACAAATTTTTCACAAAAATTTTGAAAATAATAAATAAAATAGAAATGGTGCATGTACAGGTACCTACACATTTGTGTACGGTGGATGACAATGGGTTTTAAAGAGGCTCTCAGGATCCCATCAATCAGACTTTCACTTCCTGCGAAGAAAACTTTCTACAGAACACGCGCCTTCATTATTTAAAATACGATTACTATTATTTGTTATCATTTGATCGAAATATATCGCTACTTTGGAAGAAAACCGGCACAACTCAAAAAAATGCAATTTTTTGTTTATGTCATAATCAAAACGAAAATGTGGTATATTTTTATGTGGAAGAGTGTCAAAAAAGTATTTCGCATATCCGGCCGCCAGAGAACAGTTGTGTCAGTGTTGCATTAACAAAACCTACTCTAGCATTTAGGGGAAGAGTGTTACATTTTCAGTAGTGACACGAAGTTTGGACCATGCGCATGTCGATTTTGCTTCAAGAGTGTCACATTTTAAAAAGTATCACGTATTTGTTAAATCTTTTGAAAGAAAAACGTCACATTTTGGATTGCGCCAGTATTCTCTATAAAAAGGTAAGTATTCACATTATGTATATATGATAAATAACGTATTATTTTCAAATATGACAGTTTTGTTTACAAAATGAGGTTAAATACTACTTTTTTTCCTGTTTTATTTTGAGTTGTGCCACTCTTCTCGAAAGTTATTGATATTTTTTTTTTGAGTCTGTAATGACGTGGTGTAATATTTAATACTTGTGCCACCCTTGAACAAAAATGAATAAATATAATGATAAATTTGTTTCAGTTACAGCAATGTCGTATGGTTCGAGAAGTAGACTTATTTTGAAATAAGCTGCCAAATATGATGAACATAATGATACAAATTTGCCAGCTTCAACGTCCAAACAATACTGAAGTAATTTGGAGTATGGTAATTACCTTACGTATCATACAATTTTTAATCAAGAATCTGGCATTTTTTATCCCGAAGTAGGATCAGTGCGAGCTCTGCACCAAGTTTCAAAATGCATCTAACGAAGAAAAAGTAAACCTTCCTATACATGAGACCCATTAAAAAGAGAAGGATCTATCACGAATCGAAGTGAAAAGATAAAAATATAGTTCCAAAATATTACTTTGATTTTTATAATAACTTGTGGGTTTATTTTTCTGTAAGCTTACCGTTTTTGTATAATAATATTATAAGATAATTGTTATAAGATATATAAACAGATTTTTATATAACTTTATACAATAAATAAATACAGAGTATAAAAAATCAAAAGAATTTCGAAGACTGATTGTTTATAAAATAAAATTATTTTTTGTTCTTGTAGTTTCAATAACATAATTATTGCGTTATGTTGTTTATAAAATGATAATATTATTTGTTATTTTTGTTTCAATTGCATAATAATTGTCACAAGTCAAAAACCTTTAGCTAAAATTGAAGTTTTTTTTTTGGAAAAGTGTCACAATTTGAAATTTTTAGGGTTAATATTTCAGTTAGAAGAAAAAGAAACTATACAAAAGATACCTCTGAGTATGTACTTTAAACAAATTAAAAGATTTTGTTGCTATGATTTTATTGAGATATGTGATAAGTAGTTAAACTTTCGTAAAATTTTTAAATGGGATTTTCTCTAAACTAGTAGTTATCGAGTTGTGCCGGTTTTCTTCCAAGGTAGCGATATGTATTTTTTTTTATTTTTTTTTTATTTTTTATTTATTTATTTATTTCTATATAATATTAATTACAAAAATATGGACATAATTCCTATCCTAAATGAGGTTCATACAATCGTTTCCTCTCTCGAAAGGTCTAGCCTTGTGTTGAGAGAGGGAGTTTCAAGCTAAGTACTTATTTGTTTTGAATAAACGATAATAAATAAATGTTAGTAACAACACAACAGTTCGCCTTTAGGTAAAGAAATGGAAAGGGAATGAATAACACAAATACATATAAAAAGGGGAGGTTATGTATTTTATTTTTTAAGTATTTTACTATTTTATGATATTGGTGATCTTAGTCCATAAAAAAAAAAACTGATTTTGGGAACTTTTGAAATATCTAACCCGGAGCAAAAAAGCGTGTTTATAATAACTGTTATTGATATAGAAAAACGCTTAGTTAAAGAGAGAGAAAAAAAAACTTAAGAAAGATATAATATTTTGAGATTTAAACTCACCCCCAAGTTAGCATAGGTCAAAAACTTTCTAGCGTGACCAAAACAACCTGAACGATTTCCATTAATTTCGGAATACTTTTCATTTACGAAACATTTTTTGACATATCGTCTGGAGTAACATTTTATAAAAAAAAATCTTTTAAAGGCTGGCTTATGTGTAGCTTTATTTAGTACATTCCAAAAAACATCCCTTTTTGACAAACAAGCAATATTCCCGATCAAAGTATATAAAATTAGGTAGATTAATATTCCCGATCAAAGTATATAAAATTAGGTAGATTAAAGAGTAGGTAATGAAGAGGTGATCTAATATCCAAAGTCGGTGACCCACATCGCCACAGCTAAAGAGAGCGGCAGCTACCACATTCAGGAAGCGGACCCAGATACACAGCGCGGTGTGAGGGCGGCGACCTACTTCCCCCAAAAAAGAACTCGTCAGGGCCAATTTCGGGGCCATTGGGGGCTGTCAAGGATTTCACCACTTCAGGGAGTACTTCAACATTATACATAGGTTTATTCGTCATAAAATAAACTATAGGTATATTAATAGGTGAAGGAAAAATTTAGTGACCATTTTTACAAATATTGCGCGGACAGAGGAGTATGAAATTTTTACACTTATAGCTGTATATATAGAGAAAAGGTGGAGAAATTGCTAATAAAATGCTAATATTTTTTTAAAAATTATGCATAAAAATAGATTAAATCTGTAAAAATAACATCACAAACACCATTTTAATGTTATGTATTTGATACTCACACAGAATAGATTAATATTATTTGTCTTCAATTAATAAAAATAGAAAAACTTTGTACATATCAACATTTCAAATTTGACGTATCCATCCATGTCATTGTTTTTCAAAGATAATTGTGAAAGAACGGTCCCTCAGACATTAACAATGGAACCCTATAATCTTCAAACTTATACTCTAAATAAGTTATGGTCGGATTTCGAGCACTGGTGACCACTAGTATAAATAAAATAACTTGAAAATACATAATTGGTGCTTTTTTCATAAAAATAAAACGAATCAGGATTCAGCCAAAGTGAACACAAATATACATACCAACCTACAATACACTTTTGAAATCATTCACAAAGGGGAAGACTTTTGACCACGCAGATCGAACCTACGAACCTCAATCAGTATGAAAGGCGGCGACTGGACCATTAGGCTATTAACCAATTTACATAAGATAGTTTCTCCCTTTTGGAACCAACAAAATCATCTGTCACTTTTGTCCAAAAGTCCTATCACGACAAACGGTACTAGAGTTCGTACCAAAGACCTCAAGCTGGGGGTATGAGTTAACCAAACAATTTAGCCACCAACCGCTTAAACAAAAAAAAAATATCAATGTTATAAAGTAGGTAGGTTAATGTTTAACACACACGGGGCAAAAAACAACATCGAACTTTTACCCATAAGTCATAACTTCAATGATATATACCCAATTCATTTTCACCAAAAGGTGGTTCTATTAGTCACTTTCATCAGTAGGATTCCTAACGCATCACCATTCTATCGTTTGTAATGATAAATGAGTTCACGAAAACGATATGATTCGAGGCAGTTAGTCGCTACCTGTTGTTGTGGACGGACTCAACAACAGGTTTCTTTTGTTTCAAAGTTACACAGAACAAAAGAAGGTTGGAAGTTGGTAGTATTATACAGCACGAACGTTTCACAACACAGAAACGAGGGCATTTGACGAATTAAAACGCACACGCCGAAGATTCAATGAAATGAGTTGTGTTTGGATAACTTTATATTTTTTCCATTTGTATAATACTCAGCGATGAGTACAGTCTAGTCACAATGGTAGAGAAAACGAACAAATTATATCATTTATTTCAAAATAGCTTAAGCGTTTTAATGATGAAAAGAGTTTAGCGGAATCAACATTGCTACATTAGAAGAGTCAATTTTTTTTTCAATCGAGTTATAAGGAAAAAGATTACTTGAAAAGTCATTATCTCTGATTTGTTAGGACAATTGCATACCCTTCATTCGAGTTAGTGTTACGAACAAAGACCCAGCTTGAAAATAGAGTGTATTTTACTAATCGTTGATATGGTCACCAAGGAAATAATAACCAGAAAGAACTGTCATCGCCTACCCATAAGTTGTAGTTTCCATGGTTTCCAGTACCAACGATTAGGAAAATATACTCTATCTCTTTTCAAGCTCTGGGTCTTTGTTCGTTTGGTATAAATGCACCTTAATAGGTTTTCCAAAGCATGTACGCAAGCCTAAAAACAAATGGTTCGCCCATCTTATAGCTCAAACCGACTAGAAGAGTCGGCTTAGCTTGATGCAACCTTATGTCAAAGAACCGAAGGACTGCACACAACTTATCTACCCAATAATTAGAGATAGAGCGTGAAAGGTATAAAATACAGAATATAAACTAATAATGTAATGGTTTATTTTGCTCCGTTTGCAACTAAATGTGAGTGTTTATTATCAGGTACGGCTTGAGTTTGTTGAAATCCCGCACACGTCAGGCAGATCGACCCTTTGATCTCTCCACCGTTTACGCGATCGCCGTACAACTAAACCAACAATTATTAGAGAGATAATAATTTCTATTTGTGATGAAAGTCTGTTCACTGTCCGAACACGCCATCACACATCGTCTAGCCCAACATTATTATTTCTCACATTACTATCGACGAAATATATAGGACTATTCACAGAAACATTCTCATCATCAGCCTTCGCCAGTCCATTATTGGACATAGGCCTCCCTTCCCGACTTTCACGATTCTCCGTCTCTTGCCATTGATTTCTCCTAATATCTTTAGACCACCTCAGTTGTGGCCTACCTGGGATTCTAAGATCTGTTCTTGGCCACCACTCTTTCGGATTTTCTTGGTCCATCTGTCATCCATTGTTCACAGTATTTGACTGGCCCAATTCCATTTATGTCGAGCTTTTTTATTTGTCACATCGGTAACTTTGGTTCTTTCTCTGATCCATTTATTTAGATTCCTGCCTCTTAGACTGTTCAACATCCTTCTCTCCATCGCTCGTTGTGTTACTTGGAAGTTTTGTATTGACCGTTTTGTAAAGTTGGCAGTTTCAAAACCATATGTCAATACCGGAAGGAAGTACAACACATCGAATACCCTTTTCTTGAGGTGGTTTGCGAATCGTTTGGACTTTAGTATACCTATATGACAATTTACCGAAAATTAAATTTTAAATAAATTACCGAAAGCAGCCCATGCTAAACGCGTACAATTTCAGCTTCCTGGCAATCTCTACCAATTTTGACCATGTGTCCGAGATACCCACATGTACGATTCACCACTACCTCTATAATCACTGGTCTACGCTGTTTAGAGGTGCTTATGATTTTAGAAGCATTACTAAGAAATATTAGCATGAATATTTTGAAAGAGAAAAGTGTTGCTATTTTTTTTTCAGAAAAATCCGATTGAGCCGATCACAGCTGGCCCAGTTATCGCATGTGTCATCATGAAGGTTGATTAGGGAGATAATGCCCAATGAACGTCGCGGAAATTTGGTCGTATTCATCAAATTTGTATGTTGTTAGCAGTCTGACCCAGTTCCGAACCCCTCGCATGATTCAACTCGTTGACGGGTTTAATTACTGCAATGCCAGACCTTTATCGTTAAGAGTACCTACTTAATACGTGGATATAATAAAATATATCACGCAACACTATATGTTTTCTTCTCCAATCTCGTCCATTCCTGAACAAAGTTCTCCTCCGTCTGTATCATAATCAAATTCTTTCTGTGCTTTTTGCATAGGTTTTCTGCCACAGGTCATATTTCTATCTCAATTTTAGTTGCCCTACATGTTTCTCTTGTGAATCATCATCATTTCACTGTCCATAAGTTGTTTCTTTGGTGCTACATTTTCTGCCCATAGTTTCTATCAAGTAATACGGAAAAGTGGATGATGGAATAAATATACACCTAAAAAAGTGATATCACGATAATGCCAAATTTGATGTACCAGAGATTCGACTTTTTACATATCCTTGTTCCTCCTCATTCTAGTCCTAGCCCTTTATTCATCGCCTAATACAAGTCTTCTTTCGTTCCTCTTTTCATCTGGTAACGCAAGCTCTACCCCTGCTTCTTTTGTCCAGAACTCTTCCCCTGATCTTACCAGATTGACAGGTTTCTTTTTGGCGATGTGACCAAACAAACACAATAGTGAAAGAAATCACACCATAGACTGTCGGTTTGGCAAAGCTTTTTGAGGGCTGCATCCTATTTTTCGGATAAGAAAGTTAATATTCAAAGTAAATTTTCACAACGGTGTAACGTTAACCTTATAACAGCTATGTAGATCGCATCTTTTATACAAAAATGACTAGTACGGATTAACAGAGAAAGTTCTCCGTTTAGACACACGACTACGGTGATTTTTATAACGACTTGATCGATGACGGCTCCTTTTGTGCGTTTATTTCGTCTATTTGGGAGAGTGTCACTGCGATGGGCCGCCAATTAGAAAGTAACCGGCCAGATAATGCAAGAAATGTAACAAAAATATTCGTCACATTTTACGACGGTTTCTTTGCTCTGCCGGTTAAATAACGTTAACTGAACTTACCTTAAGATCAAACTATAAACTCTTGTGAAAAAATGCTTATTTCAGCTTTAATTATTGGTAAATTCGTCTAAATTATTGTCTTTTTTCACATCAAAATTTTCCTCATATTTCTCCTGTCTTTGAAAAATTAACCGTATTTGAATTTTTTTGCGCAATCAAAGGCTTATATCGTGGCACTTCGGTCCAATTAAAAATGCTTATCAGTCAGATGTCAATGATGATGGGAATGTGATAAGCGGGTTTGAGCACTCTTTGATTTAGCACTCCAGAAATAGAGACATAGAGTCTGTTTTTGCTCATAAGGTGATATTAATATGTGTATCTCCCTAATTTGGTATCCATGATTTACTCAGGAGTTAACTTGTGCTAAAGATCTTATCCCCGCCTTCTAGATACAAGTCTTCCCATGGGTTGGACATATTCAGTTCATTAATATCTAGGGATGTGCGGGAGGCTATCATCCAGCAATGGATAATTATTCTCCTTTGAAGTATTTTCTTCACCGTTTTAACCACAAGGATAGTGTTTTTGGTCTTTAACTGCTAGATAAAATATGACAGAAATAGGAAGCGTTTTTTGAACAATATATTTCAACTATACAAACCTATCCACAATAATAGTATCATGAAAAGAAAGGCGCTGTGAACTTTCCCTACGCTAAGAGGCGAATGTTTTAGTACGAGTGTTGGAGAAAGAGATCACTGCCCGAGATATATCACTATTTTAGAAATTATCATTTTCCATTTCACTCTAGATACTCCAGTCCAGTTACATACGTATATTATTGTGAACGAGATACGGCGGCCGTACGGTGTAGTTGAATATACTGTGGAGTCCGTGTCGAATAATATACTTCTGTAGGAAGAGATCGGCGAGTGGACGACGCTGCCCCGAGAAGAGAGAAAGTCTCACACTATATGAGCGATGAAAGTTTAAAACAAATTGTATACCAACGAAAACGTAATGCGAACTAATAAATCCTATCTTAAAAAAAGCAATTATTATCGAGAGATTGAAATAATATCTTAATAGCAGAAGAAGAAGCGGAATACGTTTCTATAGTTCTGTTGTTGATGGTGTTATGTCACAGTAATAATAAAAGAGTGTGTAGCCTGCGGAGAGCGGATGAATGAATACGTCATAAAACTAAGAGTTAACGTCAATAAAGTCATCGAGCGGGTGTCATAAAATTAACACCTGCTATTTTAATGTGCGGCACTTAATTGTTCAGGTAATCGATTATTGTTTAAGATCTAAACAATTAAAAGACAAGGTTGCTGAAATGCCGTTATACAATATATTTGACACTGAAAAATTACGACCTGATTTAGCGAGATGCGCCGTCAGGTTCCTATCTTTTTTTCATTATTTTTCTGTTTTCTTCACTTTCTGGTCAAAATCCAGTGGTTTGTCTCAAGCATCAGTTTACCTCTCCATGCCTCATTTTATTTCTTTGAAGAACCACAACCGTTTTACGCAAATCATTTTTAAATAGAAAAAAAATCTTCCTTTTATGAGATTTTGCCGCTGAACTACTCACGTTTTTGCCAATTCTGTCCAAGTGGTCTTTCTAGCATCCCTCCTTGCCCACTCTGCTCCGATAAAATTTACAAACTGTGTTTTTTCAATCAGGACGAATGAAAGGAGCATTTTTTCCAGGCCATTGTTACTAACCAAAACATTTAGTAATTAGAATATTACTAAATTAGAGAACCTTAACTAAACAGCGTATTTTGCAATGTAGTTACAAACTGCAATGCGTTCTTATTTTCAGACATCATACATACTTCAAGAAGGGCATAATTTGCTTTTAATAGGTCCTTGAATTTAGAAAAGAAACCATATGCTTAGAGGACATCACACAAGATATAGATAAGTCTTTTAAGCCTAAGAATACTGACATCACAGAAACCGTCTTTCAAGACATTGAGTTGGAGATGTAGAATTTGGAAGAATTTATAGAAACTGAAATCAAATTTTCAATATACATCTGTATTACCCAGATTTACGAGCTTCAGTGCAGTCAGTCAGTAATTATAATTGAGCACAGGAAATGGTGTAATTCCATCTGCTTTCGCCACTAATGGAGGGTCTTCAATAAAACACTTACACCAGACAGGATGCGCGTATATGCATGTAATGCAAATGCAATAAAAGCTGATATAGCAATGTGCCCATCGAACCGAATAATAAAGATCGCTACACAAGGATACGAATGCAACAAAGATATGTACAGTTTTACGAAATGAGCAGAATATTTTAGTTCAGATATTTTAAAACGAACCAAAGAATCGATAACGAAAGGTAAGAATCTTTCAATGGGGAAAAAACCAGGATGGGTAGTGCGGAATATAGTCAGATGCGTTGTCATGAGATATAAACCAGTTCTGGATATTGCAGCTTTATTAAAATGACGAGTCGAAAAGAATTATAAATCTAATACGATATATCGTGAACTCATAGATTTTGAGTCATATAGCCCGTGATCATTCACTGCAGGCCATAGGCCTCCTCATCCTCACGCCACTCTTCTCTTTCTCTGGTCATCCCTATCCACTCTGTCCCAACGGTACGTACGATGTCGTCGCTCCACCTCATCGGCTGTCTTCCTACACTTATTCGGCCAGTCTCTGGTCTCCAGTCCGTCACTCTTCCACTCCACTTTCCGACATCCCTGTGGGATACAGTATCGAGTATCTTACTATTATTATTATTATCGTATGGCATCAGCCACCCAGAGGTGGCTTCGTCAGAAGACAAGACTATAATAATTCGGAAAAATTTGGTTTAAATGGAGTCGTCGAATGTCGAAAAATAATGTTTTACTTCGAAGGATGCATGAGTAATTGGATGACAGTTGACTGAACATTGTTATCATCCTCATGTTGCACTCTATCATAACTGTTATCTGTTCGTGCATTATATACGAAAAAATATTGTTTGCAATTAACATTTATTTCTAATTGTGGTCGATCAAACTAGGTACATATTATATTCCTTTTCTCTTCTGCTTTGAATGAGTGTAACTATACCTATCGCTTTACTCCGTATAACGTTACTGGGTAACCCAATCTTTTATTTTCTGTTGTATGAAATTGTTTGTTTCTTTTGATTATTGTTATTATGAGGTTTTGTTGTTTTTTATCGCTTTTCTTTTGTAGATGTTTTATATTGTTAATGGCACATAGCCGTGAATAAATAAATAAATAAATAATCATGTCACTCTTAGAAAATCACTCATTTATTTATTTCCATTGTGCAAAAAAGAAAAAAATGATTTTATGTTATGACAAACCATTTTTACTCTGTTATAATCCATCATTTTTTTATAAACACAGCATCGAATATTTCATTAATTTTGAATTATCGTTTATGTTGCAAAGTTTTGATAAGCGAAAGCTATATAGGTAGTATGTTACTTTAAAGCCTGTCTAAACAATGAACATTAGGAATTAGTAAATTATTTTAAAAAATAACTCCATTCTTTATTATTATTATACATATACAAAAGCTTTATCTAAATGTTGAAGTGGTTGGTAGTCTAGCGGCTATTTTGCTGTGCTGTTTTGTATCGGAGGTCGTGGGTTCGACCCCAGGTGCCCACCATCGTCCTCTTTCACGACACAAGCTTTAAGTAGCTTACTGTGAAAGAGTCAAAGAGTGTATTTGTGTTCACTTTGAGTGAGCACAGATACATTAAAAAAAAAAAAATAATAGTTGATGTTTTAGGTGTGGTTCTTGCATCAGTGAACCCATCCAAAGCTCTGTAAGGTCGACAGAAATAAACGTGGGCGGATAACGACCATTTGCAACGAGGACTGCACCGTGAAAAGGCAAACGACATATAGGTATACCCGGGGCTAATTGTTAGGTATGCACCCACGCAAAAATTATATGTGCGTGCATTATTAGTTCTGGCAGAATACTTAACTAACTCTGCAATGTGGTGGTGAGAAGGCCTGCCAATGCTTGGACCGTTCTGAAATAATTCATGGTGAAATTGCAATGCTTACTTGATGTCTAAAACCATTCTGAATATGCTCACCGGGTAGTTGACCATAGTTTTTAATCTAAAATTACGACAATCTGTAAAATAAGACATTGCATTTGCATGGAAACTGGAAGGAATGAAAATAATATATTGAACCAAGATGTAATAAGAACTATTAGAGCGAGTGCTAATGACTCCAATACCAACACATTTCAATAAATAGGTACCTACCTCAAAATGGAGAGGGGAATGATAGAAGACGATGCGGGAACATAACATGACAACAAGCGTTAATCTTTCTAACGAAATAAAAAGAAACTATACAATTTATAACGAAAATAAGGCTAGTGTAATAAGACATCAGAAAATTATGAAATACTGATAGAAATTTGATACAAACGAACACAGTTGACGTCAATATCTATATCCACGAACTGTTTTAAGATGACGAGGGTTCTGATCTCTTCTTTAGGAGGCATTTGATCTCTCTAGCAATCTTACAGAAATGATGAAAAGTAAAGAATTGTAAAAAGAAAACACTAACAATAAAGTCAAATTCAGATCTGATAAAAATGCCTGTTGATCTGCCTCGAAAGAATGACAAGAGGTTGACCAAACAATACATAGATGATAGGAAAATCGATGATGGCAACACCCATGGTAAGAGAAGAAATGATAGGATTTAGAAACACCTTGAAACGGAGACAGTGCTTCAAAATAGGAGGAGAGTGCTTCAAAACCAATGTGGACTTTGCCACAGTGAAAGTTATAAGGGAAAGCCCAGTAAAAGCAAACAAATATACGGATGATGAGATCTGTAATAATATCCCGAGGCCTACATCACTGAACAATTGTCATTCATCTCTAATCAATCGTTGGTTCACCCGTGGAATTTGAATATGAATAGCCGATGTGTGGAGTCGAGTCTCTTTGGAAATTTATGTAAATACATTAACCAACGCAAGAGAACTGCGCCGGAAACGAGCGCGTATAATTATCATAACAAATTGGAATACTTTCTCGTCTGTTGTCCTGGAGTGGAACTACAACAGCGCTAGACTTTTATCGGGCGATCGTGGGATGATTCGTCATTCTGTAGGGCAGGATGCGAGGGCCATTCGCTCTCATCACTAGAAAAGGGCTATTGTTATCACACCCTTTTTAATACATAGGAATAAAAGTATTGAAGCAGACAAAATTAGTCCACAAATGTAGGTAAGGAACGTTTTGTCTTATGAATACGTACCTTATCTAAGATATACGTGGCAGCCACTCGTTGTGACGACCAGCATGAAAAAGCTATTTAAAATATCCACCTCTATCATAAAACCATTCGTTTTCAGAAACGCACAATTTCCCAACCATTTCTCCCAGAAAACAGCTCTGCTAAAATAATTTTGGTACTCCGTCTGAAACCTTTCATGATATCGCTCAGATATCGACGAAGAAGTTACTTTAGCACCAACGCATCTGAAGGAAGAACTATAAGGAAAATCCTAAAGCAACAGACCATGCACGTCCATACAGCCCGGATAACTTTGGTCCTAGTATTAAAGTTTCCATTCATATAATTTTACAATAAGGTTTCATTTTTATCAATCAATTTAATGCTTTCATTTAAAATTTTGTTGAGTATATGTAGGGAAGGGTATAAAATTACATAACAATAATTTCGACACTTCTTCAGCGGTTTCAATCCTGTGGATTAGTTTGTAGCAAGCGTGAACATCTCCTCCTCCACTCCTTTCCATTCTTAGCTGTTCTCTTCAGTTTGATGTATGAACAGCACTCAATATTCTGCCATATCCATTGCAAATATTCCTGACGCGGGTGTCCTCTACCAATCCAAACCTCGACCATTCACTCCAATATTGTACTAAGTAAATTTTCGTATACCTGCCCCACATGCCCCAGCCATCTCGCACCTCTTTCTGATATGGTGTTCAATATTTGCCATTCCTCCCGAACTCTCGCAAGAACCTCTTCGTTCGTGATATATTCTCTCCAAGATATTATTAACATTCGCATATACGTCCACATTTCGAAGGCCTCCAAGTCTTTTCCGTTCTCTCTATAGTGTGAAAATACAAAAAAATAGTAGACAGATATAACGAATGGTTTGAGTATAATGGTGTACGCAGAGAAAATTATACGGACCAGTAGTTGTTGAACGGGTGAAACTATAGAAAATGTTAGTTAGCGTGTCAGCAGTCATCTCCCCACAGACGACAATAAAATGTAGAGACATGTAGAGCAGTTTTCACCATTCAGTGCGAGCCATACAACAATACACACACCAAACAATAATACTAATTAAAACAATTCATATGATATTCTGTCCGCCTGTTGAATTTTTCATTTAGAAAATGAACGATGAAAGGCGAGTGATTAGCGTTGCGGTCCACAGCATTGGTTTATCTATTTTATAATAGGTTTACTTTTCTGTAAGTGCCCTTTACAGCCTGCAACGAAGACATCTGATAAATTACACCTTTCTTTAAAAGGGGGGAGGGGATAATAATTTGGAGAGCTCATTCTCTGAGGCGAGTTTTTTCTAGTCAACTGGCAACGTTTTCGTCCAAACTGAGAATCAGTGTGGGTTTACTTATACATATAATGACTTTCAGGTGAAGAACAATAAAAAATCTTGCAATCGAACCTGGGACCTCTTGATTAAAAGCCTGGCGTCTCGATAACTAGACCCGACCTACATAGACCAACCAGATTATCCTGGCAGAAGCCGAAAAGAAATTTAACTAAGGTAACAGTATGTCTCGATCAGCCATGGATCTGTCTCTCAAAAAACACGGCGTATATAGAGATGCGGCAAGAAGTCATTCCTTACAAAACAAGGGAAAATATAGCTTCTGGAGCTAATCTGACATAACCACTTGAAAAGCATTAAAAAGGTCCGAGAGCGGGGGTGTCAGCTAAACGATTGAATGTTTTAGAGTAAAAAAGGCGGAAGAAAGTTAAAAGTGTGACAGTGAGAGAAATCCGCGTGTTATCAAACTCGTAACAGAACGAAATCAATTGGCTCAACGACAGATTACGAAGACTCTTTAGCCGTGGTTCAGTTAGTTGGGTACCTACTCACTAATAAATACGTAATAATCGTACGAAACTCCGTTGGGCAAGAAGCGAGCCTCCACAACAATGACTCGTATCACCGCACTGTAATATAGGAGCAGATTCGGCAAACGGCGACCAATCTAGATACAACGGAGAGAGGCGTGATGGTGTTTTAGCGCTGATCGGCCGAGAACAATGGCCGAATTGTAGCGTGGCTGTCGTGCGGGAAGTGAAAGAGTGGAAAGCGCGCGGTGATTGTTCGGTGTGACGCAACGGTGACACCAGGAAGGAGAGCGGGTCTTGTGTAACCGCGGGTGGATGCGACCATGACAACGGGGTTAAACGGCTCTGCCCCTCCTAGAGAAATGGCTAATTGAACTGCTGATTCCAGGACACGCACCTCTAAATGAAGGTCTTCCATATTTTTTATTAAGATGTCGGCAATATAGCTATCAAAATAGCCCGAAATTGCGGGAATTTCTCTGATTTTTCTGGCATTGTTTCAAGCCAACATATGATAGAAACAATATCAGAGTGAGAAACTTTGTAGGAGCTACTTTCACTAATCTTATTGCGACAGATTGCCTCTATATCAACCCTCGATTTTCAACCCTATCTAGGACCATTTAAATTAATAATGGTTTTTCAGTCCTACGATCCAGGAAGGACAAGATGACTCGACAGACCAAAGGTGCATACTGAAATAGCGTTTTCTACGTTTCTGCAGAATTCTTGTCTTGATTGGAGTGAAAAGTTGGAAATAGAGATAGATTGAGCTTTTTGAAGGGACTTTGTAAATTTGGAACTCGAGGATTTCGATTCCGTTCACCAGGATTATTTGAAGGAAAAAGAAAATAGTGTCGCTGATCCTTCTCTCTGCCGACTCCTATACGCACCCGGCATGATGGTAAAAAAAGGATTACATCCACAACGAAGAGTCTCTTAAGCACTTAAATATTTGCTTGATACACGTAGTCTTTAGAAAAGCATATGGCAGCCACCAATTTCCTCGATTTCGAGCTATTTGAACGCGTCATTGCTTACTTCAACTACAAGATTTTCCTAACCCTTGTATCTTTCATTTGACTTCAGTCGCAGAGCTGTGTGAAGTAGTATTTCCAAAGCACGGCGCGATGTCGGCATCAGTAGGCCGCCCGGCCCGGCGTGCTACTTTCGATATTGCGATATGCCAGCGAGACTCACCTACTCGCGACTTGTCCTCAAAAAGAAAATAATATTATCGTGAATATATTGGCAATCGTTTTTACGGCGCGCGGCAAACTGTGGTGAGGGCAATGGCGAAGTAAAGCCTGTGTGCTGTTGCAAGCACGTGAGAAAAAGGTTTTGCAACGCGGATATGCGCAGCCTGCAGCAGTACTACGGTGGATGCAATACCCTAACACTAATATCACTTACTCCACCACCTAAGCAGTATACACTACACTACCTATAATACTTTACAGTGTTCGCACCCAGCTCCGACTTGCCCCGGTTAAAATAATGAAATTGTTCATTTCTAGGCTATTAGGTAGTTCGGTATGGCCTGATTTACGGCAGTGCAATATTATGTACGGTGCACCTAGATAAACCAACACGAACTAAGGTCCAATACTTTTACATTCAAATAACAAATATTTCTACATAACCTGACAAATTATTGTGATCAAATCAACCAAAAATCAATTCAATTATTCGAACTGCTTTTTACTTTTTGCAGATTATGACAATTTTACACCCACTAACCAAAGTAATAACGTTTTAAGGGAATGTTTATTGATTTGAAAGTAGGATTTGGCGAGTAGGGTACATGCGCAAGAACACATTCAATATAGTGGTCTCTTTGTAAATACGACAATGATATGAAAAAATTGAGATCGAATGATTAACCTCGAGAGATGTGGAAAATGGTTAACTAGGCTGGTTTTTTTTCAGAACTTGTTTTCCATCTATCCTATATTACGTTATTTCCTCATGCCTTCCGACAATGTGCAACCTGAAATCCACTACGAGGAAACAACGGTAATTATTCATATAAAACCAAATTTACTGAAAATTCTGCATGTAACCAACGGTCGATTTTCATATAAAACCAAATTTACTGAAAATTCTGCATGTAACCAACGGTCGTTTTTCATATTAAACCAAATTTACTGAAAATTCTGCATGGGGTGAAAAAAAACACACACACATCAAAAAGCTCAAAATGTTTAGTTAGCCAAGGAATTAATTAAAAATTAATTGCATACTCAAAGCACGGACAAACTCACAAAAACAAGAATTAAAAAAACAGGGAATTTTTTTTTAAACACTATTTTCAACTCGGTGCTAAATTCATACAAAATTTTCCTCATGTATGGGATAAGTAATGCGAGAGTTCATGTGCTAATCTCGGACTAAAAATGAACCAACCAATAATTGATATCATCAAGATTTTGAACTGGCATCACACGAACAGCTGTAACTATGTCACTGATGATGTCGTACTAAATAATCAGTTTTAGTATTATTATTAGTATTGAATTTCATAACACGGTTATAACTGTCACATGGCGCATTTGATGGCTGTTTAGTTTAAAGCTAGTTATCTTTACTATCTCTAGACTTTACTAATCACAGTTATAGATATTTTAAAACGAATTTTATATAGAAAAACGATTGTATAAACTAGTGATCCTGCAAAAATAGCAACTTCACCGAAATCTGAAGCTACAGTTGAAATAAAATGAGAATGAAAGGAGACATAAGAAAAACATAAAGGGGTGCGGAATGCAATTCACAAAGCTGTAGCTTACAAGCTAAGGCAGAAATGTATTTGAGATATGGTGAAAAATACCTCAATTAAAGAATAATATACGACAATCCGTTTAGCTGAACTGAAAAAAAAAACAACCTTTATAACAATTCCTGAAATAAAAGAAAATCTCGTAACTTTAAGAACATTTTAACAAGTTCTATGTATCTTCACTTTAAGATTTCACTTAAGGGCATATCAAGGCAACAAGAGCTCTCCACTAACTAGTACTAACAAGTTTGGACATTGATAATAATTATACAAAAACTTGTAAATTAAACTAATGAGAATTTGGGTTAAGTAAAACGTTTTGACTATTGATCAACAGTACATCTTTGGTAGTAACACAACAACAGTAGGTATTGTTAAGGTTACTACACACGATGTGCGGTTGACCGAAAACGTTAAAACAAATAAAAACAAACAAACTAAACCACAAAGTTTTTGTTTATTTTAATTTATCGATTTCCCGAAAAGGACATTTTAGTTCATCTCCAGGGACGTAAGCTATTGATTACTTGTAAAACCTCGGTTTTATGGTAGATAGAATACACCATCCGGCGACTGCAACTCGTAGCTACGGCCCCTTAATTACGGATTGAATCACACAACCCGCCAGTGCCTACTAAACGAGTTATAAAATCTGTAGGCCCTCTTGAAATGCATTCACGGGGCACCCGTTTATTAGATAGGCGATAGTTAGTGTCATCCAACACGCGCATCATACAGAAACTATTCTTCTTTTCCATGCCCATTCCCAGTTCATCTGTCTCCACGTCTTTCTGTCCTGCGTCATCTCACTGGTCACCTGACCCTCCCTCAACTCTCTCTCGATATTTGTCCACCATGTGGCCTGTGGACGACCTTTCCCCCTGGGTTGTGTGGGGATGTTGAGAGCCACCTTGACCACGTGATCGTCCCCCCTTCTATTCACATGTCCCTACCATCGGATTCTTGTCTCTTTAATTTTCTCCGAGATAGGCGCGACCCCAAAACTTCCACGAATATACTCGTTTTTAACTTTGTCCAATCTTGTAACCCCCGCGGACCATCTTAACATTTTCATCTCTGTTGTATGCATTTTCTGTTCGTGTCCCTTCTTTGTAGTCCAGCACTCCGAGCCGTCAATCATACAGAATCCATTATCATTTATACAAGTTCTATTCATAAAACAGCATTCAATATGATGCGTAGATACGAATCAGGTACAAGCCGAATATTATCAAATGGAATCCGTAAGAATTGTCGGAATTAAGAACAAAATAAAAATGTAGCAGAATAATTCGCGTGGCGGTGTGTCGGTCACACAGAGAGAAATGTGAAGAGAAGAAACTTACACTTTCACACCGTCACCAACACCAGTGGATGGGGAAAAGCACCATTCGCCCTCGTTATCTGCAACATAGAAACACAACGCAATGGATTACTCTGTATTGTCACTTCTATCTACATAGTATCAGTCAACACCGTGAAAGGCTTCTTGTAGTGAGTAACGTACTGATAGTCGACACGGAGAGTACAGGAAATGCGACCAATGGCATTACATTGAACAGTTTGTATAAAAACTCATCAATATATTCTGTTATCTTACTTAGAGAGGGTTTGTACTTACATTTTTTATCAATGATGAGTTTTTGATGTAAAATGTTACGTAGAACAATTTCACAACAAAAACTCGTCATAGCCAAAAATGTTAGTTAGAAGCTTTTAAAACCCCCACTCACTCCGATGGCGCTACAGCCCTTACTGAACCTTGACCTCCGCTATCTTTCGCTTACATTAGTCCCTATTCCTTGCCGCTGTCTTCTAGTTGTTCGTCCCTATAAAGCAATGCATTTAAAAATAAGGTAACGAATTATGACTGTTGAAAAATCTGTATTCAAAGGGTTAAACTCAACAGTTGGTATTCTTGTCATTTAATTTCATAAAATTTTAAAACTATCTAATATGATTTGCCTGATCTGGAATAGGCAATACTTAAGGCCGCATCATATGCAGCTAAAAATGTTGGTATATACATTATACACGCGAAATTCAAATTAAATGCTCGAAATAGGCCAAAATCGCCAAGAATGATCCAAAATTCGCAACATTAAACTAGTGGGACAGTAAATTCCGGAAAGACAGACTTCAATTTTTTAATTTTCAATTTTGTTTTTAAATAAACTTCACTTTTTATATTGAAATTACGAGTGTACAAGTTTATGTTACTTATTTATTCTCTAATTAAAAGTAAATTTTTTTTTTGTTATTTAAATTAATGCTTATAACCTGTTAAAAGGGACTGTGGTGCCGTATACATGTAAATAAATAAATAAAATTTCAATTCAGCTGTAAATCTTGTGCTTTGAAAGGCTTAGAAAGTGATAATTGTAGAGTTTTTTTTTTTTATTAATAAAAATGAAGTTATGAAATGTTAATTAATAAAGAAATCTACAACGCGACCAAACGAATAAGATTTGTAGTCTGAATAAAAAGTTGATAATAATTGAAAGATGAAAATAATAATTGCAAACAAAATCGTGAAACTAGAGTCCAAACATTGATGTCCTGTGTAATTTCCTTTATTTATGTTATTCACAAAGCATTTTATTACAAAAGTTAGACAAAATTGAAACAATTACCTTCTCATCTACTTATGTATTAGGAAAGCTTACAAACTAAGATAACTCTCTAGATAGACGGAGCAATCACTTTCCCAACAATTACAATACAATGTTATAGAAGAGAACAAATAAGATTACAGGCAGGTCGTAATTTCTAAAATAACGAAATGCGCAAAACAGACAGGTGTGGGCAGACGATATCGTGTCACGTGTGAAAAATCGTGGATACCGTGGATCAATAAAAAACCGTATTTTAAACTTCTGATTAAACGAGGTAAACTTAGTACTTAATTCTTCAAACACATTATTATTTGTGACTTTGCAATACTTATTCACTATGCCTACCAATTTATAAAGAAAACTAAATTTGCAGTATTACGATAACTTTTCATTCCGAAATATCCATATTTTCGGCCGACTAAGCGACCTTCGTACGTAAACTGAGTTTACAAAAACTCTGCTTAATTAAAGATGGTCGCTTAGTCGACCGAAAATATATTTTGGAATAAAAATGTATTTTAATACCGAAAAGTTAGTTTTCTTTATAGATTGTCATCGTGTACCTAAATGTTAGAAACGGGATTATGGAAAGTTGTTCGCAAGGTCATACGGAAGAAGAGTTCCTCCGATAATGAGAAATAGAAAGCGGAACTAAATCACATGCTGTGGATTGGATAATAGGCGCCTCCTCCGTGGAAGATGCATCTCAGCCAGAAGGCAGTGTTGTTCTCTGGGAGGGCGGATGGTCGGTTACATCACAGCGACTCTCTCGCCTTACGTCATGTCATGGATCTCTTGGCGGTGGACTGAATTTCTTTTCCCCCACGCCGGAGTGATAACAGTCGGCGTGCAGCGCGCGTTGAGGTCGCCGGTCTCTGCAGCGGCGGTTGCGGCCGGTGAAAGCCGTGGTCCATCATCTCGAAGAGAGAACATCGAAAGAGGTCGACGATGGGTCACGAAGAACGTTGGCGAATCGATTTGACAATATTTTCGAATGATGTAACAACGACAACGTGCGAATTATTAGTCACAATAGCATTGTACCACAAAAAACCTACAATGACTCTATGTTATAATTGCATTAAAAATAAACGATATGTTACTATTTACCTTCTCATAATGTTACCTATTTCCTATCTACATAAATAATTTAATTAAACTTTGATTACAAAATGTTCCAAATGGTACCAACCTATAAAATTTATAGTTCAAAATTGAATGTTAAGTTTATTTTTTACAAAATTACTTCAAATAAATTCTATAATATAAAAGAAAGTCGGTTTTTTACGATGCTTGGTTTATTGGATTCTTCTCTGCTCCGGATAACAGAATAATTATTAAAAATTCGAAAAATGGATAGCAAATAATATAAAATATAATATTGGTACATACGCAGATTTTTGATAGAATTTCTTTCAAGCTTTCAGAAATAATTTTTGACATTCAAACATATTTAAAACGTATTTTGAGTTACAAATTTGAAATCAATATTCATAGTAAGGACTACAGGACAACGTCTGTCGGGAAAGCTAGTTAACAATAATTCTATGTTGTAAAGTATCTAGTTGGTAACCTAGAGGTTACGACGCCGACTTTCGCACAGCTTCGTACCGGAGGAGGTCGTGGGTTCGATCCCAGGTGCAGACTATCTTCCTCTTTCACGACACAAGCTTTAATAAGCTTACTGTGAAAGAACCGGCGTTATCGGACATCTTAAAGCATCGTACTCACTTGCGCCGCGAACGTGTGACATTGCATCAATTTAATCGAAAGGTTAAGTGTATTCGTGATTCGAAAAAGCGATCGCGAGCGGAACACATGCTTCCTTTTGATAAAATTGATATAACGATACACGTTCGCGGCGTAAGTGAGTACCGAGCTTTACTATGAACTTCAACTTAAGTGAAAGACGTAGAAAGTCGTTCACAATAAACAAACAGAGATCCTATTTTCGTTGTTCACTTTCAATGTAGGTAGGTACTTTAAAATTAAATAAGATGAGAAACTATAAATGTTGTCTACGATATTTTAAATGATTAACTCGCACTAGAAGTACCTACAGAAATCGCATCGATGTCTCAGAGAGCAAAAACAAACAAGACCAATATTGTCAAACCATAGAAATTCCACTATCTTTTAGTCGGTCATCGGTGTAATACATAATTCGTCGACGACCCAATAATGAAAAAAAAAAACTAATCGGCGAATTCGGTTCAGTCGAACGGAGGTGCTCGGCCTCGTTGTTTAAGTAGCGGCCTACCTCGGACCGTATTGATGTTTACGAAGCACCAACAACGAAATTAGATTAACCAAGTTACAGAATTTGTGAATTAGGTTATGAATTTATCAACAGCGGGCCGAGTAGTATTAAGTTTGGTACTCGCTCACCGACATAATCCAGAATATAATACGCGTTAAATATAGAAGCGAGCCGCTCGGCGAGTTAACCTGAAAACCGACTTGCCGAATCGGAGCGACTTTAAAGTTTTACTACCTACGGCTACGACTAAGCGAACTATGTATCTGTATAGCAAAGTGCACTTTGAGTTGATATTAAAATATTTTCAAAGTATACATAGATCTTACAGTCATCTTCGAAACATACAAAGTTGCGGGGATATAGATTATTACTTACTATCTGTACCAGTTCCCGGGTTGCTGTGTTATACATCTAATAAAAAAATCTGGACAAAAAAAACGGTTTTGATACATCAAATAATATATTAATGATCAAATATATAAAGTACCTACATCAAAATGAAAATTAATTCAGTTACTCCTGGTTTATGCAATGTTTGTTACATTTTAACCTCTTCTACTTGTAGCTACCCTCCAAGGAGTGGTGTTGAACTCATACTCCGCTTAAAAACCTTCCCGGACATTAGTAGAACAGATCACCAAAGTTTCGTTGAAATACGCAGGTACTTCATAGGTGATGTAGAATGTATGCGCGCGCATATATTCTCACGTTGTTCCCGCCTGAGCTTTGAGAAATATACTTAGATGTTTTGGAAATATTTTAAAATTATTATTTTATTAGTAACTTAATCGGATTAATTATGTATTTTTGTTTCTGGGGGCACATCTGACTACTTAACAGGACAACGTCTGTCGGGAAAGCTAGTATGATATAAAGATAGGCAGAAAATGATTTGTTTTATGAAATACCATATAGGTACACAGTTTCCTAAGTGGAAACTGGATCAGCAGCGCATTGCACAACGAGAAAGAATGATTATTAAACAATTGAAAGACAATGAAACAATGGTGTCCGTGTGCGTATTGCGTGGGCGACCAGCAAACCTCGGATTATTTTAGAAAAGCAACGCGTGGTGTATGGGGCACGGTACCTTTCCACGGAAATTATTCGACACCGGATTATATGCATTTGCATATTCGAAAATGCATTTGTAAATATCTTCGATATTATTTTATGGATACTGCACATTGCAAATAAATATATGTATTTGCTATTTGAAAATATTTATTACTTACACGTTCTATTTGCTAGAAATTCTCAGCAAATTATGTCATTTATTTTTTAAAAGCAATCTGACTATGATTATGCAATATTTTCTTCCCATATTGTTAATGTTTGACACAATTCCAGGTAATTTTCAGCTTATAAAGTGACAGAAGAATTATACGAGCCCAGGAAAACAATCCTATCTCGGATTCCATACTATCCCCATCCTTTGGGGTGGTCCGCCTGAAATATGTATACAAGCTAGTATCGAATCTGCCGCTTTTTTGTTGGCCCTCTCTAAGAAAGTCATCATTGATGCATATTTTGTCATTTTTGTTTGCATATTTCGGTATTTTGTTTGCATATTTCATTATTTTACTTCCATATTTCGACATTTCGTCTGCATATTTCGGAATTTCGCTTGCATATTACGGCATTTTGTTTGGATATTTCGACCATTTAAGTTGCATATAATTCGGTCTATAGTAATTATTATACAAGAGGCAGTTAGTAGCTAGCGAACCACGTGGGCGCCCACCTTTGGGTAACAACAGCGATTGCGGGTCAAAAGTGAGAGTTGAATTATAACGATTAGCTCGTACATGTGCCTACTTGGTTATCTGTAACAAACTGTGATAATGTTGCTGCACTCGACAATTTACATAGTTAATCAAACGATGCCCACTTATATTTTTATTTATCTATATCTTAATACGTGACGCAATAACTTTGTGAGCATTTTTACGAAAATTGCGCTGACGGAGGAGTATGAAACTTCGCACACTTAGGTATACTTTATGCAGAGAAGGAGTGGCGAATGCTAATACATATTTTTTAAATATGCATAAAAAATAGATTAAATAAAAAAATACATAACGCACACTACTGTAATGTTACGTATTTGATACATACAATCTGATGTATGTATCAAATTGACACAGACGCATATATTATTTTGTGTATCTGTAGTCAAATTGAGAATATATTAATATTGTTTGTCTTTAATAATAATAGAAAAAACTTTGTACATATCGACAATTCAAGTTTGACGTATCCGCGCCATTGTTTGTAACGATCAGTTTTTGGGATTGTTTTTATTGAAGTTTAAATCAAATTCGCGGGCTCTGTTTGAATAGAAATCTCGCCGTATTGTCGGTAGGTACCCTCCGCGCGGGACATTATCAACGCAGCTCGTGGGTACGTTGGATGCTAATGTTTTTATCCAATGAAACGGCGGCCGTGTTAGCGCCAAGCTATCGTGGGATTTGACGTTTGCAAACGTCAAAATTTTGCTGACTATATATTGCGTCCACGAATGCGTTGGAGAAACACTCTGTGTTAAAAGGGGGGGGTTAGGGGTGAAAACTACCCTTCCTGAGTGATTTGTTAATAATTAAGTCGAATATATTTATTGGAATTTGATTTTGTAAAATCGTCTAAGTGAAGTGTCGTTTGTGAACTAAATTTAGCCCCGCAAGTAAAACAGGTGAGAATCTTACGTTTATTATGTCTGTCGTGAATTCTATTTCTTTTTGTGGGTATTTTGCTAATCCCTAATTGTAACGCATTTCTTTATCGTATTACAGAAGTGCGGGAACTACCCTTCGGGTTACAAACGTAATTCTTGATCTTGGAATGAGATGTTAATCTGGGGACATTTTATGTATTACCTACGTCGATGTACCGAAACGTCTGTATCGAGCCATCTGAAGCCAATTCTTGTTCTGAGAAGTCCATTTGTACGTGAGAACTCCAGCTAAGGATTCTTTGAAACTATTCGACATTCGTGGAGCCAAGTTATTTCTTGAAGAGATCAGCGCGAGATAGATTAGGGGATCGGATCTTAAGTTAAGTGATATATCAAATCATACGTTTCATTCTGTGGGACCTACCGCCGACACCTTTCATTCTTCTTTCGTGGAGAGCAAATGCACCAACCTTAATTTGACCTTCGACCCTGTTTTATACAAAACCTGAATTTAATGTTTTCTCATTTCGATATGTAATCTATAAAGGGAAAAATTTCATCCACATTAATTGAAGCTTATTTGATATATTTGTATGTTTGCCTAAGAAATTTGGAATAGAGGCTCAAAAATTGTTGTAAAACATCTGACGAGAGTTTAAGAAGTAAAATATTTTTTTGATTATTAAGAACAATATAAATGGCCTTATACTTTAGATACTGATATATGTTTTTAATGATTGGAATTTTAAATTTTATTTTTCCCATTTTAAGGTAATTTTTTTATGTTTATTTATTTGGAGCTATCAAAGATCCACAATTAGTTTTATAATTTGTTCAAAGAAGGATCTATTTATTTGTATTTTGGTTCAATAAATTTTATTCGTTTTAATTCTAAATTCTTTCTTTAAAAATCTCTTGATAATTCCCCACTTGATGAGAGGACATTTTGGGCTATTGAACCACGACCTGAGTAGAGTCTGAAGTTGAGTATAGCTGGGCTGATTAACGATTTATTTTTCTTTTGTTGGATGAGACCAACAACTCTGTTTAAAGCCTTCCAGAGGGTGTGACCACAGAGGTTCGTTTGCCTTGGAGTCGGTGATTCTTGGCAGACGGTCCTCAGTGTGAGGGTTCTGCTCATCTCATCTGAGATCAGTAGAATCCGTCACATGTTTTAGAAAGAAAATTGTGAAATAGCGCGTTTTAGAGAGCAGCGCTTTTTCCCTAAAAAAGCGGGTAGAGAAAACCGACTTTTATTTCTGATTGAGGACGGAATAAATATGATCAACATCGTCTTTGGAAAATCTCAGATTTTTTCAGCGTAACTTAAATATATTATCTTTATGGCTCAAATCTACGTAATAAGGTAGACATTTTCCTATAAACATTCTTAACATTTTATATGTCCATTTGTTGATATTAAGATCAATATAGACTCCGTTACTAAGGCGACTCTTATGAGAAACATGGATATATCTGTCTATAAAGTTAGACGTGTCATGAGACCGCTATGAAGGAGTTGCACATTAAAAAAAGCAACTGAAAACATCACCCATCTAAAAGCTCGCGTTGTTACAAAATGTGATCAACACGACTGACGTAACACAAAACTTAACCGAATATCATGACCCAAATGAAACTTTTTTACTCATACAACAATAATATAAGAACACACGTACTACAAACACACTACTAGATATTGTAAACATGTCAAGGAGATAAAAGACGAACAGTGAGAAATCTATGTGGCCGCGTATATGCACCGAGTGAACGAGCAGCGAGCTATCACCGTACTTACCTATACGAATTCACTACTTGTAAACGTTTTCCAGTGCAGCTTTCATCTGATTGACCTCGCCTCGTTTGCACCTTGTCGACCGGGACACAAAAATTAATGTGATTTCACAAGTCGAGGTACTCTGCCATGCCGGCTGGGCTACGAACGAGCGACGGTTGTGTTCGCAATCGTATCCACCTATTAACCATAACAATGTTTCATGTAGGTGTGTGTGCGGTAGTAGTGACTCGGTACAGTTTCGATCCAAGGTACATGAGGAGAAAACTAGGACGAAACAGGCGAACAACTTACTATAACTCTCCATATTCTTTCATATAGTCACAATAATACAGAAACGAAGTATTGCAGTAAATAATACGAATATAGGAATACGTGGGTATTGTTGCGATTTTCCATACGGCATTACTGTCGGATCAAGGGCCGTAAAGACGATTTAATGAAGTGATGATGATTAAGGTTTGGGGACAGCGCGCGTGAGCGTTTCAAGAAGGACGGAGGTTCAAATCCAAGACATACATACCATGTCTATCAAGTGATGAAATCACAACTTAAATCAATAAATCTTTGACTTGGACGAATAAATATTATACAGTAGATAGCAAAGATCTACGATAATATTTTAAGATCTACCTCACAGTGGCAAAGAATGAAAACTTTCGATAGTAAAGCAATGACGAAAACGGCGAATGTAACACGGTTCCACAGTATTTTAACACTATCGTTTGTACTTACTTTAAAACAAACAAAAAAATACACACTTAAAACACAATTTCTGAAAATATGGAAAATTATTGATAAAGTTATTGGGAATCCGCTAGTATAGACGACATGCTACTGTACCTCAGTTATTATATGACCTCTGACCTGAAATATATAAAAAAGATCTCCTTACGTGATCTGTCGCATCTGAGACAAAATGCCAACTTCGGGTAGAAATTTAAACAAGAAAGAGCACTTCTGACTAAGTCGAGAATCAAAATCGGGATGTTATAGGTTTGGTTCAGAAGTCGACTCCCAGGTAAAAATAAAATAAAAAAAGTGATCATTGTTCAATAAAAATAACTGTATTTTTTGGTATTCGATGTATTGATTTTTTTTTCATCACATCGAAAATTTTCAGTCTTCGCCAATGTCAAATATACATGTACAAAACCAATCAATCAAATCTCCCAGTACACCCAAACCAGGGGCATAGGGAAGCAACAAGAGCTCTCCTCTCCGCTCTATCGCAATATTTATGACAACATATTATACACAAACATCTTAAGCTTTGGTCGTCCTTAGAAATCACTACAGTAGCCCTAGTATAAGTTTTCGATGATCGAATATCGAAACGATGATCGAAAGAGTTTCGATAAAATTTCATACTAAAATGATCGAATGATTCGATCGTTTCATTTAAGAACACTATTTGCACGCTTATAAGCGCATATTTGCGTGCAATTAGCTTTCGATAAAACTCTTACTAGCCCCACAGGTCAAACATGGAAGAGTCCAAAAATGATAAGTTGATGAAATCGAAAGTCGTGGATGCGATTGTGGCAGGGAATAGGAAGAAATAGAAGGAGTTCGATGAGGACTACGTCCAGCAGTGGACTAGAGTTGAATGTTGCATTTAGTAGAAAAAAAGGAACAAGAATCGAAAGGCGCATTGGCTAACAGAATAGCAGCGACGAGAGCGATCGTTAGTGGCGCACTACGAACCTCTCTCAACTTTCCCTACGCCCGTTGCGCTCTCCTCGCCTCGGAGAGGCGACCATCTCGCTGGTAGCAACCACGCCGCACTGTTGCGCAACGTGGAAAGTGAACTGTACCGAGTGACAAACGACAACTTCCATTTTGAAACATTCATTAAGTACTACTCATTGTTCGGATTATTCACGACTGTCTCTCGTTGCATTTCACTCTAAGCCAACTGACTTCGGGTTTTCTCTCTTCTCAACGGTTACGACAACTAGGTACTACTGAAAAAAGATTTGAGGTGGTCGTTAGCCTGGCAGATAAGAGATTCTTATGAAAAAAGAAATGAGGAAAGTTGCGCGGAACATGAGAAAAAATAAGAAAACTTAATGTAGGTGGACTCGGCAGGGGCATGTGTTAAGGGTGCCGAATGAGAGTTGGCCGAGGAGAGCGCTGTTCTTCCTCCCATCAGGGTCCCGAAGACGAGGAAGATTGGACGGGACCGGTTGACTGGCAAAAATTGCCTCAGGCAATAAGTTCCGCCGACTATACTGACACATTTGTATAGAAAAGTGTTATATTATTATTATTATTTATAGTGAAGGCAACACAAAGTCTGTCGGGAATGTTAGTAAAATATACATAACTGGGGGCTTTAGACTACGTTCTACAGCTGTTTCGAAGTCAGGCTTAATGGAGTACTAAAAGACCTCGTTTAAGGGTCAAAAATCGACAGTTCGCTTGTAAGTTCATTTAGTGATGATATTAACCAGCCATTAGTGTTTAGTGTTATTGGTGTCTTCTAATGGAATGGATTGCGTCATGTCCACCACACACATACTGCCTCCGAATTACTATTGCGTTATAATAATTATTATATCGATATCGGCTTTGTCACCGAATGTGTCTCGCCATATAGATACCGCAGTATTTTACTTAAAACATATTATATATTATATGATTACTAGCAGCAAAACCTGTCGGACGACAGGCAAAAAAGGGGACGTTAATTTTTTGATTGTCCTATAAATCGGTTCAGCCCAGGCACAAAAAGTATCCGCGTTCGAAACGAAGTGCTCCAGGATAATTATAGGTATAAGATGGTACCACATTATCACGAAAGACGCTATATGCAGGCGCACCATCACTTCTACCATTATGGAGAGGAGATGCACTTGGCTGGGATAAGTGTGAAGGATGCAGAATGACAGATGGCCGAGGACAGCCCTGCTCTTGTTGCCTTCCTATGCCTCTTAAGTGGGGTTTAGTGGGAGTTTGGTTGGTTTGGTGTTTAAGGTAAGAGGTCCCAATTTTACTTCACCATCTTGGGGACTGTGGACAATTTGATATTACTCCCCGTGGCAAGTGTATGTAGGAACCTCTAATCAAGTATCAGATATTTGATAAGTGTTCGATAGGTACCTACCTATAATATTTCTCGCGGACCACTTGCTGTTATTATTGTCACAGGAAGTATCGACTTACAGACAAAAAAAATGTAAGTAAACAAAATACTTTCCATATTATGTATGAAAAATATTTCGGTTGGGGTTAGTGTTACAACGAAAAATCCGATTAACGAACTAACTTAACTAATTATAATATAGGATAAACTCGCGGACGATACAGTATTACGAAAAGCAGCACGGTGTGAAGATTCATTCTAAAATATTACCAAAAATTGCATAATAATTATTATTTCCCTCGACCGATATTTGAGTTAAAAGAATTATAAACGGCAATCGCTCAGTGATGTGCAGGTAGTTACATACATACCCACACTGCAATCCATCCACCTTAATAACACAACCAGTTTGTGGCGTGTTCCTTTGTGTGTTCGTCCGTTATTAGAACATTAACTGTTTTATTTAAAAACTACGATCAGTGGAAATAATTACTCAGCGATAGAAAATATTACGATCAAGCTGTCATCGAGATAGTTTAACGCATATCGCTTGTTTCAATACTTAATAGCGATTTTGTCTCAATTTTTTTATTTTGTATTATATTATACTCAGGTAATCTACATAATATTTTAGAA
The DNA here is from genome assembly GCA_963576905.1 of Mystacides longicornis. Lineage (NCBI taxonomy): Eukaryota > Metazoa > Arthropoda > Insecta > Trichoptera > Leptoceridae > Mystacides > Mystacides longicornis. Next base: position 6,761,007 of record OY756434.1, read on the forward strand.
ATGTTTGTTTTTTTATTTGCCTTTGACAATACTTTACCGTTATGTCCGAGCATCACGCTCAAAATACAAATGCTACGTCAGATATTAATATGCCCAGAGCCGTACAAAATGCTGGAGAAGGTTCTTAAATACAATTTGCTGCATTAACTTTAATATATTTAGAGCTATTTAAAAAAATCTATTTTTTTAGGATCTTCATACAAATTTCTCAAAAAGACTTTTGGAAACAAAATTACTCATGTAAACGTTGAATGGAATCTTGGTATTACGGTATGAAAATGTAATAAAATAATCGTAGATTGATTTGTTATACATATAAATGTTATTCGAATCTTATTATTCTCAATAAATAAAGATTTAATGAAAAAATTTGCAGTTTGATTTTGAAGTTTGACAGGTACAAATTGAATAAACACATATTAGCATCGCCATCTGTTGAAAAGATAAATAAATGTGTTATGAATTATTGATATTGAGTGTTTTGGCGTTGGTTCCACAGATGGCGGTGGTGACTTGAATTATTGATATTGAGTGTTTTGGCGTTGGTTCCACAGATGGCGGTGGTGACTTGAATTTTTGGTATTATTGTTCTGTGCTTACGTCAGTTATAGAGGTCTGTTAAGCAATGGGAAGCTAGACTAGAACCTGTTTAGTTACCTACCGATCAAGCCTGACAATCGGAATCAAAAACGTAAAGCAAAACGGGTATAAGCTAGTTATCAATAAAGAAATTATATTATTATTATTTGACCCGCCATATTGGATTTAACGTCAACTGACAGTTGCTTCGAGTATACAAGAACGCTTTTTGTAATAAATACACTGTATTTAAATTTTTCCCCCGTCCAAATATGTGCTCACTTCATATTTTGGTACATTGTATTTTGGTTTATCATTTTAATAATTCACGTACCTACTTAACAAATTCCTCTTTCAGGAAACAGGATTTATTCACTACGTCTGTTCACTTAAAGTGTATCTGAATTCTTTAAAATATTCGAACTTTATTTTTTCAAAGCAACCAATCTGTTCAAATTTTAACATTGCCAAATCGTTTTTCTTCCAAAAAATTAAGTTTTATCAGCACATCCTTTAGTATAAATGCATTATATAAGTTTGATTGTAAACAATCATTATGAAAAGCTGGAAAAAATATGAGCAAAGATATCCCAAAAACAGAAATTCACCGACTATGCTTGCAAATCTTGTACCTGACACTTTTTTTTTTTAGGTACATGGCAAAATAATACCAAACTTAGAAACACAGACTTTCATATTATGGTATATAGTCTAAACTAGTTTATCGACAAATTATTAATAAAAAGACATTAAAAACTAATTTGTTACTAAATATATCACAACTGATGACGACTAATACTGTTATGAACAAACCACTACGGGCTTACGACCGTCTTCTCCTGTAATTTCGAAAGCTGGCTTAGTGTGATGACTTTACGTTAACAATGTTCGCTATTAGGTGGTATTGTTAAAATGCCCCGGGCAGGATTCGAACCTGCGTCTCTCGTCGACCCATGCCGTCGTCTCATTTGTTTCATTTCAAACATATAAATAACAACGTTCTTTTATTTTTAAGCTCGGAACAGCAAAAAGACGGAACAGTCGAGTCCGTGGTTCGTATCCACCACTTCAGAAAATCAATCAATTTTTTAATCCGTTCGGGTACAGGTGCTAGTATATTTATAGTGATGTGTTATAAAAATGTGGCGTTTTATGAAACGTTTAAAAGTTAATGAAGAGGACAGAAAGTGGCACAGAAATTATAACACACGTCGAAGTGGAGTCAAGGCTGGCCAGAGTCGTTCATTCATATTATCACCGTCTTGACATTATTCTCTTAATTGTTGTTGCAGGGGGCGCTGCCACATGCTTACCACTAGTTGATCAACTTCTTCTAAATGGAAACAATTTTTACATATTTCATTGGGCTTTATCCAAATTAAATCCGTCTGAAAAACTGAACTGATTTTTTCTCTTGTGAAGATGCGTAAATCGGAAAACCCCATGTCAAAAGTGATTCAGTAGTTGTTCAGTAGTAGCTTTTCCGAGACACTTTGTCACGTGGTCGTTACAAAAAATAGGAATTGTACTCGAATTTGTATTTGGTTCCGACCGATTCATTTGTTTTTTAACCATATTTTTTCCATCCGCATTCTTTCAATCGAACCAACAGACAGTTCTGCCAAACGCCAATTAAATTTAAAATAAGAATTAAATTGGGTATGTATGTTGTAAAAAGCAGTAAGAAGGTTACCATGTTAAGTTTTCTTAAAATTTCTAATGTTCCGCGCAAACGACCTCCGGTACGAAAGCCGGCGTCGTTCGTAAACGCCAGGCCAACAACTAATTCGAATTGCCTTCATGAAAAATCATGTCTTTTTCTTGAAAATTCTCATTTACGATTGATTAAATTTTGTTAAATCATAATATTTATCTATGCCTTGAATTTCCGAATTAAAACAAAATTTGAAAATTACATACCAATTATTATTAATCAACGAATTTTATGGGTTTTTGGGGCTGTCATTATTATTGTTACACAAACAATCGTATCCAAGCATCAAAATAATAAAGAAAATTTTGAATACCAACATACCTATATTATAATTGGTAAGAACGGACGAATAGTTGGTATGTATTGACCAAACTTTATAAGCGCTCTATAAGTTTCCGCGTTTCACAACGCCCTCGCTAAACGTAACCAACGTTATACACCGACTCTGTCTCTCTTGGCAATGCAATGTTTTCCTAGAAAAAAGGTACCTACCCCAATTTAACGGCAGTAATACAAAGAAAAATCTATTTTCAATATAACTAAGTTCTCGAATTCGACCTTTTTACTTAGTTCATGCATTTTTATTTAAGTGGTACGTCTTGTTTACTGCAATATCCAAGCAACGCTAAATGATAAACAAAGTTTTATTTAAAAAAATTACCTGTTCAAAAATGGGATTTCACAAAGTTTCCGCCAGCAACATCAATAATTTGTATCAGAAGGCGTTGCCAACCGAGAATGACGTGGATCGAATACATCGATTCCGTCCTCAAGAAATGCCATGTCAGAATAAAGAGAAATAGGAGAGCACAACGTTCTAATTGTGTCTAGATTCTTGTGACCATTTTTCAGGACTAGATCTTAACGAATATGTAACAAGTAATGACTAACAATTTCTAACTGATGTTCGATTTTTAAAAGGGACAACCAATAGTTTGTTCCTTTTAAAAATCGAACATCGGTAATGAATTGTTAGTCATTAGTTGTTACATATTCGTTAAGAAATATGAGAGGTTGTATGAAAACTTGTATGTTGGTGGAAGAAAGAAGTGTGCTTTGATAGAAAGGAGTGGAGACCCGTTCTCTCCTCCCACACCTTATATGCACTGGGTTCCTACGGAGCGGGGCGGCGACAAGACGGCTGTCATCGAAAAATACGACAATGTTTTTTTGTCAATATGATAACCAAATAAACAATGTCGTACTCTTATAAGGAAAACAGACCATTACGGGACATGGCGTGATGGGTAAAAAATAATATTTGGAAATTTCAAATTAAACCTTGGTACCGTGCATACGGCTGTGATAATTCTTTTAACCTTTCCTAAGCGGTTGCCCAAATCCGACCGAACACAAGAAGCACATTGTTCGCCGCTAACCAAAGTAACTCCGGCACCTACCTTCCTTGACGATGACACTCGACATAGACGCTGTGCGATAATGAATTTCAACATATTGTAATTTGTGTCACGGCACCATTTTTACTTTGGACACCTTTTGTCACTAATTATCATTATTTTACATTATTATTATTATGTTTAAAGTCGTATGTCTTAACATTTTATTGATTTTAATTAACGAAACCTTTCGAGATTAATATACAGTATTTAATTAACAGGATTGTGCGAAGGTAATTCGACCTTTTTTAATTGGGATAATACACTGATACAACAAGGATTTGAAATGCGTTTCGTGAGCGAGTCATATTCAAATTGACAATTTTTTCCATCTGGTTTGCCTTGAACGTTTATTTTTTTTTGCTTTTTTATGTGTTCAATATTGCAACCTTGTATGAAATCATTCAGTACGACCGTCTGAAGGAATACATAACTCATAAATGGATAACTTTGTTTATATTCCCAAACATCTGCGAAATGTTACGTGTTTACAAACTCTGCACCACCAATAACTTATTCACTTAACACGTGGAACATTCGAGGAAGCGATTTCGACTACCATCTGGCACACCTGATGGGATATGCTATTTGACCACTAGATGGCTGTTCAGTGATAATACTCTATTTGACATTAGATCACATCGATAAAATAAATGTTTTTCTATCTATCTAAATTCCATTACACCCCCTGTTGCCTCCATATACTCCTAAGGGTATGTGGAGGCAACAAGAGCTCTCCATTGCACTCGATCTTGCGCAATGTTTATGACCTCCTCCCACACCATATCCAAATCCCTCAGCTCTGCTACTAAGAAGCGAAACTCTGTATGAGAGGGTCTTCCTCGTCTTCGAGACCCTGATGGGAGGAAGAACAGCAGTCTCCTCGGCCAACTGTCATTAGACATCCTTCACACATGTCCCAGCCAAATCGATCTCCTCTCCATAATGGTAGAAGTAATGAGCCTGCGCTGGGTGGGTTGCATCAAATGATTAGTAGAAGTATCGCTATTTAAGAATATCCTAGATTGTTAAGTAAATTTCAAAAAGCAATAAACAGAACTTCTCAATATAAAGCTTCTTCGACAAAACACTCGATAATGCGGACGAACGTTAACTTTTACTTAGTAGAAAACAACGAGATATTTTACAACCTAACTGATGACTGCCTGACGCGCTCTTTTCACAACGCTTTCATCTCTGAAACGTTTACTGAAATGGCGATCAACATTCACTATTGGTAACAATGATCATGCGTAATGTTGATGACACAATGCACGTATTATCTCGGCTTCTGAAGAACAAGCTCGCTTGTGAACTGAGTTTTAATAGATTTTTGAGTTTCCTATGGTCCCCCACTAGTTGTTTGATAATGAAAATATCTCCAAGTGTTACTTTGTAAAAAAATAATGCTTTTATCATGTGATAGGTAGGTATCTATATTTTATTTTATCTAAACTGTATGCATGTTTTGTGTAACTAACTACTTGTACCTATTATTTTTATAATTTTTGCTTGCGAGAAACAAAGAAAGTATTATTTTATATATATATATTTTTTCCGGAAGTTGAAAGGGCAGTTTCTGACGCCTATAAACCAGAAACAATTACAGGGTAAAGACCCCTATATAAAAGTATAAAACCCACCAGAGAAGGCAACGGGAAACTACTTGGTTTTACTCGTCACCCTGCCTTCACTGCTGAGGATTGTGGTTGTGACCCATCACTACTCAACCACCATTACAACCAGCCGTCCCCAAAGCTCCCGTACCAAAGCAAAGTGCAGGGCCTCCCACATTGTCCCCTTTTATCTTGGTTGCTCCATTTCATCGAAGCCCGACCGTTCTGTTTAACTAATTAAGCCTTTTGCTGTGGTCATTGCTAACGTCAAAATGACCCGATTTGGCGCTGTAAGCAGAAGATAAAGAAACGGATCATATGCGGTCAGTTCGCTTATCTCGGTAAATGAGTTAGCAAGACGCTCGTGATAAAGGAGAGAGAATTGCAATAAGTAAAAGAGTGCGAGTGAGTGTTTGTAAGAACAAGACCGATATTACAAATTGATAAAACACGGCACACGCCGCACCGCCGTAGTAGACCATAAAAATAATGTTAGGGCCATCGCTGATAAAATATTAGTAGGATAGGCGAGCGAGCGCACTACGTGAATCTTTTGAGCATTGACCTACTAACACAGAGGCAGCGGCGCAACAAGGCGAGAGAATATAGCGACGCGGGCGGCGGTTAATCGTCGAGGTTTTTAGCGAGATGTCGATTACTCTCGCGGAGTCCTCAATATGCTAAACGCTCTATCAATAAGCCCCTGTGTATTACTTAAAGATAATGATTCAGCTGATAAGCGGCTACTCGAGAACAGACTATCCAAAGGCATTTGATTCGGATTTGCGGGATGAGGGTCTGTGTTTACTGGGGTGCCGAAGAAGCGAGGGTTGCGGACAGGGCCGTATGCCCCAACTAGGGATGAATAAATATGAAGAAATAAAAGAAAACAAGAAGGTCTGGATAAGGTTGACGGAATTTTTATTTATTCATACAATCATTGAATAATCCTGAAAGACTATGGAGACAAAGTGGTTTAAAACATCATATATATCGATTGTGAGCATGCAACATCGTCAAAGTCGAACAGCATTAAAGCAAATCTCCCACTTATCCCAAATATTCACAACCATCAAACCAAGTCGAATATTTGAAATGTATCCTTTTTTAAATGAATTTCAGCGTTAAATACTCTTACTGAGCTAGATTGTTTTTTAAGCACTGAACCAAAACCTTCGTCCAGTTAATTTGCCCTGTATTAAATTGTTAAGAACCATATAAATAGTCAAAAAAAAACACGGCTTTCGATCACTCAATCTGTCAGTTTTGCTTCAAAGAATCCCAGTATGTGGAGATCTTCAACAATCCAGAACGCTAACCAGGGGTAGAACACAGTTGTCTTTCAACACTCAGAAAGAGGCTTTAACAAATATTCCAGTCATGCTCCACCAAGAGATATTATCTATAGCTAGATCGTACCGATTTTGGCTAGACTTCAAACCATAGTTGATCTAGATGATGTACAGCAACCATAGTTGATCTAGATGACGTACAGCAAACGTACGCAGAAAAAAATCAATTCGAAGATACAACAGAGATAACCATATAATGTTAGCACGCTACCGTACACTAGGCGTGCGTCAACCTAGAAGACAATGATAGGAAAGCCGATACGGAGAACTGTGACAGTCTATCGCAACGCAAGTACGAGGTTATCCGAACGGAAACAAGTAAGTGACAAGCTCACATTGCCACGACACAGCGATATTCACACCTCGCCTAGCCTCGTACAAGTAGGAACCTCGTATCACCATTTTGGATTCGAGCACTTGGTTATCACACTGGCTTTGTAGCGAAGCCCATGATGTCTCTATCATTATTGCACTTCTGATTTTGACTACAGACTTTCATTGCATCGTTTGTCAAGAGTCCATTGTCAAATAAAATATACATATCATTTTTGTGAACACTCAAAATTTGTTAAGCAAGCAGTGTCTTAACGAATTCGTTGTGTATATCATTATGAATAAAATTATCGATAGGATACAATCAGTATTTGAAAAAAAAAATATATGTAAAATGTACGAACACTTTGTAAGGGATAACGAAATAGTTTTTTGTTAGTTTTTTTTTATTTTTTTCCCCGCGATTATTCCATATTTTCTCACCGACAAAAAATACCCTGAGCTTACCAGAATTTGGCCAAATTGGTCCAACAGTTCTCGAGTTTTAGCGGGACAAACGCACAGCCTGTTCTTGAGCTGTGAGTATTTTTTATTTACTTATTACAGACAACAACAGAACGACGAACAGCACAAACAAAAAAAAAGTCATGAAATGAAAACATAGCATCTCCAGTGCTGCAATAACAAGTAAGTATATCCCGCATGGCTACTTTACATAGTTAATATTTGCTATTGCTATTTTCATGCTCTTACGTAAAAGAAAATAATTCTAGGGATTGAAAATAAAATGTCTGAGAACAATAATGTTCGTTTAAGTTTACGCTGTCATTGTGCATTGAAAAGAGCCAGGAAGGAATCCATAGTAACTACCTAGCACCTTCACCAACAACTATGGTCGAGGTTTATAGCATTTCTCAACTACGGAGTAAGGACGTGACTGCGATAAGTCATCGGATCTACCTATCTATGTGGTACACACACAATACGGCGGTAATTCATAGAAATAGTGCAGAGATACGCAGAACGGAGCAAGCCGGCCGTGGGATGAAGGAAATCGACACAGCACTGGGGGTCTAAAAAGGCCACTTTGTATGAATCATATTAGGATCCTATTAGGAATTGCTTTGGAATTCGTAAAATGGCCACATAGTTGACAATTCATATTAGGAATTGCGCGCAATTCCTAATATGAATTCATCTGTTTTGACAGTTTTCTATAGAGATCCGTAAAATGGTCCACTAAATATGAATTGCTTACTTGTCAAATAGCTGAATTGTTAGAAGTTACTCCGGACTAACATCTTTCAATTCATTTCATCGTAGTCTTCACATTTTTAGCTGTTTTTAGTAAAAAAAAAATCATAATGGCAGATATTGGCCTATATGAAAATTTTTTGGAGCACGCGCGTGTTACGCAGGGCATCCTAAATCGCCGGCAAAGTGATCTTTTGAGGAAAATGGATCTTGCCTTTGATGTGCCGGATTACGAGTTTGTGGGATTATTTAGGTTAGACAAAGGTTTGTGTCGTGACCTTATAAAGGAGTTGGAGCCTTATTTACCATCCCGTCGAGGTGGAATAAGCACCACATCCAAGGTAAGAGAATTTTTTTTTAAATGTTTGTAGGTTTTTGTAAAAGCCAAATTGGTACTTACTTACATGCCCTTCACAGTAAGCCATGAGTATAATAATACTACTTAAAAGTTAGCTTAAAGATAAAGCTTGTCTAGTGAAACCACTTGTACATTAAATAAGTGCCTATCCAACAGTTGTAAAATGTTCTAGTAAGGCATATATTTCTTCATGAAACACTGTTATTTACCTTCTATACTTCCAAATATGTCTACAGCCTAATGATTACAATAAACTTACCTAAAAATAATATAAGCACTAGTGATAGTAGATATTTTTTATGGTGTAGATTGTAAACAGCAGGGTTTTATGAAGATATAGGTATTCCTAACTAGACAATTTTTGGATTTACTCTTGAATCAAAATATAGAGTACATACACCATAAAGGCATCATAATAGTCCTACATACTTACAGCATATTTTATTTGCATTTTAGGTGTTAAGTGCACTGAGTTTTTACGCTTCTGGTTCGTACCAGAGGTTTGTAGGAGCCAGTGCACACCACAAGATGCACCAAGTAAGTGTGTCCAACTGTGTTAGGGCTGTGACACTAGCTCTAAACAGTGACCACTTCAGGAAAAAATATATTCATTTTCCAAAAACTCGGGAAGAAAGAAGTGTTGCCAAATATGGGTAAGTTTCCTCTTTATTATCTCATATTTTATGTTTGCAGCAACACGGCAATAGGGGGAACACCTTTCATTCAATACTTACACTTATTTTTCAGGTTTTATCACAAGTTTGGTATGCCTGGTGTTTTGGGGTGTATTGACGGCACACACATCGCTATAGTTAGACCTGCAGAATACGAGGAGAGGTTTTTTAACAGAAAGCGTTATCACTCATTAAACGCTCAAATAGTAAGTGGTCACCTTAACCCTTTTTACATACATACTATCACACTACTTCCATCGTAGAGTAGACAGAAAGACTCATCTCCTCCTATCCTTGCAAACACCTTTCGCTTCCGATACTGTCATACAATTCACGGAGTGCCACGTCTCCAAGCACCACACCTCTCAACCAAATGTGTTTTCTCCATCATCTATCCACATTCATTATTTCCACATACCAAAACCATGGTAACTTACTTACATTTATTTTGATTACTACACTAATTCCCATTCCACATTCCTCTTGTATTGCGCTGTTACGCACCCCATCTCTCAGACTTTTACAATGATCGCATTATGCCACTTTCATTTTTCTTTAGCCATGTCCATGTCTCACTTGCTTAATAACCCATCTTACCTTCTAAAATATTGAGATTCAATCTGAAATGTTCCTTAAAATTCTTAGTAATTTTCTCAAATAAAAATTAAAAAGGTATAGTTGATTGGCCAAAGTAAGTTTTATTTTTTTATAAACTTAATACAACCATATTCTTAACGGATAATCAAGGGTTACAACTAGGATTTAGACTTCAATGTTATAAACCTAGGTCAAATCGCTCCATAATTTTAAATTAGATCTAAGATTTTTGATACATAAAATTCTGTTAAAATTATTATTACCTAAATCAAATTTAAAATTATGAAATGATTTGATCCAAATATTTAATACTATATTTTTTAGGTTTGTGATACGGACCTAAATATTATCAGTATTGATGCCAGTCATGGTGGGGCAAGTCATGATTCTTTTGTGTGGAATCACCATTAGCTTAAGTCCCACCTGGAGCAGCTCCACCATGCTGAAAATGAAACAGTGTGGTTCTTAGGTCAGTATATCTAGATACAGTTGAAATATGTCAAGTCAAAATTATACAATTAGATTTTCATATTTGATTGTTGTCTGCTTCAGGTGATTCGGGCTATCCCCTACGGTCTACACTAATGACACCTCTAGTAGACACCGAGCCCGACTCTCCCGAGAGATACTACACCGACCTGCATTGCAGAGTTCGGAACACGGTAGAGCGATGTATCGGGGTGCTCAAGGCACGGTGGAGGTGTTTGTTAGTAGATCGGAAGCTTCATTACCATCCAACAACAGCTGGGTACATTGCAAATGCTTGTGTTGTTTTACACAACATAGCCAATAGTGCTAGACTGCCCGTGGAGGCACTAACACCGCAGGAGGAGCACCACGAAGCGAGCATGCAGGTAAAAAATTAAACAAGAGTTAATCCTCATATATCGATAAACTATATAATTGATTTACTTTAAGTTAGACACTATATTTTGGCAATTATATTAATATTAAACTTGCTAATATTGATTAATTTGAAAAAACTTTTCAGATACATACAAACACCATGACGGCCAGACGTAACAATAATTTAGAGAGTGGGGAACACACGAGACGTGTTCTCATAGACAGACTCTCTTCCACACGATGATGCGCCCCCCAGATATTGTGATTTTATGTTATGTATTTATAAATACATAAATGTTTCTATTCAAATAACTAACATTTATCTGTACTACATATTTAAATTTGTTATGAATATTATTTTACCTATTTATGATTATTACAATGACATATTGTTATATTTTTTAATCCATATATACTAGAATTAATTATTATTAGTATTTGTCTAGTAAAGAAATAGTTTATTATAGATTACATTATTTTAACTATTTTCTAAAATATTTATATTGATCTCTTAATGTTTATGTTTGCATCAACTGTTTTGTACCGACTGTTAGTATGATTCTCACTGGTTAATTTTTCATTTCTTTGGTTTTTTATTGTGTATGTTGATTTAGCCTTTTTGTATGTGTTTTCTTTTTGCTTCTTATATTGTATAATGTTAATGGCCAATGGCCGTGTATGATTTAATAAATAAAATATATTTTGTATAGATATTGATTTTAATAAAAAAAAAAGAAAATAATTTATACGACTACTTACTCATCAATTTCTACGATAACATTAACAACACCAAAAGTCTGAGGCATGGCCAATGTGGATGGCTGTTGTAGGTAGGTTCTAGAAAAGGAATAAATTGTTGGGAAGGCACTTGTTTAAGTACCTAACAGTTTAGAGTTATAGATGGGCACAAGACTTTATAGTTACCTCATTAGGGAAGGGATTTATGCTCACTGAAGAAGCAGTCTGTCCAGACACTGGACCCAAAGAGAGAGCTTCCTCCGGGAGGTCCTCCACCTGTACCACTGCAACGTGTCCTTATGTCGGCAACTATTTTTTTCAGCTTGCTTTTATAGTTCCTGACATACTAAAAAAAATATAATTGTTAATTTAAATTGGATACTATTGAGAAAGTATTCAACAATTATTTGCATAAAAGTATGTACTTACAACGGACCATTCGTTTGGAGTTTTGGTTGGACCCGAACCCTCGACAATCCGCTCAGCCCCGGGAGCAATTATCCAGTAGCTCAAGCAAAATACTCCACTGAGCTTCAGACACTCTTGTTGTACACCTTTCCATTGCTACAAAATAGACAATTATATAAATTTATGCGATTGTTAATTAGGCATTACCTAACATTTTGTATGTCACTTTTAAGTATTCATTCATCCACAGTACATTACAAACATCATAGTATAGTTGATATAATACAATAAACATTTATACACACATTCCACTTTAATGATGGTAAAAATTGAATATACACCATATTAAACAACCATTAGCCTCTAGTGTTGTTATACACATATAAAGAAAGAAATAAAAAAATAAGACAGGCAATCAAGTATGAAGGATTTTAATAAGAATTACTGGAGCTGAATATACATGATACATATTAGTTGTCAATAATATAGAAAAAGTTACGAAATGATTTAAACACTCACTCCATTAACTTAACCTCACTTTCCTGTTGCACATTCGTGCAATGTTATGTCAGTATGTAATGAAAAGGAAGTGATAGAAACTAAATAATTAAGAAATTAAATATTTTTATAAACATAAAATATACTCTAACCTTCACTTACTTTGAAATAAAAGATCCAAGTCGCAAGAACAAAGAGATGCGGCAAACTGACGGAATGTTTACATACACGACCCTTTCCTTATGTATTTTTTTTCATAACGAAACGAAAACAAACATTTTATAAGTGTTTAACATTAAAACTACACTTAAAACATTATTATTTGCCGACACTTAAAATCCCAATCGCCTTAGTAATGTTATGATAATCATAATACGATTTGTTATAATGACAAAAGACAAAACAATGACATATTGAGTACTTGTTGCCAGCCGAAAAAAAGTTATAATAGTATTTTAATTTCACGTTTATTTATTTGATAATTAATTAAAATTTACTCTGTATCGATCTTATTTAATTATAAATGCATTTAAAAGTTCAACATTTGAAATACAGTATTTTTTAAACATTGAAATCTCGAAGAAAACAATATCCGGTATAGTACCGGGTATGTATTTTATCATGCGGCAACATTTCATCAAATCTGAATCATTTGGTGAATTGAATTGCGGATGATTCATATTCAATGGTGACCATTTTACGAAAATTAGAGGAATTGCTGCGGATCTGCTAGCAATTCAGGAAATGAATCGTCTGTAGATGAATTGCTCAATGTGGCCTTTTTAGACCTCCTGACCCCAGGTGCAATGCCGGTGTTTAACGCTGAACACGCTTTACCTTATGTTGACAATCATGGGGGTTCCTGAAACGTCACAAGCGATGCTCTCCCAGAATCTCAAATACAACTCGACAACTCGAGATCTGCTGAAAAGATGTTTATGATGCTTAGTTTATTGGATTCTTCTCAGCTCCGGATAGCGGAATAAGTTACAAAAAATTTAAAACTGGATGATAATTATTATTATAATGTGAAATATAATATTAAAGTTAGTATGGAACGGACTTCTTAACAACAACGCCATCCTTGAAAATTCCATAACACAATTTTTATCGAACTGACAACCATTGAGTTTCAAAACACCGGTACGAGGATTATTGACAGAATTAATTTCAAGCTTTAAGAAATTATTTATTTTACATTCAAACATATTTTAAGCGATTTCTTTTATAAATTAAAACGCAGAAAGTGAATAAAAAGAGGTGAGTTAAATTTGATTAATTGTTGTCAGGTTATGTCATCGTACGCACTAAGCACTACGCTTTATAAGAGAGAATCATTGTTAAGATTTAATATTATGTTTTTATATTTATAAATACTTTGTAATTTTATTTTTTATATTTTAATAAAATATTTTTTTTTTTTTGTTTGTTTGATTAGCCAATTTTTATTTTCCATGATGTTTCAGAAACTAAGTAAATATTTTGCACATAATTATCGAACGAAGTTTGCCGGGTCAGCTTGTTTTCAATAGTTTAAAGCTTATACCATACGTTTCCCACCAAAATGTGTTTATTTTGCTCAAGTAAAACAATATTTTTTACCTGTTAAGAGAAAAATACATACAATATTATCTACTAACAAAATGAATACAATAATAATTATGATTCAAAACTTTTGTTCAAACATCAGAACGTTTTCGGCACATCATGTGCCATTATGAACAATAAAAATCAAAGATTTTTAAATTACGTACAACAGTCAAGTTTACCGAGACTTCTTTGGGTGCTTTTATACCAAACGCACATAGAGACGAATCTAGAAAAAGAGTATACTTTCTTTAATGGTTGATACTGAACACCATGGAAACAACAAGTAAAAACTAATTAATGGACAATTTTATTTATTTATTTATACACGGCGAAAATGCCATTAATATTTTAACAAAAAAAATCTTTTTTTGCAATGACAGATAAGTGTACATATAAACGATCGAGAAAATATACTCTATTTTCGAGTTCTGGGACTTTGTTAGTTTAGTATAAATGCACCCTTCCGTTATATATTTTAAGTATTTATGTTGTACATATATATTTTTGGTGCATAAAATTCGTGCACTACCTCAAACTATAATTCACTACTATAACTACCTCAAACTTAAATTCAATACAAACGAGTAAGGAAATAAAATAGTTACACAGATATATAGAAAGTACGTGCTTGTATATTGATAGGTAGGTAGGTATATTAGATTAAACAACACACGCATAAGTAGGGTCCTATAGAGTAACGAAATGTGGTCGGAGTTCGATAATGAATACGTCGTATCAAGTCCTTGAGAATTGGGTGAAGATTTCTCGTTGTATCTCCGCGTGGCCCGGATAAGTGTTACGTAGAATAAAGGAGGCCTCGCTCGACCTATTATCCCTGCGAGGACAAGGCCGTGCGTAGGCAACCTCCGCATAGTACCTTCCTTCATAATACCTATACTAACACAGAATATAGCCTCCTATCTATACATTAATAGGTGAAGGAAAAACTTTGTGACCATTTTTACGAAAATTACGCGGACGGAGGAGTATGAAATTGCACACACTTATAGTTTATATATAGAGGAGTGGAATTTGCCAATATTTTTTAAAAATTATGCATAAAATAGATTAAATAAAAAAAAAAACATTGAAAACACTACTGTAATGTTATGTATTTGATACTCATACACACTCTCCGACGTGTTTGAGATTGACACAGACGAACATATTCTTTTTGCTTATCTGCGGTCAAATTGAGAATAGATTAATATTATTTGTCTTTAATAATAATAGACAAAACTTTGTACATATCGACATTTCAAACTTGACGTAACCATGTCATTGTTTTTGAAGGAAAAAATTTAAATAGCGCTCGCCCAGTCTTTGACAATGGAACCTTAATAATAGTGTTCAAACAAATTATAAATACGTTAGGGTCGAATTTCGAGCATTGGTCGACCACTAGTACAGTATAAACGCACCACCGAATGGATACTGTATTATACGAGTTGAGGTTGTGTTCCTACTGTACTCACAGCCTGCCTAATATTTTGTGAGGACCTGGTAACTTGGCAAAAAACATACCGGCCAGAAATAGGGTACCTACCTAATTAATGAACACGCCCTTAGAAACCGGCCTACATTTATCTTACTTACATAGCTGTTTTTTGAAAATATTGGGGAAACAATCTCGACATAAAAGAGCCAATGCCACATCTGGAACAGTAGGAATTAAGTATCTATATTTTTTTATTCGAAACTAGCAGCAAAGCCTGTCGGACGATAAGCATAAAAATAATGTATGTTTACAGCACGACATTCCTATCCGTAAAGGTACAGTTTTATCTAGGAAGCTCTTATCAACAATCGCATATTTCGTCGATACTATAAGGATTTCGAGCTGACACTATTATTGTCATAGCAAAGAATATCGACTTACAGACGAATAATGTACGCATGAAAAATATAAGCGTGTTTTGAGTGTTTCAACGAAAATACCGTATAATGGATACCTCAAACGTATTATAATAAATAAATTAATTAATATTACACTTTTCTATATAAAGATGTCAGTATAGCCGGCGGAACTTATTGCCTGATTCATTTTTTTCCAGACAACCGGTCCCAACCTATCTGAGACAGGCCAACCTAGGGTAAAAATTTCAAGTGAAAAAAAAACGCTTGACCAATAAACTACCCGACTGGGAATCGAACCCGGGACATCGCGTTCTAGTCCACGCACATGCCACTAGGCTTCCGATGTTAGTAATAGAGGATTTTTCGAAGATTTTTTTTTTATCACAAATTAACCCCCAGGCGAACAACCACTACGAGGTATCGACGAAAAATTGGTAGCCGAGATGGAAAGAAGCTTAGAAAAAAATATTATGAATTCGAACTGAATAAAAATGTGACAAATTGGAAATTTCTAGGTGAATACACATGGTAGGGAAAGAAAGCTCAATCTATCCGATTTTCCCCGATTCCCTTTGTATAATACAAACAACAACAAACAACAATATCAGTCTCAGAATCAAAATTGTTCATTTATTCTAAACCCACAATCGAAATTGAATCAAATTTCCTTTAAGTTCAACTGCGTTCGTTTTTTATCTCATTACACATAATGAACATTCAATACATGAGCACACAAACACTACGTATCACAATAATATACTTAAAACATTGTTTGTACTGTAAAATATTTTGTCGTTGTGCAGGCAAATTGGGGGGTCGAATGGGCGGTCGTTTGGGGTGTACGAAGGTTTCGGTAACCATCAAGGTTGCCTGGCTGTTGCCACCGAGAGTAGTACACGTACAGTACAAGGGCAGGGAGTCACGGTAGGCGTTCGGGGTTTCACAAAGTTACGTTTTACTGTTGTTGGTGAAAGTATTCAGAGTAGTAACTTGTGTTCAAACACAGAATAGACACAAAACACGCGCAAATTAACTATAAAGTACATATGGATTTAACTAATGTTCATGTTAGTAATTTGATGATGTTACGCGTGACATTTTCAACATAATTACCTACCGTTACTTTACATATTATATGAAATTATAGGTGTATGAAACTAGTCGATTCCTCAGAACTGTCGAGTAAATATTGCGCGGTTATTTTCTTGATAATTTTCCGTTTTTATTATTTCACAATTAATCAATTAATAATAATATAATTAGGACAATTTATATAGCGCCGTTTAGTGACAACAGTATTCACCTCAAGGGCGCTTGTAGTTTGCAATTAATGAAAAAGAAAAAAATATTACGGGTTACAGCTAAACAACTAAAATTAAATAAAAAAAAAGTAAATAGAGGACATTAGCATAACATACCATTTACCTAGATAATATAACGACTTTACTGATTAAAACTTTGATTCAAATCCATATGATTGTCATAACACGCACACGCTCACGCTCCCAGGAACTATTTGATTGCGCTAATAGCTCTAACACCAACTACCTCCGAAATGCAGTCATTCCGCGAATCTTACGCTTGGGTAACGAGTACCTCGATTGTGATGACGATATATTTTATATGACTTTGCATGGATTTAAGACTTCTATGAATGCAAAGTTTGGAAGTTAGGGGGCAACTATTACTTTGGGATATTGTAAAAAATT
Organism: Mystacides longicornis; assembly: GCA_963576905.1. Taxonomy (NCBI): domain Eukaryota; kingdom Metazoa; phylum Arthropoda; class Insecta; order Trichoptera; family Leptoceridae; genus Mystacides; species Mystacides longicornis. Next base: position 6,778,467 of record OY756434.1, read on the forward strand.
TTAAGTTTTAATTATTATTTCTCGAACTTGAATTGAATTTATCGAACTACAATCTAAACCAATCTTATTTATCTACTATATATTGTTTGATATTGTCTATTATTTTTTTTAGTGTATACTGTTTGTTTTATATTATTGTATATATAAATATATATATATTTTTTTTGTGTTTTGATTATTATTATATTTTAAATGACATTTTAATACTACGATAATTTCAAGGCTGTATTTTTAGGGCACTTAATTTGTTTCTATGATTTTATTGATTTTATTGTGTTTTTAATATATTTTTATGCTTTTACTATTATCGGTTCTTAATAATTTTTATCTGTCCCTAACGTTAACGATTTGAAGATTCATATTATAATGTTGTGGCCTGCCATGGCTTTTGTTGTTCTGTTTATATTTTGGTATTTTTTATTATTATGAATTGTTCCTTTTCTGTAGTTTGATTTTCTCATTATGTAAGTAGATGTTTATTTTATGTGCTATATTTTTGTTATGATATATTACTGTTAAAGGCAATATGCCGTATATAATGAATAAATAAATAAATAAATAAATAAGTTTACAATAAAGTTTTTTGGCGTGAATTTGATTTTGAGGTAACGCTGCAGATAAAACCTCATACTCAACGGCTATATTTCTTAGTTGAACAGAATCTTCAAGCACAGTTTGTGACTATGAATGATTGTGTCTGCTACTAGTTGGTTGCCTAGCGGTTCAGTCATCGACATTCATGGTGGAGTTCGAGGATTCGATCCCGGGTGCCGATTTTTTTTGCCTTTCATTTTGACTTATGTCGCTTTTGAGTTAGGGGTCCCAAATAAATTTTAATGCTAAAAAAAATCTCTCAACAATCGATAGCCGACGGATCTTTATTTAGAAGAACAGCGACTATATTCAAGAAGAAATGTTTACAAAACCACAGGAGGAAGAAAATAGTATAAGACGATTCAAGTAAGACATAAACCAAGTAATGAAAAATACTAAAATGTAAAAATAAATATCCGTGTAAAAAATATCATGAGTAATTGAAGGATTTCTTGGTGTAGAAGAGTTTAATAACACTCTCAATTTTTTGGCAAAAATCAGAAGTTCAAAGAGTTTTTAAACAAATATTTTGTCTCTTACTTCAACGAGTCGTAAATGGGAGGTTAATTATGCAATGCTACAATTTGTGTAGTTTAAGTTTTAATTTAGACAGCAAGGTTTCCCTAAAATGTCGACTTTGGGATAGAAATTTTTTTTTGGAAAGACCACAAAAGAGATGGGAAGATAATTTTATCTTAGTCACTGGGAGAAAACGATCCAAAAGGCATAAGACAGAGACGTTTGGAGGATCATGGAAAAGACTACTCATTAACCTTAGGAAAAATTGAAAGCGTTGTTGTGTAATAGTGATAAAAATAATAGGCATTAAAACAGAAACACCAACAAAGCATGCACACTGCAGAGATGAAGATGCTCAGATGGGCTGGAGGAGTAACCAGACTCGATAGAGTTAGAAATGTCCATGCCCGAGGAAGTTTCAAGGTCGCACCCATAACCGAAAAGATAACGGAAAACAGGCTTAGATGGTATGGGCATGTTATGAGACGACCACAAGACAACATGATCCAGAGAGCCATTGAAACTCCAGCCAGGAGACCAGGCAGACCACCCGCCACATGGTTGTCGAGCATCAATAGGGACCTAAAGGAATGCGAAGTGGAGCCAGAGATGGCGCAACAGGACACGGAGAGCCGACCCCAAATAATGGGACAAAGGCGACGGCGAAGAAGTTGTGAAATAGAGATACTGGTTATATTGACTGAATAGGTCCCAACAAATTAAATACACTTTTTGGACAACAACGTGAGGATGCTATAAATAACAGTAGAAACATAATCTTTGTTTATAGAAATGTAGAAGTTTAGAGGTCCAAACGATTAGAAGATTATACGAGGCGGATCTTCGGGCAGCCGGGGTTCACTGGGATGAAGCAGGGGACAGAGCAGCGTGGCAAGGATTGTAGAATCCATATTAAGCTCTATCTAGGGAGCGGACACGAAAGAAGAAGAAGAAGAGGGAATGTCGTAACTATTCCGTAGAAATTGACCAACCCAACGAGATAAAAATTATTGATTTTCTTGATATTTAGATACGCGTAGACAAAACTAATAATAATTGAAGGTCAACGGATAGTACTGATACACGTGTTATCGGTGCGGCTTTGTTTACACTTTGAGCCAGAGGTACTTCAAAAAGGTTTGGCAAAATTTGGAAACTGGTAATGAAATCAGAAACAAACATCCGCTTTATAATATTATGTAATTATATTCAACACAGTCATGGATAGGGTCGACGGTGAAACAAGTTCCCCGCTGGACGTGTTTTGTGCTGCGTGAATTAATTACTATTGGAATTTGATTTTTTCTACACTCGATAAGTTTTTTTTTCTATTTCTTTTTGACTAATTCTTACTATCTTTTTATTTATTTAAATATTATTTTTGTATTTAGTTTAACACCATTTAAATTACTGTACATTTATTTTTTTATATTATTTTGTTTTGTTTGTCCCGTGCGACGTTATTGTTGCATCGGGACGGCGCGGTACGTAAATACGTAATTATTATTTCTTTATTATTTTTGTTTCTTTATTTTGTATTTAAATCACTTGTGAATATTATTATATGTGACGTTTAAAAAATGGAGGAACGTGATGGAGGTGAGATACCCCCTGACATTGGGGTGATTTCATCGGTCTCTGACCCTCCAGAGTCGGGGAAAAAACGTAAACTTGCTGAAACTAACTCTGAAAATACAATTAAAGACAAAGATGTTTCTCTTGCTCAGAACACGAGCCACGTGATCCAAAATGAATTGTTATATACACCGGATATTCCCGGGCCATTTGTCGTGTTTGTTCAGAACGCTGACGACACTCATTTGCATCCGCTAACATTCGGAAATTTCTTATATAGGAGAAACTTTCTCTGCATAAAACCTGAATGTATTAGAGCCGAAAACAGATATAAAATTTCTCTAACATTTAATAATTATTTATCTGCAAACGAGTTCGTTAAATCGACCTTTGTCTCCGAAAACAAATTGAAGGCCTTTATTCCGACTTATAAGTTGGTTAAATCAGGACTAGTTAGAGATATTCCCCTGGAATTATCTGAATCTGATATCGTTGAAAATTCTTCCACATTTGGATCCTCGATAAAAGTCTTAAAAGCCCGCCGACTTAATAGGAAAAAAGTTGACAAAGATACTAATAAAATATCATGGGTCCCTTCAACTACTTGTATTCTGACTTTCCGCGGGCAAATCTTGCCCAAAAACATTTACTTATTTTATAATTCCTTACCAGTAGAACTATACTCTGAACCTACTATAATTTGTCACCTTTGTGCTAGATTTGGGCACTTAAGGAAAAATTGTCGATCCAAACCCAGATGCGCAATCTGTAGTTCCACTGAACATAACAAGGATAATTGCACCTCTAAAGAGGTGAAGTGTCCTAACTGTCATGGAGATCATAGTGCTCTGCACTCTAGTTGTCCCGAACTAAAAAGGCAAAGAGACATAAAAAAGGTTATGGCTGCGGACAACTTATCGTTCGCCCAGGCTGTTAAGCTCTTCCCGAAATCTAGCAAACCCTATAGTGAAATTGTCAAGCCCTTAGAAGAGAAACTCCCCTCAGTCCAAGTTCCTAATAATTCCCTAAACTCTAGTCGACGAGTTACAATCTCGACTAAAGCTAACTCAGCTCCTCTCAAAAAAGTTTCACCTCTGTATAATGATAAATCTTACATAGACAACCTTTTTTACACTAACGGGCAGGCTGTGAATCTAACTCCAGGATGTGCTCTTACAACTCCAGAGTCATTCACTTTAACACCATCCGATAACGAAATCTTAAATGAGAGTACCTCATCTCTCAAAAATAACATTTCAAAATCTTCCACCGATGAGACAAATTCTTTGAAATCAGCCCTAGAGCTGTTGCTTGATATTATTTTTAACAAATCTGATATGTTCACTTCAAAAATACTTCCTCTTATTAAAACGATCATAGAAAAAGAATAGACAAACAGCATTCTCAACATTTCGTTGGAGAATGCTGTTTGTTATTTCTAATTCAAACTATTTATTCTAGTAAACGTTTATTACCTACTAATAATTCAATATGTCAGATAATAATCAATTGAATATTCTTCAGTGGAACTGCAGAAGCGCAATCTCCAACAAATCAGATATTATACATATGTTAAATCAATTCTCTATTCACCTTTCAGCTTTAAACGAAACATGGATCAAACCACATTATACCTATAATATTCCTGGTTACTCTGTCTTTCGAAATGACAGAGTTGAGGGCAGGGGAGGTGGAGTAGCCATATTGGTGAAATCATCTCTCCATTGTGATCTTATTCCAATTCCAAGCAATCCCTTTTTCGAAATAATTGCTGTCTGCATTGACGGTATTGGATACGTCTCTGTATATATTCCCCCAAATGGTGGATTTGACAGTAATTATTTCAACTCGATTGTCCCTTTACTTCCAACATCATTTTTCCTGCTCGGAGACTACAATGCCCATGCTGTTGCCTGGGGAAATGCCCTAACTGACAGAGCGGGTAACCAAATATTGTCATTTGTAGATAAGCATGACCTATGCATCTTGAATGACGGTTCGCCAACCAGACTGACTTCCCCTAACCAGAATCCAAGTGCAGTGGACTTAACAATTTGTACTGGCAATCTGGCTTGTTCATCAAGCTGGAGTATCCTAGACGACCCATTTTCTAGCGACCACTACCCAATTTTTGTTACTCTATCCGTAGCTCCATCCAGAAAAATTTCTTACAGCAGACAATTATACAGTACAAAAAGGGCAAACTGGGCTAGATTTGCCGAAATCGTAAAGGAATCCATGTCTAAAATCGGAGATACGTCCAAGTCTCCTGTCCAAAAGCATTATGATGACCTGACACAGATTATTTACGAGGCGGCTAATAACAGCATTCCCTCTAGAAATAAATCGAGCAAAAACACGAAAAATGCTCCTTGGTGGGATCAGGAGTGCTCTGATCTTATCACTGAAAGAAAACAAGCTATGCGAAACTTTAGAAAAAAATTTGATTCAGACTCCTTTATACAGGCAAAGGCCATACAAGCCAAGGTAAAAAAAAAACTACGAGCTAAAAAGCGACAGAGTTGGCAGACCTTTTGCTCTTCTCTGTCCCCGAATTCTCCCCCTTCACATGTTTGGAATATGATCAGACGCTTCAAGGGTTCCTTCCAGACTTCCAGAGCTTCTGCTCCTCTTTCTGACTGGCTTTCGGAATTTTTAAATAACCTAGCTCCTCCTACTGCCCCTAATTTGGACCAACTTATTCCCCCTTGTATAAATAACAGAAATCTTCCTCAAAACAACAATAGATTGTTAGAAAAAGTAAATATGTATGAACTAAAGCTCTGCCTACTATCGGTAAGGCATTCATCTCCTGGCGAAGACAGAATTCCGTACGCTTTCTTTCAGAAAGCTCCTGACATCTTTATCGAATCCTTCCTCGACCTTCTCAACAAAATACTATCTTCGGGAAACATTCCCAACTCTTGGAAACACCAGCTAATTATTCCCATCTTAAAACCTGGAAAAAATCCTAAACTCGCTTCTTCTTACCGGCCTATAGCCTTGTCCGCATGCGCCATGAAAATTCTGGAACACATTTTGAAAAGCAGACTGGTTTGGTATATAGAACACAACTCTATACTACCTTCTACACAGTTTGGTTTTAGAAAGTCACTGTCTTGTGTTGATAATTTGAGTGTATTGATCACGGATATCCAGATTGCTTTTACTAAGAAGAATCCGATGTCGGTCGTATTCCTTGATATAACATCTGCTTTCGACAATGTCTCTATCCCTCTTCTTTTCAAAAAACTTGTAAGTCTTGGTATCCCTCACAAAATTGCCACATTGATATTTAGCATGTTTACGGAGAGAAGCATTTCAGTGAGCGGAGACGTTCCTGGAGACCACAGGGTGGTCTGGAAGGGCCTTCCTCAGGGGTCAGTTTTAAGCCCTATCTTATTTAACGTCTATTGTTCAGACCTCCCCAAGATACCTGATGACTGTCAATTGATTCAATACGCGGATGATATTGCAATATATACTACTAATAAAAATAATGTATGCGCTGAAAGAGCTTTGACAGGAGCCTTAAATATTGTCAATACATGGATGGAACGGAATAACTTATTCCTATCCCCTCAAAAGTCGAGAGTTGTATCATTCTCCAGAAAGCACGTGAATCCATCCATTTCTGTAGAGCTTAACGGAAATATAATTCCTCAGTGCGAAGAGGTAAAATTTTTGGGTATGTCTTTAGATAGGAAATTGACCTGGAACCCTCACGTAACTCATACACTGGCCAAATGCGAAAGAGGTTTAAATATACTTAGAGCGATCTCTGGCACCTCTTGGGGCTCCCACCCTTCCTCCATGAAGAATATATACAATGCATTAATTCGCAGCCACTTAGATTACGGTAGCTTTTTATTGACTCCAATATCCAAAACCTTGGTGAACAAGCTGGATGCTGTACAAACAAAATCTTTAAGGCTCTTGGTTGGCGCAATGCCCTCCACTCCAAACAACTCTCTCCAGGTGGAATGTGTTGATATGCCACTAAAGATTAGAAGACAATATCTATCTGATTCCTTCTTTATTAAAAAACGGACTTTCACTGACCATCCATTGCTAAAAAATTTACCCATACTACGTAACCTATATCACGTTAACGGTTACTGGAAAAATAAATCGAGTCCTTATTTATGCAACAGTTACAGTAATTACATGACTCAGTTTGGCGTTAAACGTTACCCCTTTCCATCCGCTGTTTATGACCTTCCTTTGGAAGTCTTGCAATTCTCCCCAACCGTCTTTGAAAATATCGGTATCGGTAAAACTCCTAAAATGTCCTCCAATCGAATAAATCAGACGTTCTTTTCAAAAGCTGACTCTTCTTGGCCAAACCACATCCAAATTTTTACTGATGGCTCCAAATTTTCTACCAATGATCATTCTGGATCGGCGGTTCTCATCCCCAAACTCAAAATAAAATCAATGCTAAAACTTCCTCCGGAAGCCTCCGTTTTTACGGCAGAGTGTGCTGCTCTGCACCAGGCTCTCACTCTGTGCGATCACCATGAATTGGAAAGAGCAATCATCTTCACGGATTCCTTATCTCTAGTAAATGTACTTGCGTCCGGCTCAGTTACTGATAACTGTATTATCTTAGACATTAGGAGAAACCTATATAGTCATAAAGTAAAAGGGAGAGATATTGTCATCGCTTGGATCCCGGCTCATTGTGGTATAACACCCAATGAGGACGTAGACGCATTGGCAAAAGAGGCCACCAGCAATGGATTGGTCCCACGAAATTTTGAACTCCCCCTGAGTGATATAAAACGTTCTGCCTTTCTCGGAGCAATGTCGGCCTGGACCGATCATTGGGATGAGGTAGGTAGAGCTAAGGGGTCGATTTATCGGGACATTAAGGAGTCTATCTCCAGAAAGCCATGGTACCATGAATTCAAATTCTCCAGATCAGAAATAGTCACACTGACTCGCATGAGATTTAATCACCACAGACTGGATAGTCATCTATTTAAAATAAATTTAGCCTCGTCTCCACTCTGTGAGTGCGAACTCGATATGGAGACATTAGACCACGTCTTCCTCGGTTGCCCAATAAGAGATTCATATGAACTTTATTACGAAATTGATGAAATTCAGTTCCCCATTAATATGTCTTGTCTGTTACACTCTGAAAAGCTTTCTGTCTACAAAAAAATTTTAAAATCAGTAAAACAGAATTACATAATTATATAAACAGTAGGTATGTGTGTGTGCGTGTATGTATAAATTTTTTATATAAATGCGAGAATGTATGTATGTAAGGGCGTGATTGTAAGTATGTAAGGCCGTGTGTGAATGTAAAAATAGTAAGTCTTTATATAAAATAATAGAAAAATAATAAATTAAAGCGTAATATTTTTGTTTTGCAAACATCAAATATTTGAAACTGGCACAAATCGTCCCTCAAGGGATGGGATGCCATAAACATAATAATAATAATAATAATACAGTCATGGATACATAGAATCATTCCAACCGCACTCTAATAATGTCCCGAATTGGTGCAGTAGACCCTATCTTCATGACGATAGTAACTATAACGAGCAACGCAGAGTTGTGACTTTCGTAATTAATGCCATCACACATAGAAACTTACGTCAAAACTTTTATCCTGACATGCTAGGATGTTTTTTTGTGTACGTAATTATTTATTCATTCAACATTTCTACAAGGAGATACTCTCGTTATATCGAGGGTGATTGCCATAATAAAGAAAAAAAAAATATTTCTACAGCTTTTAAAGACTTTTACATTACATAATTTAGTAAACATATAAAAATTAACAACACTCAACAATTACGAAAAAACAAAAACATTACCTAAAAATCAACATGACGTTTCTCATGTATATAGTTGACAAATTTCATACTATCCAAAATTGCGTGACACAATGTTTAATTATTTTCATCAGATCTTTCAAAAATGGCTGCGACAAGGAAATCGATAACGAAAAATAAAGAAAACGTAGAAATGGAGTATTGGAGGTTGTGGGTTCGAATCCCGGCGGTCCGACCATTTCCACTTTCACGACACAACCCTTTGTGTAGTGTGAAATACGTCAAAAGTGTATTTGTGTTCACTTCGAGTGAGCAAAGAATCATCATGACGTCGAATCAAACAATTCCCCGATTAGGATTACAGAGTTGTAGGTTTGTTTCTGTTAAAGAAAATTGAAAATCGTTATTAGAGGTGGCACTGTGTATCCGTTTCAACTTCAAGCAGACGTAGGTACGTAGCCAGGGTTCTGAGAGTGCGTACGCTTCCACATTCACCAGGGCACATGGCACATCCGACAATGACGGGTTGACAATGATTATGTTCAATACTTTATTACCGAAGCACTGGTAGGATACACGTGAACTCGTAATCAAACATCTTGTACTCCACTCCTTGTATCTGGGTCAAAATGGGAAAAGGACAGGAGCGAGATGGGGTTGGGAAGGGGGTGCAAGGGAGGGAGGCTGGCACAAAGGATGGAAGTCGGCAACACGAGGGGAGAGCGGGTAATTATTATTATGTTTTATTATGCCCCAAATTTCTAGGTTAGCGCACGAGCCTGTAACCGCCTTCTGAATTATTGATGTACCCACTGAACACACAATCGTCAAGATTCGGGTACTTCGTGGACTTAGTTTTGTTGATACAATTTGACACGACACTTCGGGAGTTGAAAATAATTAAAAAAAACTTTGAGGTCAACTATAAAAATCCGATGTGGATCTGTTTACATAGGCATCCTGATAACCGACAATTGACTCGTTATGAAACGTACGAGTAAAATTTCAAAATATTGAGATAGATAAGTAAAAGGTTATATAATTGACTAATAACAAAGTCCCTATAAAGTTTGTATGTACAACATTTTCATCCAAATAGATCAGAATTTTCTCTCTCAATCTCGAAACCCGAAGGCATTCATCAGTTCTCCAGTAGGTATATTCGGGGATTTTGAACAATTTTTACACACGACTATCAATTGAACGTAAAAACTACGATGCAACCAAAAAGAAATCAATTTAGAAATTCTAACAATGGGACCATTAATAAGTATGTAATAGTATGAGTAATTATTTTATCAAAGAGTAATTAAATAATGAATACAACATTCCATGAGATAATACTAGCGGATAGCGAAACTGGTACATCTTAAAAAATTACCTTATTGAGTATACGATACTTTTTGCAACAGTTTGAAAAAAAAGCAATACTCTTATGACCATGTGAGACGTGTGCCTACAAACCTGGTTAACCCAAAAAAAATCAATTTTATTGGTTACACAATATGTAAAATTTATTGAATTAATGAAACAGATTAACTTATTTTAAAGAAACAAAATATTTAGTTTTTTCCACAATTTTATTCAGCTAACCGGTTTTCGAAGACCGAACGTCTTCTTTGTCAGGCTAGTAAATGTAAGAAGACGTTCGGTCTTCGAAAGCTTAATAAATATTGTGGAAAAAACTAAATATTTTGTTTCTTTAAAATAAGTTCTAAGTATGTTCCACCACGTAGCCACGGTCGATAGGATAAATTATCTGAAACAGATTATAACAAAAACCAATGTAAGCATAAAAAATGATTGATTTCTTGTACTTTCCAAAATGTGGGTCACATATTGAAGGATCCTAAAATCTCCACCAACCTCAAACGGAAGGTCTATAATGCTTGTCTCTTACCAGTACTTACATACTTATGGGTTCGAAACCATCACATTAACCCAAAGAAGTGCTGAGAAACTAAGGGTAGCTCAACGAGCAATGGAATGAGCGATGCTGGGTTTATACAGTCTTAGGGACAGAATAAGAAATATCATAATAAGAGCTACAACAGGAGTGTCGGACATTGTCGAATTGCAGCGTTAAAATGGCGATGGGCCGGTCATGCCGCTCGATTGGAGGATAAATGGACAAAACGCCTCCTGTGCTGGCGCCCTAGGACTACAATTAGAAACCCTGGCCGTCCACAGCTTCGATGGAGGGACGACATTGTAAGAACCGTTGGCTCGCAGTGGATGCAGGTTGCACAAGATCGGGGGACGTGGAAAAGTCTGGAGGAGGCCTTTGTCCAGGAGTGGACTGATACAGGCTGAGAAGGAAGGTAGGTACTAATAATTTGTTTAAAAAAAAAACTTTATTATAAATTTAGAAAAATACAGTTGCAGAAATTTTAGCTTTAGTCTCTAGGTCTAGATGTCTATTTGAGTCAAACGAAAGCGCTCGATTTTCAATTAAAAATCGTGTAAAAACTGTGTTTCTCTAAGTTCATAATAGTGAACTTTCACATCGTAAATACACCAAACTTTATAAAAAATGATAACTTATAAATAAAGTTATAAATTAAAAATGGTCGATCTAAAGATGATACTCTATTGAAGTAGCGCATCGATAAGTAGTAAGAACGCATTCACATTTTGCTGTCTGCAAATACAAATCACAATATAACTCGCTGCAGAATGAAAATTAAATTCAAGACAATGCACGGGTGGAGAAAATAAGAGCAACGGACTAGGGGAAGGGGGGTGATCGCACTCCCTTAAAACTCCTGTTGTTTCACAAAAACATTTCAGCTATTAAAATTACATAATTTGTTGTTTTTATAACAATTTACATCCAAGTATAATAATTTTTCTTGACCATATGAATTAACCCATATCAGCCCAACCTACTGTATATAGTACATAGGTCACTTTGAAAAGTACAATTGTGAAGACTTTTTGGTTTTATTTTGTATTTAAATACACAATAGAACATTTACCACCATTTTTAGTAGCAATTGGATAATTAAACTTTAAAATGATAAAAGTTATTCCTCAATTTGTCGATTACTGTCGCAAAGTCAGGAATTAGTCTGTTAATACAAAGTAGGCATTTTTGAAAATTTTAAACAATTTTTTACTTTTTATTTTTATTTCATTTTAAAGAATATGAATGTATCTACTATTTAAAAACGATTTGAAATGCTCAAATCATTTATTTATTTTTCTGCACACATTTTTTATCAACATACTATGTACTAGCACTGGATATTTCATGTTTTTGTTTAGTGATTTTTTGTTTGTTTGTGTTGTTTAAAGTTTCTGTTGATGTCTCTTATAAATAAATAAATAAACTTTAAATTAACTTAATTGATAACATATCGTAGCAATACAAATGCCCCCGAATCCATAATATAAAAGAAAGTCGTTTTAGTGTTAACAGTTATAACTCGAAATCGGTTGAACAGATTTTCATGAATCTTGGTTTAATGGATTCGAAAAATAGATGGCAAAAAATAAAAAAATATATAATATCAAAGATAGTATGGAATGGATTTACTGACAACATATCTGTGAAAAATTCTTAGAAAAATAAAGTTATTGTTTACCTGACAACCATTGACATTAAAAATATCGGTACGCAGATTTTTGTGTAAATTACAAATTAGAAATCAATATTCATAGTAAGGACTACAGTACAGCGTCTGTCGGGGAAGCTAGTTTTCTATAAAATCGACAAAATTTAAAACAAAATCCTAGTGATAAATTTATTCCACTTCCAATTCAGTCGGCATAAAAAGTTTCAATCGATAAGTGAGTGGCTCAACTAAACTAAAATAATCTGAAAATTTTCTCAGGGGCGTCAAGTTGGTTGGTACATATTTGATTTTGTTTCGTGAGGTCGTTCCAACGTTGCACGCTTATAGTGAGGGTAGGTAGACCGGGATCGGCATTGAGAGCAGTCGGGAGTAGGTGCGGGTCAGGGCCTCACGAGAGGGTGACGACGCCGACGTCGCTACCCCGGTGCGGGGTGGGCGGAGAGGGCCCAAGGTTCAGCCGCAACCTTCAACTCGCACAAGGCCTCCTACGATATCAGCCCGAATCCCTGTGTGTTATTATAACGGTTTTAGTACCTTCCTAATTCGATGGAGTAAGTTGAATCAAACAAACTATAATACTGTAATATGCTCGAAGAATTTCCGTCCACATAGTAACAATCGATTATCACAATATCTAAACCAAATCTTTAGATTCCCTAATATTACAATATCCTTTGTCTTTCATTAACTACTTCTACTTTATAGGAAGAACAATTTCACAATTGGTAAAAACTTACAAATTCAAAAATGCAAAATCCTGAATTAGAAAATGAATTTTTTGCTTTAAGTTAAAGTGGCAGATTTGTTTCCTCCGACACCCATTGAACAACTTCGTATGAGAGCCAATGCAGCGATGTTTAAAGAGCCAGGTTGTCATACTCAGACAAAATGAACAAAGCCTTAAAAAGTTTATAGTGGTTTTGAGGAGACTAAAAATAGAGGGATATCAGCTCTACGTTGACTGAATGATGAATACATTCGAGGATTTTCACTACTAAGCTCCAAATACTCTACCAAAACATTCGACTCAACATTGATTATATTATGGCAGTGTGAAGATTTGTGGTACCCATCTACCACTGTCTTTTTAGAGGTTCAAAAGACAAAGTAAATATAGAGTGTTTAGTGGCCAAAGCTAGCTTCGAAATCTCCGCTTACTATAAATTAATTTTTAATCGTGCATCTTCGAGAACAAGTTTCTCGACTTTTTCTTTTATTGTGAAGAAAGCAGGACCACTTGATCGAGGGTCATCTTCGATGCTTTTTCTGGCCCTTTGGGGGAATGTTTGTAAACCAACAACATGAATGCTTTTTTTATTACTCAAACTTTAGAGAACAAAACGAATTTGGATTCAGCAACAAAATAAACGCCTTCCTATGGTTCACTCAGAAATGAAATATTATTGATTGAAAACAAAATACTCAGCTGCAAATAACTAAAATAACAAATCTGATTTACCGTCGAATGAGCTTCTAGGTCGAACTCCACTCGAAATGTTTTTATAACAATAATGTTCCCTCATCTGTACTGCAGCAGCGAACAGCCCCCCCCCCCTCCTTTCTCTCCCAACAGCAGCACCCTTGCTCGCCCGACGAGGATATTAATCTTATTAGAAGAACAGCACAGCATCTGACACCCTTATATTCCCATGGAAAAGAGGTAATGTCGGGTAACGTGCTCTCCATGTCGTTAACAGCATCGCTTTGTTTCTACCTTCCTCAAAGAGAACGTCGGGGTAACTTTTTCAAGGGGCAATTATTAATTAAAGGAAGCCTGAAGGCTAGATCCGACGTAACAAAGCAAAAATAGAAGGCTTCCCATATGCAATTAATATAACTGGTTACTTCCTGTTTTCCTTTTTCAAACATGGAGATGGCTTCCGCACGCTGAGAGGTCTTACGTTTTAAAAAACGTAAAACAATTTGAAATATACTTAAAGTAAGGATACTTCAGAACCTGGAACATTTTTTTTGGTGTCACGTCAAAAGGTGAAAGCGCTGATTTGAAAATTCCTATCTTAAAAAAATGCACCAATTTGCATATTTACTGACACATTTGATAAATCTATTAGTAAATATGGTTTATAAACAAGGTGAAGCTGGATTCTCTCAAATCTCAAATATACATACACTACTTCTGAGATCCATCAAACTAGGCAACGCTTACCTCCTGAAAGAGGGAGAGCGGATACGAATCGAGGATTATTATATTAAGACGAACGTCCTAATACTGGTCCTACTAGCAAACACTAAATTATTTAGACAGGAACACAGAAAGATTGCTGGGACAGACCAATCAATGGATCGAGACTCTAAGAAACGATACTAAACAGAAAACTTCTATAACGATCGAAATTCTTGGGAACATGTTGCAATGCTAAACATACTCATCACATCACAAATCAAACATCAACCGCCTGTCGTAAAGAAGTATTTAGAACGAGTCACTCTAAGTATACAAACGTCAGCATTGAAAATAGTGTTAAATTATTGTTCACAATATAGCAGTATGATTCTCTGACCTATTTCCATTCCGCGCCGACAATGATTCCCATTCAACAGAAAATCTAACGAAGGTCCGAAGCATTGTAGTAAATTCATAACCTCATAGGTGAGTGAAACAGTCAGCGTCGTCGTCGAGATGCGATCATTGATTGGCTGGCGGCGCGGCGCAGGAAGGCAGGCAGATCTAATCACCGCGCCGGTGCCCACCTTGTGCAGGTAGTACAAAATGTGTGCTGAGGACACAGCGAGTGACCTAACCGAGCCAATACTCAATAATACTCATTTGCAACACAATAAAAAGGGCACACACCACAATGGCACACGAGATAAAATAATGATCTTTTTGTTATTACCCAAGTAGGTACACTATTCTAGTACTAGTGTTGACTTGCATTGTGTCGACTCTATAGATACCTATTAGTCATCTCTATCTGCGGCTATCTGTTTCATCAGCAGCTGAAGGAGAAACTATATTACCCACTTCGAAATCTCAATATTTTGGGGAATAGGATAACATGTTCCATGGTTGGAAAATTTGAAGATTTGATTTCATCCTATCGAGACACCTTAACTGTATCCGCATTGGTAATGGTTGCTGCGCCCAAATGCTCTTGTAAATTAAAGGCTGGAACATCATCCAACATACTAAGGATGAGTGCCCTAGAATAGCTTTTATTTAAGAGCTCTTTTGTGGACATAGATAATTTCACCTCACAGGTTCTGCAATGACTCGCAGAACTAGATATTATTATGGAAAAGTACCACAAAGTTGAAAAAAATACTTTAAATAAATTAGATATTATTATTTGTAAGGTTTGTATATCAACTTAGTGATGGTTCATTATGATGAATTTAATGAAACATAGTTGCACTTTCAAAAAAATTCGTAAAACTGAAATATGGAATGTTTTTACCTACCTACATTTTTATTTTACTTTTCTATTTTAATGAAATGAAATTATTAACATTGAAGTTTTTTATCTGTTGATGAGGCTACAAACGGCAAATACCTTTACGCTCAAAAAAGAAAATCTTGTCTGAAAACTTTAGTACTTAAACATCGCAAGCGCGTCTTATAAATTGAAGACGTCGGCAAATGTACTTACACATTTTTAAATACAAACAGTATAAAACTCAGTATCGATTTGTATGTCCAGTTAGGCGAGCAATTATATCAACAAGCAGTACAATTCAATATTAAAGACGTCTATTTTGACAAGCAAAGCGTCCAATTTGATTAGTAGGACATTCGTTTGTATAACTTAGAGACCGATTTAATTAGTATAACATCGAGTTTGATGTTTTGGTGATGGACCTGTATAAGTTGGCGATTGGAATATATCATAAACACCATAAAAGTGACACTATCTTTCTCTCGCTGTTCTCTATATTGAAAATATAATGTGCGTCCCTGGCGGTGCTACACCGTGATTCATGATAAAAACACGATAACGCATGATGGTGACAAAGGGTGTGCCATGGCGATGTCTCTCGAGCTGATAACAGCCTCGAAATGGAATCTGAACGAGATAACGACGACCCTGGATGCGAGAATGATTGACACCGTGAAACTCGAGCATAGACTTCCGACGTTGTTCACTGAAACTCTGCACTTCAGCCTTAGATAAGAGCAGAAGTCGAAAAGGATGCAGGATCAATGAGAGACGGGGAGGATTTGGGATCACACACAGGTCCGGTTAGAACCAAAGATAGAAAGCTGAGTGATGCTGTGTGGAGGACAACAAAAAGTAGTCACAGAACTTTAATGGTGTTTTTCCCAAAGAAAAGAGGTACAAACATCTATAATTGCGGCAAAACAATGCTTAGAAATGGTATTAGGATTGGGAAACACTTTTGGGCTGTTCTCTGCCTAACCAGTCAGATATGAGTCTTTTATATTCAAAACGACATGAAGAGTTACAGAAAATAATGAAATCTATAATTGACATTTGACAGCCGATATCTTAGCAGTTGCGCAAGCCGGAGCAAACCCACAAACCGAGCAGATAAGTATATTTATTCATTTTGATTGGAATCTGCTCTAAAACGGGTCATAACTTCCGACACTTGAATGCACTCTACGTAATGGTTCTGCGGTAGAATGAACTAGAAACGACGACGGAGCGATATCCGCAAGCCATGCTCGTATGGAAATTTTCAGTGATAACAAACAGAGCACCTACTTTGATGTGAACATTCCGAAAGGATTGAACAACATTATCAAAGTGTGTCTGAGTTCATTGTACCGCTGCGGTATTATTATTGATGTTATCAGATCGCTTACCCAACACAACCCGTGAACTTCGTGGTCTCCACAAGCCTTCGTATGCTATCAGTCCAAAATCTGAAACAGAATACCAGACAAATATATTAATTTGTATGAATCTAAAAGACGTGTTCAAATTTGGGAAATAAGCTCCGTGGCTGAATATAAAACACAATCATTCGAAAGATTTGCAACAATCATGGTACCTATTTCACATGGATTAACGATACTAAAACCCCCAAAGGACAGGTAAAAATCAGCGTCCCAAGGAATTTGTCGTTAAGACAGATTAAAGAATCTGGTAAAGAGATAATCTTGTATATTGAATGGATTAAGTTTACAATTTTGTATTGAAAGAAGGAGTAGGTACGTACGTAAAGATTACATCAAAATAATATAATGATATAAAAGAATAGAATCCAGCGTAAAAAGAAGATGTCTTGATGCTATGTTCAAACAATTTTCGCGAGGACGATAATAATACCAGGGAAAGGAAATAACACAAAGGATATTGAAAGACTAAATTTCGCAATCTTAAGTGAAGCGGCTTGCTGGGGACACAATGTAAGGATGCCGGGTATGGCGAAAGAAAACTTCCAAGAAGATTATAATAAAATATGAGACGATGTCTCAGGGAACCCCAAGGTCTTTCATCCCCCTTCTTGACTCGGGAACGGATCGATAAGTCGAGCGCGCAGCACCTGAAATATTATCTTCGAAGAGGACGTGATGAATTTATAAGGATCCAAACATTGTCATGTTCGAAATTTCATTGGACACTTTCTGTATTTCGACAGGAATCTCTTTCTTCCCTATTTAAAGGTATGAAAAAAAACAAACGACGCTTTTCGATGGTTCATTGAAAACAAGCTAATTAATATTACATTTACTTAAAGTTTCTAAATGACTTTCGGACCCAGAAAGTAAGTACAGATTAGATTTCTTAGTTCGAAATTAACAGATATGCCTTTGCGAAGGGCTTTTGCAAAGTGACTTATTACAGGTCAAACCACATGGACCAGATTACCTCTGAAATACTAGTAGTGAATATGCTGAGCTGAAAATAGGGACATTTGGTAATAGGGATGGGGAGAAGATGCCAAAATTTTTGGGCAACCAATATTTGGATTTTAAGCTCCCCCAAAATCCTGGCCATAACAGTATTATTTTTATTAGTATGTGTATGAATGGGCTATGTCCATTGTCCAGTGAATGGAGGATGATGGAACTCCAAGAAAGAATCCTGACACACGACCGGAAAGAGGACGCAGTGTGGCAGACCGAAACTTGGTTGGATGGATGGTGTATGTGTAGAGGAGGGTGTCAGGGTTATTGCGGTGACCGTTTGGCTGATGGAGGATGCGGGAGATGAACTGGGACGAATGGAAAAAAAGTTCTGGAAGAGACCGAAAGCTGTAGCTTGTGAAAACGAAAAAAATATTCCAACATTTTATAAGAGAAAATGCGTGGGAAAAATGATTAGATGAAGAAAACAAAAAGGGAATGAAAAACAAGTTTACCCATAAACGGTACTACAGGCGTATTGGGTTTCGCTTCCAATAAAAAAGGCTCCCACATTTCAAGCAGACTAAATACACGGAGTGATAAATTGTCAAGAACGACAAGAGTGTATGTAGGTAAAAAGGCCTTCCGTTAAAAATCGATT